>CAXKVY010018492.1:307500-852900 GCA_964058915.1 Tetropium fuscum
CTTAAGATGCAGTTACTTCTGCTTTAAAACCTTTCCCACTAGTGTTCTACTTATATTCCACTATTTTAATTATTTTTCTTGCGTTTCACTATTAAATTTAACAAAATTTTATAAAAATTATTAGCGGAACTGTTCTCTCCTTGAACGCTATGTATGAACTCTCTTGCATTGTTATATGTAACCACAGATATACCGTATAGAAAAACAACTGCACTTCCTGGTTACCATTCTTTCTTACTGTTATTTTATAATCTGGCCAATGAGATTAATGCCTATTATTTGATTTATTTAATTTTACGTACAACGCTTACAATTTGAACTTCATATGATTTAATTTTGAATTCTAATCATTATACTATAATCAGTTTCACTATTTGTCGCGTAACTTCAGTGTTTAATTTAGGCGTCATATCTACATTGCATTTTGCTTCTAGATTATATAATATAATCCCGTAACCCATTTATGCCATGATGCTTTCGCATTAATCTTTTAATCTAGACATAGTTTATTCATGCTCTATATGCTATAATTATTGTTGGGACTTGTCTATTGTGATTATACTAGATACAGATTTTTGTACCTATAAATAACTTGGATATAATGAAATTAGGTTCTGACCAATCAGGCGCGTAGCTGGTTGGTATTATGTATAGTACATACACTTCTACTATACTACATACGAAATATATTGATCAGTAATGTAATATCAATTTATAATTTGATATATTTATTGTATTTAATTACTTATTTATGCTCTATATTTTCGTTTATCTCAATATATATATATATATATATATATATATATATATATATATATATATATATATATATATATATATATATATATATATATATATATATATATATATATATATATATGTATGTATGTATATATGTATCTATGTTACAAATTTTATGAAATATTTCTAATTTCATTCAAGTGGGATGTAATTTGACATAGATTAAATACTGGGAAAATATCTAATTAGCCAAACTATTAACACTATCACCTTTTCTATAAAAGTTTTTAGATTAAATTGATTTAGTAATACCCGAGTGGAATTCGCTAATTAGTCGTGAAAAAGCGAGCGTTCGCTTAATAGAACGGTGACTGAATTTACTGACTTTACAAAGCTTAATTAGAATGTATGGTGTATTTTAGCGAGATACCTTTATATCCTATTAACATTTTAATATGTTGGTATTTCCTTGTTTTAATTATATATAATATATTTAATAAGTCCTTCGGTTCATTCGCGTCATATAATCTGGCCAATTTCAAATGCTTCACGTTTATTAAGAGCTTATAGAGTGGATTTTTATCTTTTCCAGTTGTGCTTGAAGGATTTTACGTTTAGTATTACGTGCAGCTCAATATGAATTAAACTGTACATCGGTGAAAGGGTTAAATACAATATTGAATTCTTTATAATATTTTCTTTGTAGTATTTTAGAGGTGGTATTCCAAATTGTTAGGACAGTTGTCAGGACATCCAAATAAGAATTTGGATGTCCTGACTCCCATAATTGTGTTGTACGGCAAAAAATACGTAGGAAACAAAAAAACACGCCTATGGCTCAAAAATTGAAATGAAATTCTCCGACAACTGAACTACTACGTGACGCATCCGACTTTTTCATTTCACTATTATTGTAAATAGCATTGTTTCAGAGATCCTATGTCTGAAAGACGTGGTGTTGGATATCGAGCCGAAGATAGCAGAAAAGGGGGGTCAAATCACGCTGAGATGTACATATAATTTGGAGGGTGCTCCGCTTTACACTGTCAAGTGGTATCGTGGGCTTCACGAATTCTACAGATACACTCCCAAGGATGTTGATAGGACTAAAGTATTCCCGTATGATGGGGTAAACGTAGATGTAAGTGTTTCCCGTTGTAAACTATCTGTTCAGGCTGAAATTCGTTCAGGCTTTTTAAGGGGTGCGCTTTGACTTGAGAGTCAGCAGGCATGCTCTCACGCAGCTGCAGGCATGAGTTTCTACGTTTGGAAGTATCCTCACAAATAATAATAATGTTTATTATTTCCAATATTCAATTTATACATAAAAGACTCCGTTAGTTGTGACGTCACATGGCAATGCAACCTACGTAGTACCGCCGTGTCACGCCGGCTGCCTATGCATGAGACTAGAAGTTGCCCCTTAATGCATATGTTTATAAAGCCTATATTTTTGAAGGCTAAACAAAGTGCAGAATTTTTTTATTTCTCCCTTGAAGGGAAACAATATACCTATATTATCTTTGAATAATATACAGAATACAGAATTTGCTATAAAAAGGCACCCAACCAAGTCTTTCGAGTCAAAGCCCCTCCTTATTTTTTGATATTCATAAATTAATGACTATCACTATCAGACATTTATGCAACTAATGCCTAATAAGCTCCTGGGGAAGTCTAATGTATGGCAGCTGTAGCTAGCAGATGATGCTATTTTCAATATAGTTTATGGATACATCCTACCCGAAAGTTATATTTCAGTTAGACGCGTCCAACAAGTTCCAGGTGGTATTGCGGGATGTCGGTTTCAATCTATCTGGAAAGTTCAGCTGCGAAGTGACCACAGACGCTCCGTGGTTCAGCGCGGTTACTGTGTCCGAGAAGATGCTAGTGGTCGGTAAGTGAGTTTTCTACTAATTAGAGCGTTAATGTCGCTCGTAGTATGTCGGAACTGGGAGTTATGTTTTATTTGTCGAAGCGCCATTTGTTCCTGCTTTATAACTTTGAGATTATGATTGTTGAACCACCGACCGTTGCCTTTCAAATCATGCCTAACATTTCCGGTCCTGAAATAGTTTTATCTGAATTTTCATCAACTAAAACGTACCTATATTAATACTGGCAACTTGTACACATGCACTATTAAAGTCCCTATATACAGGGTAAATTTGAAATAAATTATAACTTAAATTTAAAACTTTATAATTTCAAAATAACTTAGTCAAGTATGTAGGGAGTTTTGCCTTACAAAGGGTGGAGTAGCGATAATTTTTAAATATGTTGTTCATATGTTGTAAAAAAAATTGTAAAAAACTGTTTTTTTTTTAATTCATCTTTCGTCCGCGGTGGCTCGTTACATATTAGACTTACAAGAATATATACAGAAAATCTAAGGATTTTTTTCTGCATTAACTCTGTTAAAGACATGTTGCATGTTGAAAAAACTATTCTTATACCTATAATTTAAGATGGCTGCGCCGACGGTCACCCCCCCCCCCCCAAAGTCAATCATATTTATGCCTCACAGATCCGCCCCCAAAATGGCACTGATAGTCTATTATCATAGGGCTCAAAAACGACGTCTTGCTAAGTTTTAAAACTCTTTATTTTATGATAAGCCCACTAAATTACCAAATGGCATGTTGGCATTTCTGAAAATAGATTTTTCTCCAGTAATCCACAATTAAAAATGGCGATTAGGCCGATTTTTCAAGACAATAGTAATAATTGACGGATTTTCAATTTCAAATAAATAAACTACTCAAAAAAACATCTTATTTCTGGAAAAAAATACTGGAGTTCAAAATATATAATACGTAAAAAAATATTCCAAAAAAAAACAAAATATTTTCAAATATTTAAAAATATTTTCTATATATTTAACATTTTTTATTTTGAAAACAATAGATCATTTGAAAAAATATTTCAAATAAAAAATGTGCAATTTTTTCTTCTGAATACAACGATATATAAATGTATAGGTATTGGTTCAAAAACAACCCTATAAAAGTGGAAAAATGTGAGGCGCAACGTGGTGTCGACTCATTTCAATTATACCTATAAATTACGCAGTAAATCTGTACGTTTTTTGAGGATCGCGTACTACGACCTGTCGTTATTGACTCGTGCACTTGTAAAAATAATACGGTCAGTGGCCAGTTAGTATACCTTATTCCTGCAATCAGTGCATTAGTGTATCCAGTTTTTCTCTATTATTTATTTTTGGCCCCACTGTGTTTACATAATATTCCTATCAGATTTAATTAGTTATGTCAAATATAAACTCGTAGACTCGTAAACGAAGAAGCGTGTGAATTTTTAGACAGGAATGAAATCAGAAAATGTATGTTAAAATGTTAGAAAAATCAGAAATTGATTTGCACAAAATTTAAACCTTTTTAAAAAAAACTATTAGTGGAAAATATAGCAAACATCGTTTTTCAAAAACCCTAGAAAAAGCCCGACCTGGAGAAAGTTTTACATGACATGCTACTGATTGTAATTGAGGCCAGAAAACAACTAAAATTGCGAAAAATAAATGAGGCGGCCAAGATAATTCGTGATGAAATAAAGTCAAACACAAAATGGACATTTCAAGGAGACATTGATGACTATGTGGATCCACCGATGTTATTCTACTTTATAAGATTAGTATTGTTTGGAAGTAAAAATTGTGGTCTCTCTGGTCCACAACAAAAGAAATCTGCATCAGTGTTATGTCAGCATGTAATTCAAGAATTTTGTAGCGATAAACAGGCCTCCGACTGCAGAAAATCTATTGAAACACCATTAGCTGTAGGCTTAGCATTGGATGTATATAAAAATTTTAGATCTAAAATAATGATAGACGCTTTGTACAAATTAAATCTTTCTATTGATCAAAAAGTTTTATGAATAGAAAATTCTCTGAAACATTCATTGTATAAAGGATTTAAAAAAATGGAATGCTGAAAAATAAAATAGATGTATGCTCACCAAATTGGCTCAGTAATAATCAATTTTTCTGGTTTGCTGTCGACAATATAGATGTCTTGGGAGCCACTCCTAGCGGCATGGGTACATTACACGGAATTGTTACTGCTATAATTCAACAAAAATCTGAATTAGTTGAGGAAAATCTCACTTTAGGTAAACTTGTTTTGAACAGAAGTATATAAAATAACCCCGATTTGCCAGATGCTAGTGTCTGGGTGGAGAAAAAGTCAGGAATATTTAGAATCAATTCCCATGCTTAACTTACCTGCCCCAAGAGCTATAATTAACCTTATCAAATGTAGCTGCAAGAAGGGGTGCGGAACAAATATATGTTCCTGCAAGAAAAATGGAATAGTTTGCACTGAAACCTGACAGCGTTCTGCAGGAAACTTCTGTAAAAATACTCCGGATTTGGTAACACCATCAATCATGGCAGAATATGATGAAGATAGTTCAGGTAAATTGCAGTATTTTTACTATAAACTTATAAATTAATAACGAAAAATACATTTTAGAAGATGATGACATTTCTTTTGATTATCTTTTATTTAAGTCAAGCTATTACAGATTATATGCTGTTATGATATTATTAATAAAACACGTTTATTTAATTCGCTATTTGAAAAAGCAAGATTCCACAATAGCTGTAACGCGCCATGATATTTCAATTTTATAGCACTATTATGGAACCAATACTAAATAAACTATATATCATTCGATTCGGAATTAAATTCTACATATGTTTTGTCTAAACTTTTTTGACATATACCTTAGTGTTTTTGGAATAACATAGATTGAAAAATTTTGGAAAACTTAACTTACTTTTTTCTCAAATTCTCAATTAGGCATTAAATATTTTAGACTCTAGTATTGTTTTTGCAAAGAATATTGCTTTGTAAGAATTCTGTTTTTTGAAATTGAAAATTGGACAATTATTACTGAAGATATATTTTTTTTAAATCGCCCTATCTGCCATCTTCAAATGTATATTACTGGAGAAATGTCCATTTTCAAAAATGCCAACAAGCCACTCGGTAGTCTAGTAGACCTATATAATCACAAAATAAAGAGTTTTCAAACTTAGCACGACATCGAAGCGAGCGGACCCTGTGATACTAGACTATGAGGATAACGTTCATTGGGACGTCTATATATACACGGAGACGCATTATTATAAAGACGGAATCGGGACTCATCCGTTAATAAATGTGAAGCCTAGCCCTCCACTGATTTCTATTTAAAGCTGGACCTCGAGTCGATCTCAAATTACATGCTCTAAATCGCGATCTATACCAAACAAGTATGTATTCCTAAAGTTATCAAAAAGATCGACGTGATTATCAACAAGCATAGTCTGAAATTGCATGTAAAAGTTTGTATTCTGGTAAATATGTGGAGTGGATAAATAATACAATTGGTGTCAATAAAAGTAACCTCGGTAGCATACAGCTAATGCATAAATATATTAATGCATTCTTTTTAATATATATTTTTCACATATTGCTATGAATACATATATGTTCCTTTACAGTATTACCAACCGAGCCTCCCAGAATCAGCACAGAGAAGGCCACCTACGATATTGGGGACATACTAAAAGCAAACTGCACATCTCCATCCTCGCGGCCTCCAGCAACACTAGCATTATTCTTGAATAATATTATGGTAAGCTCAAAAACCTCATTTGTCTATCGCCTATTTGTTTCCTACTAAGATCTCCAAGAGTGAAAAACTAAATATTGGAGCGAAATCGATCCAGAAATATGTCCTTTATTTTTTTTGCATAGAACCAGATTAAACTCTGTAGATTTTGTAGAGTAGGTTATTTGGGACCTGTAATGGCCACCTACGATATTTTTCTATTTTTATTTCGACAAAACTTTAAAAATTGACTATTTAGAAAAGTCGTGTTTTTTAAAATCCACATCACCATATCCACAAATCTAATTGCGGTATCGATCTGATTTTTTTTTAAATACAAGTACACACCCAGGCGCTTACAACGGTGTTTTTGTTTCTGGTGGTTATTATATATTACGACTAGTATAGACAAAAAATGTAGACTTAAATTTTAATCAAAGGTCGTCGTAATATACATATTTAGTGTTCTATAAATTTAAAGGATATTTAATTAATTAATTTGAACGATAATTAAAAAATTCCGGATCATCCTCAAATTCAGCCATACATTCTACACAATTATTGCACACTACATACACATTTGACATTTTAGACCTTCCTTCACACAGTTACACTTTTTGGAATTACAATTTTCATCGGACAATAAAAGCTTAAACATTGTCGTACAATATCTGGAGTTGGTTTTTAAATTGAAAAAATTGAATTCCAACAATCATTTATTAAAGCCCACCCCCAATCTTCTATAGCTTCAATTCAAGCAACGGGTTTGGATCAGTATTGTAGTACCATATCTTTAACTGATACATACATTTGTAATATTAGTATATATCGTAAAAGGTTTTTCTAAAGATTTTATATCACTAACTTTAAGAAATGTTGCTAAAATGTATTATCAGGCGAAAGTTCGGTATATGGTTTATTAGAATTGATAGCCATTCGGAGACCATTTTAACGATAATTAAAAGAATCCTGATCCTCAAATTCAGCCATACATTCTACACAATTATTGCACACTACATACACATTATAACTGCTTACATTTGACATTTTAGACCTTCCTTCACACAGTTACACTTTTTGTTATTACAATTTTCATCGGACAATAAAGGCTTAAACATTGTCGTACAAGATCTAGAATTGATTTTTGAATTGAAAAAATTGCATACCAACAATCATTTATTAAAGTCCACCCTCAATCTTCTATACCTTCAAGCAACGGATTTGGATCATTATTGTAGTACCATATCTTTAACATACATCTGCAATTTTAGTATATATCGTAAAAGTTTTTTCTATAGAATTTATATCACAAACCTTAAGAAATGTTGGTAAAATGCATCATCAGGTGGAGGTTCGGAATATGGTTTATTAGAATTGCTGGCCATTCGGAGACGTAAAACATTAAGAGTTCGAATATTGCTATCCTAATTTTTGTATAACAAGAGAACATTATTTGCAGCTAGTTGCAATGCTTCTTGTTGAGGCAGTAAAGGCAATTTTTTTGAGATTCAATTTAACGAAGCAGCCTTGGCAAATATAGCACAGGCTAAGGGCTATATTATAGACTAGTTGAGTTTTGTTTGCTATGTGGTATGTGAGTTAGATGCTAGTCTGTACGCAGATGAGCGGTGTAAGCCTTTAAAATTAGGTAAATCTAATTTTATTTTTCTTCTACATTTACTAAGATCTTCCGTCCGCGTTGATGAATATTGCAACTTCTTGAATAATAATATTTTGAACATATTGATGCAAGCGATAAACACGTGATTTTGAAAGCTGTAATTTACATTGAAATGGCGTATTCAATTTAATTAATGAATTTCACTCACTAGTATTGATTGCAAAGTATCATTTATGCTTGAAACAAATCAACCGTTATCTAAACATTTATTTGCTACACCCTCCGCTCTATGAATAAAGGGAAACATCATTAAATTCTATTGTCTTGTATTTTTTAAGAGTATAATTAAATTTAAAACCATTCCACTTTCCGCCCATTATTTTAATACAATTTTTGCATATTATGTGGAATTATATTTACAGGAGCAACGCAGTTATCCAGTTTCAACCCTCTGAAAATCCACAAAAAACCGGCGACGGAAAAAGTGCGAGTCGGACTCGCGCACGATGGGTTCCTTACCATTATCTATAAAAACGGCAAAAAAATCATGTCTGTTGTATGGGAGCCCCACTTATGGGTACTGACTTAGATTAAGTACTTGCGTATACCTACTTATGATATCTAATGCCTACCTACTTACGATAATAATTAATTTCGTCCGACCGGCGACTCCGGCATTTATTAGCATACAGATTTAGGTCCATGTCCATTTGTGGTATGGGAGCCCCCTTAAATATTTACTTTATTCTTTTTTTTTAGTATTTGTTGTTATAGCGGCAACAGAAATACACCATCCGTGAAAATTTCAACCGTCTAACTATCACGGTTCATAAGATACAGCCTGGTGACAGACGGACGGAAGGACAGCGGAGTCTTAGTAATAGAGTCCCGTTTGACCCTTTGGGTACGGAACTCTAATAAAAAATTGCTTCGCTGCATGGATTCCATTGCTTCGCTGCATGAATGTAAAAAATTGCAAACATAAAGTTTTTGTCGCTTAGTGAAAATATGAGTGCAAAAGAACCCTCATTATATCGACAAAAGGAACCACCTTCACACATACTGCCGCATTTTTAACAGCGTTATCAAGTATAACCGACTTTAGGAATTTACGGAAAAACAAATGATTTTATATAAATCGCCCATCACATTATAACATTATCATGTAGTATAACAAAATATCACACTATATACCTTTCGTCATATCATAAAACAATTGGATCGTGAATGTGATGCAGAATAAGAATGTTTCCTATACAAATATTACGAATCCATTTTACACGTTCCTCTTCCGTATCACATCGGCATCATTGTGAGGTAAAGTGGGGTCAACAATAATTCTTGAAATAGAAGTAATACAGTTATTCTTTAATTTAGTGTATTATTTTGATAGGTTTTGTGTTAAAATTGATTAGTTATTAGTATTATATCAAAACATAACAACTTGTTGAATAAACTCGGCTTTATAGTGACGATTTTAGCTTGCTGTAAGAAAAGTTATACTGCCCCGATCTCCCATTGCGGCAATTGTGGGTATCCTTTGAAAATTTTTTATATCTCATATTTCGATGTTACAAACTATACATTGTTATCTAAAGAAAATAATAAAGAATAATTTATAAAAACAAAAACACCATTGGAGGCGCTTGAGTGTGTACTTGAATTAAAAAAATAATCAGATAGATAGCTCAATTAGATTTCAAGATTTAAATTTAAAAAAACACGAATCTTTTAAACAATCAAAAAAAAATCAGAACCACAGAAAAATACCGTAAATAGCTATTTCTCCTGGATAGGGCTGGAACCCAATATCAATATCTGCCTGATTCATCCAAGGGTCTCGTCAGAGTGGCTTGCAGGAACCAAATTTCTAAAAATATAATGAATAACGTAGACAATAGAAAGTCATGCTCAAAGAATCCTAGAAAGATTATCAAAAGATTGCGCGAGAAAGATTGTTTTTATTTAAAAGCAGATAAAGGTAATAAGGTTGTTATTTTAGATAAAGAGGACTATTATGAACGGGTAAACAACCTAATTAGTAATGGTCCTTATAAAGAACTTACTAGAAACCCTTTACCACGAATGACCAGTGAAATAAAAAATGTCCTCAAATCATGTAACAACCTTATTACTCCACCCGTTAAGAATAGGTTACGTGTATCTAACCCTACTGTACCTAGATTGTATTGCCTACCAAAAATTCATAAGCCAGGGAAGTCGGTGCGTCATTTCCAAATTAAATAGTCGTTTCACTTCTGTAAAGTTTACATATGAACTAGGAAATAATGGAAAACTTCCATTTTTAGATGTATTAGTAATTAAAAATAGTGACAATAGGTTAGAATTTGATATATATATATAGAATAGATACCAGTACGATCAGATATATCCCTAATGACTCTCACCACTGCTATCAACATAAAATGGCAAGTTTTAATTTTCTTGTCCATCGTTTACTAAGTTTCCCACTCAGTAATGAGAGGTTTGAAAAAGAAAAAGTATTAATTAAAGATATAGCTGTGAGTAATGGTTATCCTAGAGATATAGTTGAAAAACTAATTAGGAAGCGTATATTTAAGGACACACTTCGTAATTCTACGACCTTTCAAACGGATATAGAGACTCCAAAATATGTATCCATCCCTTACGAACCCCGGTTTACTCGTGGTTTGAGCAAGGTCTTCAAAAACGTGGGTATAACAGCGATTCATTCATCGAGTAATAAATTACAACAACTTTTAGACAATCCAAAGGATAAAATTGTTCCAAATGAAAGGTCTGGGATTTACGAAATTAGTTGTAATGATTGTGATCGAAAATATGTTGGACAAACGAGACGATCAATTAACACCAGATTTAAAGAACATATGGCTCATCTAAAATATGGAAGAACAGATAAGTCTAGTGTTGCACAACATGCTTTTGACAACAATCATAGAATAGATATTAGTAATTTAAGATCAGTCAGAAATGTGACCAATAATAGATAATTGGATGCATTTGAGAGCATAGAAATTGTAAAATGTAAAAGTAGTATGAATAGCGACAAGGGACCTATACCGTATAGCCCGCTTTACGCGTTGCTAGCAACGAATCATTGAAGCGTGACTAATGATTTCACCATAAATAGTATAAGTGGGGTAGATTTTTAGTTTGAGATTAGTTTTAATCGTCTCCGGATGATGCCAACTTGGTTGGCGAAACGCGCGTCGAGCGAAGTGAAAGTGTTTTGGTGTTTGTGGAAACTACTCCGAGTGTTATAGCTATTTCTCATATAAAATTGTTTACTATAAGCTTATAAGATCTGATCTGGTTCTATGCTAATCTTTCTTTCTCGATAACGGAGGGACTTTTATAGTGTATTTCGCTCCACTAAAATATCCTTAACAAACGTTCGCTTTAACTTGGAAACGATAATAAGTTCATTACCCCACGTTTATTAACACCCTCATAAACAGTAGACAATAAACATCCACCCCTGCTTGTTAGTCGAATATTTTGGAATTCTTCAAAACGTTCATCGTCCCACGCACGTATCGCCCTTAAAAGCATATGAATAGGTATAACAGGCAATTTATTATGCCTTCTATATATGAAGCTAAATTACATTTTTCTAAATTGTTCTTGACTGAATATTATGTTGAAATGTATATTTGCCCCTCTTGTGAGCCCTGACAGATATGACATTCAGGTGACATTCACCTGAGAATATAACAAAATTCTTTTTTATAAATTGTCTACACTTTCTAATAAAAAAATCTTCATAAATACAGATGATACAATGATGTATCGAGATTTATACAGGTTGATTCCAATTAAGTTCACGCCATTACTAAATTTCAAAAATATGGAACGCGAGTTCTTGAGCAAAATATTTTTTTAAGGGAATATATTATATTTGTCCGATAGATCTTGAGCTTTAGAACATATTATTTTATACCTTATGTTTTTTTCTTACAGTGGAAAATAACGAAGCTATGAAGCTTATATAATAATAATAATTATTGATGTACACAAAGTATTTACACGAAGTATGAATAGGTGTATCAAATCGGGTTCTCTCATCATTTTGGCATGATTTTTGCAGGCGGGGTCAAGGGGGGGAGAGGGAACGATCAATTACGAGCATGGGAAAATCGTTTTTAAGCATATCTCGGCTAAGCATAATTCTCTGAATATTGACCGATCAGAAAAAAATCAAACGTCTTTTTCTTCATTTCTTCATGCGCTGTACGATGGCATTAACGAATATTTTTTTTGCTGCAAACAAACTCCTACCACGCAAAGAAACGATTTGCCTTTTTTCTCTAACGGTGTTTCCGGTATCAGCGTGGGGGAAATAATTTTTACCAGTCGACAGCTTTTTTTTCGACCACAATTCTAGCTTAACTAGATCAAAATCGGATAATTAGAAGGGGAGCTAGGGTACTTCAATGTTGTCTAATTTCGAGGGACTGTGACACTTTAATAGAAGTTCAAGGTTTATTACCTGGTGATCCGGATTTGTTTTTTGCCACTGATACATTAATTACTGTAGACAAAATGCAAATAATTTTCTAAACATATTGTGGAGCGGCGAGTCAAACATTTCAATGTGAAAAAAAAGCAAGCCCGTCCAAGCGGACTTTAAGTTCCTTTCAATTTAATTGTTTGGTATGGTTTAATTGCCTCATGAATTACCGGACCTTTTTTTTTACAAAGCTCACTGACTGGTGAGAGCTACGTAGAGTTTATAAGTGAAATTCAGGATACTTTCATCTTGTAAGTAGGCGGAATTTATTTTTAGCAGGTTGGAGCACACAATTATGGAAGGAGACATCATCTTTGCAATTCTGAATGGCAGATGGATAGGAAGAAATGCCCCCGTTTAATGGCCTCCACTGTCACCTGATCTGATCCCACTTGATTTTTTCTTGCCCCCCCCCCTCCCCACTTAAACTTAGTAAAAATTAAATAAATTACTTATTAAATTACTTAAAAATATTATTTACAAGCAAATATATGATACTATTGAGGCCTTAAAAGATGCAGTTAGGGAAAAGAGGAAGCAGTTACAGTTCGAGTCGTTCAGAAATGATCACACAAATGTATTGGAGGACGATGTAGTGTTTTTGAGCATCGTAATTGGATAATTATAGCATCGTATAGGATAATTATGCATAAAATAAAGTTGTTTATTTGTTACCTACTATTATTTCTGAAGATTAATAGTATCAACTTTAGCTCCTAGGATTATAGTCCAGTCAATAAAAGAGGTGTAGAGTGATTGAGCAGGGACCTAAGCGAATCCCTCAGAAACTTGTCAGGGTGCTTAGAAGGTGAACATACTAAAAATCCTGACGTCTAGAAGGTGAGCTGAAGGGGCATAAAGAGGGTCGACTTTTGGGTTTTCGCTTATATGTCGAAAATGGTGCGTCGCAGGGAATTTTTTGAAATTCTCTACATTCATTGTATATATTTTTTTCGAATTTGTAACCGTTTTCGAGCCACACGCACCGGAAAAGTGAGAATTTTCGAAAATTAGATCTTTACCTTACATTTTTCATCAAAGATTCATTCATATCGTCTAAACTATTCATCTGAGATAGAAAATCCCTTATTCCATTCAAGAATATATACATAATATGTATATATAGAGGTTGCACAAACGTGGAGGAGAAAGAAGTGGGGACGTAAGTTTTCTTCTAGTAATTATTCGCACCAAATATCAATTTTAGGAGAATACACTGACGGTCAAGATAAGAATAAAATAACATGTGGGATGAATTTCGATATTTTCTCTAAAAATAGAAAGATGATTTTCTCCAAAACTATAAGGCCAAAAACTAATTATTGAAGCAGAGTACGTAGCAGACGGTCCCACCTCTTTCTCTCCCCCTTTTATCCAACGATACCCCTAAAGTATCCCAAAGCACCCTAAAAAAGTTTATGAAGGAATCGCTTAGGTCCTTGCTCACGCTCTACATCCCTTTTTGAGCCATTCATTGACTGAACTATTAAAGGTAACTATTTTCTTTGCTAAGATATCACTTTTGTTCACTAAAGAAAATATCAACCTTAACGCGAGTTTTGTGACCGTTGGAGAAAAACATGTTTTAGGTCCCTAAATCCTTTTTTTAATGTTACGAAAAATATCATCGACATCTTTTATGTTCTAAAGCTGAAGTTCTAGCAGAAAAAGTGTAAAATATAGAATATTTTATTTAAAAAAATATTTTGCGCAGAAACGCGTTGTTCAATTATGTTTGACTTCTTTCAATGTACATGTTTTTTCTGTGAATAGATTTATATCTGTTGGATACTGTATGAAATAAAATTTTAAAAAAATAAAATTGAATACAAGCAAAGGCAACCTCACCCTGTAATACGTATGGGGTGCATGTTCTGAGCACTAACTGTGTATGTAAAGATTTTTAAATCCCAGCAATGAACTACGACACACGTAAAATGGTCCGATATTATGTAAAACTGCCGTGGCAGAGCAGTTGGCTTTTATGTTTTAGTCTTAGCTCTAGAAGCGTAAATGTACATACGTTAACGCCAGATTTGTCATTATAAAATAAAATACGTTGCGATATTTCCCAAGGCTGGAAGATCTCCGATTCTAATAAGGGTATACACGGAGAGAAGTCAACAAAAAGATGCGGGCAGATGGAAATGAAGACTTATATTCGTGAAATTGCTTCGTGAAATAGGGGGCGAACGACGACAATTTGTTTTATTAGACTTGGTTAAATAATCAAGTTTCTGCGTCAGCGAGTGCGAATGATAATTGCCGGGTTTTATTGGGAAACGTGCTTTTCATTAGCGACATAAACTTTTTATATAGTAGGCGCAGCTCCCGCGTCATGTGACTCTTGATTTCCAAATATGTATGAGGCACGAGCTAAAATTGTGAATATAAAGTATGAACAAAAAAGTTATGTACAAAAGAATGGTCGACTATTTGGACTGTATTAGGGCTTCGCAGGATAATCCTCTTTTCTCAAAAATAAAGGCAAAAATTAATCTCAAGAACAAGGTTAGAAACTAGAAACATGTAGAAAAGTAAAAATTTCCTGACAAAACACGTTTGAAATTAAAATGTTTGATTGAAAATCCCATACCTGTCACTTTCAACCAATAAAAATGGGTTTTTTGACAGATGGCAACGCATGTATTTTAGTGAAAATTGTTTCCTTTTGGGCATCCAACAACGAATTAAATCGGACATTTTTTGACGTTCTAATGACAGAATAGTATTTTTTAACAATATTGGTTCTTATTTCTTTATTTATTTTTGATACATTTTAATTACATAAAGATGTTTTCTGTATTCTTCGGACACCACCTTTCTTCTTAAAGGCGAAAAAGCTGGATTTTGAATTGATTGAATTAAATATCTATGTCTAATGAAATATATGTAATATTTAGACACTATTTTATTCAGCATTTTTTCATTTAGCACTTTCAATTTTGAGTAGTTTTGAAGCAAATATTTCTGAACAATTCGAAACATTTTTGTTTCTTTTAAATAGAAACCGCAATCTTCTATTAATACGGGTAAATACATTGTTTTACCAATGGGCAGCTTTTTTTGAGCTTTATACGCAACTAGATCAAAATCGGATGTTTAGGAGGGGAGCTAGGGAACTTCAAAGTTTTTACTATGCAGCAGGAGAACGGGATTTTGTGTTGGATTTAAGTATTTAAGATAAGTGCTGGATTTTCGCTCTGGCTCTGAATCGAATCGTCTATTTTTTTATGTATGTTTATCCATTACTCTGCAGCTGCATCAGCAAATTGGATGATATTTACTGGATACTATAGGGTATCATCGGGGGTGGTCTCTTTAAAATTTTAATCATTTGGAAGTTCCGGTTCTAACAGAAATCGATGCCAACTTTGTTATTTTAAATGAAATCTTATATATTATTGTATTATCAAAAAGTTGATTGAAAAGTAAACCAAGAATATCGTGCCCTATACCAAAACCAAAAGTGTTTCTGAGATATCTGACATTTCATAAAAAAAATTTACATATGCATGAGTTTGTAAGAATACTTATAACTTTTTTTCAATAAGTAGGTCAGTTAGGTCATTTTTCACAGTGTTCTAGTGATCCATTTGATTGCGGATGACTAATGCTTGAGATGGTTAATTTTACGGCGTACAAGGTACATAAACACGGAGTAGGCTATTGTCAAATTCACGGCCAAAGTCATAGTGAATCCTTAAAGGTGTACCTACCATGGTGTTGAAAGTAGAACAATAATGTATTGACTATTAATTTACCAATTTTGTTTTTGAGGACATAAGGTTGAGTGAATTTTGTAAGCTCGTCTCGGATGGTCAATGCGTAATTTCTATTCGGTGTTAATTTCTATTCGGTGTTAAAACGTCTATGTTAATACGTTCAAAAGCCATCTGTCACACTTGTTTTTTGACATGTAGAAGGAGCAGGTCTGAAGTACTTTCTGCAATTAAAATCGTTTAAAAAATAAAATACAAAGTGTATGATGTTATATCAGAATTTTTAACAATTTATTTGATGCTACGTGCTTGATGCTATGAAACATGATTTCACATGATCTTTTTCCGTTTTAAATACTTTATTTTTTGTATCAACTTTTTTTTGTATAGTTAAAAACCGCCGAGATATGCATTAAAAACTATTTTCCTATGCTTTTAATTGATCGTTCCACCCTCCCCCACCCTTGATCCCGGAACAAACCATGCCAAAATGATGGAAGGACTCGATTTGATACATTGGGAAAAAGATGTTTAAATTTCATACATTATTTCAACAAAATTTTAACAGAGATTTTTTTATTTCAATAACAGTGGTTTACGAAAACCTCCATATCTATTAAAATACTGGATTTAAAAAACCAAATCAAAAACTTATAGCAACTTATAGCAAAATATCTTGATAAATATGTAATAATAATTTCTGTGATAAATCATGTAGATTTAAACTCAAACTGCGCCTTACAAAATTTAAAAATCCTGCCGCGAAGACAACTAAAATACGAGACTATCTCCTCATTTAACGTTTCCAATTCGTTCGCAGGTATGTGAAAAATGCACCACTAGAAAACATTCCTCTGGGGAGCTGTTCTCGAGTGAGTCGTCGCTCGAACTGCCGCTGTTCCCGTCTCACTTCCACGACGGACGGCTGACGCTCAAGTGCGTAGCGAAAATCGGAGATTTCCATCAACAGGATACAGAAATTACGTTCGGCAATGCCAGAGATCCCATCCCCGCCAGAGGTGAGTTTAATCCTCCTTAACGGAATGGGAGGACAGCACTTCCATCTCATTAACTTTACCATTTATGTAGTCAGCCCAACACTATTATGCTATTAATTACAATGGGAAGTTTAGAATATGTTCATGATTATATCGGACAGGATATCAACGCATCGAATTTAATTTGTGCACTTAATCCCCTTTTCCCTACTAAGTTTTTTTGGTTAAGTAGTTTTAAAGTGGTAGGTAGATGACACTCGTTATGCATCTTTTCCACCTACTATAGTTTCTTTTTGCAAAGGGAAAGGAGAAAAAAAGCTCAACGGTTACGATGGTTAGGACACATTGAAAGAATGTCAGAGGTAAGCATACAAAAAAGGCTACTGACGAGAAGAATACTTAGAGGGAAGAAGAGTAGAGGAATGCCGAATACGAGGAGGTCGAGAAAGACCAGATTACTATATGAACAGAAAAAGCAAGAGATAGAAATAAATGCAGACGTATAGTCGACCAAGCCATCGGCCTACTAGGCTCGCAGACCTAAACCATATACAGGTATATAGTTTTTGGGCATGTATGAAGACGGGGGATCGGATAATCCCCTTCCTAGAGATTTTATTTTTTCAGCTCAACTCCTCCCTTATTTGTTCTCCGTGGTCCCAATTCTTTAAAGGGGTATTGTCAAATATGTTCTGGTTGAATAATGAGGATACCATAATGAGGATACCATACCAACGAACCATATTCAAGCTTAGAGCGCACTAGACCGAAATATAGAGTTTGTAACGCATTGAGATCAGAAAAAGTTTTGCAGTTCCTTAAAATGAATCCCAGCATGGTTAAAGTAGAGGAAGTTACTTTCTCAATAATTATGTTCCTTGAAAGACAGTTTATCATCAAAGACTATGCCAAGGTCCTTAATTGAACTGCAATGCTGAAGTGTAATGTTACTTAAAAATATAAATAAATAATTGAGAGTTAAGGTGCATACAATCTTCCTGTGAATAAACAGGGATATAAATTTTTAAGTCGTCGGCAAATAAAAGATTATTGCAAGTTATATTCTCTGTCAAATCATTGATGTATAATGTAAATAAGAGTGGGCCTAGATTGGAACCTTATATTCCGGTACTCCTGAGGGTGCAACCGACTAGAACGAAAGCCGTTATCACTGACAAACGGAGGTCTATTATCCAAGCAGGAGGTAGATAGTCTGACTAGAGAGTCCATACACTGAGAGCTTACTTAACCATGATCATCTTTATCAAAGACTTGGTAAAGTCTGTGTATACAACATCGACTTGCTGTCTTTCATCCATGAGGTCCGATTCACACCCATCAGGCAATTATAAAGTTCAAATTTGCTTTTCTAAAGTTGTATGATCTGTTGCCATTATTATTAGGAAAGGCGCAGTTGAAGCCACGGTTATTAAAAAAAATTGTATTGATAATGGTGGGTGATGGGAATCTTCTTGAATTAAAGGAACTAAGTCCCGTATATAAGTACAACTTATATTACTTGCGACCAAATCTAACAGCCTATCATTTAGATTAAGTATATTATTAAACTAACTAACCAATGAACTTTAAAAAATATATAACTTACCTAGTTTGAAGATCATTACACATTAGCTAAGAACATTTTCTTGGTGCAATACAGTGTTCAAAATCTTCCAAGAATGACTCCTAATCTAAACTCAGGGGGAGTATACAACACATATATAAAAAATGAAGCAAAAGTGAACATACCTTTACACCGGTTAATATCAATCGCAGGTACCATAGCCGTTAAGTTAGTTGTATATATCTTAATAACCTTATAATCTTTGCTGCTAATAATACACCTCCATGAGTTACATCTAGTTCATTAAACTTGCGGTCACTTCGAATCTGAGTATCTGAGTATCTATCTGAGAATAGCTCTGAACTGTTTACACCTTGATCCAACCAAGTTTCAGCCCAGGCAATAACGTCATAATCACTGGATTTCGCAGCGGGACAAAAATCCAACACCTTGTAATTCAAGCCTCTAACATTTTGACAGCAACACTGGTATGGTTTTGATCTGCTGGGCGGATTCTGTTTATCTGTGTTATAATATGTGGCATCTGATGCGTTTTATTCTGAGATTAGTTACTAACTCTGGAGAAAGAGTCACTATTTCGAAGGAATGGTAATTCGCAGGAAAAAAATATTTTATTTTCACTGGGGTACGAAGTATGTGTGAGCTGTATTTTAGATACACCTGGATGCGGATGAGGCGATAAGTTTAAAGTATTTCTATCATCCTGTCAAGCCGACTGCTAACAATTTGTTCATCGTAATTCTTGGAACAGGATAAAGGGATAAGTTATAATTAATCAAGTATTTAATTAATTGCAACGTCATTATTAATACACAGTTTATTCCATTTTCAAAGGAATCTTATTGACAGCAAAACTTACAAAAGAGACTTCAATATCGCCAACTTTGATCATTAAATATACGTTTCGTAATGGATTGCATCAAGAGTAGGCGAGCTCCAGCAAGATCTTTGTTAAAAGTAAATAGTAATTTGTTTGATGCCATCGTATCTTGCAAACAGAATATTTACAAAGCACCATAGAGTTTCAAAGATCATAGCCATGCCTTCATAAATTAATTAGGGAAGTTTTAACTTCTGGAAATATACAAATATTTAGTTGTTAAATATAATTAGATACGGATTTATTATTGTTTTGTTTTTATACTTGACTGCCATATTATGTCTGGAGCACGATGATATAATCTACTGGTATGCTTGAGAGGTTACCGATGGGTGCCGCCCCCAGTGGGCGCTGTAGCCTTCCATGGGCGCCGCTGTAGACCCAGGGCAGTCAGTGTTGCTCAATGTGAAGATTTTTCCTCATAGAAAGTAAATGTTCCTATAAATAATAATATTGTTACCTTATCTATGAAATCCACATAACTTTACAAATGTATTTGTTAATAGGTTAGTATTATCAAATTTTGCATGTGTTTCCAATTCATAATGAATTGTGGTGTATAAGAAAAGACTTTGTTTCTCAAGTTCCTATTTAAAATTTAAAAAAATATATTTTGATATTTTACTATTTTATCATTTGTTGTTATTTATTTAATTTAAAACGTTAATATATCATAAGCTACGGAAGAAACGATATTAATGAAGATGTTGATATTCAATTTGAAATCCTTACAGGAGAAACCAAATAGATGAAATTTTCAAACAAAGAATCATTAAAACAGATATAAATTAGTACATTAAAGTTATTTTTATATGTAAGATCATATGAATTACAAAATTTTGAACAAATACCTTTATCATTATCATTGATAAACCGAAAATAATTGTTGTACTGAATAAAAATTATTTTTGCATGTAAAAATTGGAAATAATATGGTACAAAGGTAAAAAGTGGTAAAATCGTAAAACAAAAAGTTTGAGGGACTATATTTAAGCCAGTTTTTATCAAAAATAATTTTATCTGTGATCATTTTGATGGAAATTACGTCACTCAGAAAGAAGATATACATGAAAATTTAAAAAAACAAATAAAAAAAGAATAGTAGTAGTAATAGAATAGAATTTTTAATAATTTTTTTGATTTATTTTATTAAAACAGTAAAAAAGGAAAAATAAATGAGAATCGGAAACCCATACTTTTATTAATACATAATATGTTTCACATTTCTTGAGTTTTTTAAAGTATTTAGGCTAAAATTTGACAATCCTAATGAAAATAAAACTCTAAGCCAATTTTTATCAATATTACTTTTGTTGATCATCATTTCTACGGAAATTACGTCACTCAGAAAGAGGTTATATACAAAAATGTAAAAAAGAAAAAAATTTCAATTTTTCTTTTTTATAATACCTTTTTAAATTATTTTATTCAAAAAAGGAAAAATAAATGCAAATCGAAAATTCATACTTTTATTGATACGGAAATTACGTCACAGAAATTATACATAAAAATATAAAATAACAAATAAATTGAAAGGACCCCGCACCAAATACACGGGAAAAAACCCCGACTCCCGGATTTTAGGTGAATTTTTTCTTTCAAAAAATAAAAGTCTCAGATTTCTAGGCAAATTAAGGGATTTAAAAAATTTAAAATTTAAAGTATCTTTGGGCAAAAAAAATTACTTAATAAAATAATTTAAAAAACAAGCGCTAGGTCACATTAGAGGGTGGTTTCTGAAGCAAAAGGAGATGAAGCACCCTCCTGAGACTCCTGATATGTGGAAACTCTTTTGATCTGTATATATATGTATATATATATATATATATATATATATATATATATATATATATATATATATATATATATATATATATATATATATATATATATATATATATATATATATATATATATATATATATATATATATATATATATATATATATATATATATATATATATATATATATATATATATATATATATATATATGTCTCTAAGAACTTTTTACAACTTAAATTATAAATTATTTCTCCTAAGAAACCTAATTTGCTGTGATTAAGCCTGTACAACAAAATTCAGGTTCGTCATGGTGGTTCGTATTTTCTAAACAAGCAAAAACTTTTATCAATAATGCCTTTTTGTAGTATCTTTCTCTTTTTGGCCCTCTTGTAAATTAAATCCGCGGACACACTGTATATTCTAAAGACCCATAATCCGAATTATGTGAAATGTAATTTGTTTTCGTGTAAAACCGGCATGGGGCGCTTCTCCCTTCCCCCTTGAGAAGGGCAGTATAAAAGGGAAGGCGGAAAATAAACGTAATCTTATATTGAGAAGGTACAACGAATATTTTCCAGTTTAAACACAAGTATTTGAATGTTGATTCCTAAAACAGGATGTAATTTGACCGGGCCTTGTTATTAAACAATACAGCGCAGCTTCAATTTCCATGAGATCGTCGTGTAAGATGTAGGTATGACGACGAAAGTATATAATCTTTTGCAGTTGGGAACGGAAACACAGATTTAAATGCCTGCAGAGGAATATTTATCTTTCAGATAACGTGGCGAAAATGCCATAGGGGCGGAAACTTAAACACCAAGAACTAGAAAAGGCATTTAACTGTTTGCATCCTATCTAACACCGAGGTTGTGCTGAAAAGTTCAGAGTAAACATAGTTACATACTCCAAATTTTAAAATGATAATGCTGGAGACTCAAACATTTTTGTAAGTTTCAATAAAAAATTCAACTAGTTCAACAAGTTCAAAATTCAACAAGTTTTATTCTGTATTACGTGATATGTAATATCGGAATTATCTTAAAATAAACCCCTGGATAAAAAGACATCACTATAAAATGGGAAGATTTACAAGTAACAACTACTAAGACGGCTAATACCCCGTAAATTGTGAAATTAATTACACCTGTAAATCCTACGGGTCATTCACCGATCATTTCTAGTTTCGAGCTGATATGATATTGTTGAATATAAGTAATTTATCAATTTTGATATTTTAATGCAAATGCATTTTGTGACGCAACAACGCCCGAGTTCAATTACTTAATTCTAGATGTAAATTCAACACAAGGCCATAATATAATTTATTGCGAGAAATACAGAGTGCCCCTTTTAAGCGTAAGAGGCACATTAACTGAAGTACCTAACCCCGTTGTAGAAAACACTTCAAATAATGATCAACATTGTCTTTTACATCGAATAAGTAATCTAGTTTTGTCAGTTATCAGATGAGTTCAATTAACGCTATCGCGAAATTAATTAACCTTCGCGTTTCCTTTTCTTAGGCATCTGTCAAGCACGGTTAAAATTTCTACTAAGTAAAACGTTCATTAATCATGCATTATATATATATATATATATATATATATATATATATATATATATATATATATATATATATATATATATATATATATATATATATATATATATATATATATATATATATATATATATATGATTAATGATTACATGATTAACATGACATGACATGATTAATTAATTAATTAATGATGACATGATTAATGAACGTTTTACTTAGTAGAAATTTTAACCATATATATATATATATATATATATATATATATATGGCTGCAGAATGTACTTGATGATTTCCGGGTCTTCTCCCACGTATCTTCTATTCTTCTAGAACTACGTTTCGGCAGAGTCATATCTGCCACCTTCAGGTGCTTCTCCATAACGGCTTGCTGCTTCTGGTTGCTCGAATTGAATTGGATTGTCCTGAGTTCAGTTCGAGCAGCCAGAACATCACATCATTTAAAGTCAAATTGCTTGCGAACTACAAAATTTTATTTTTTTTGCCAAAAAAATGGATATATAATTTGTAGCAAATTAGGAAAACTGAAATATTTTGTCAGACCTCCCTTAGTTTTTATGACTGCTGCAATTCTTCTGGGCATTGCCTCCACTAGGTTGCGCAAAAACTCTTGGGAATAGCTTTTACCATTGTCTATTTGTCATTTCCTTCCTTTCATATTCCTTTTAATTCTACTCCAGTTGTAATTTAGTTCTCTGAACAATTCTTTACTCATGCAAGCAAAGTACATCTTGAAGTATACAGAATGAACGAATTATTCAAAAACAACATGGGCCTTAGATATTGAGAATCGATTAACAAGTGGAAAAGATATCAGAGCAAGACCAAAAGTAGATTTTTTAAGACCACCTTAATACAAGAAATAAGCGGAAAATTCAAAAACCGTTTGGAGATGAGGTGAGGTCTCAAAACAAGGACTGGTAACTTTTGTTACCATGTACGATGTACGATGGACGATTTAACTTTTTGTTGATCAATTTATTTTAATTTTACATTTTCCAGAGCTAATGATATTTTTTGTTTTCAGTGACCCAAAGCTGCGCAAGTGACCTCCAATCGAAAGCATTCCTCTACGGGCTAGTTTCTTACTGGTTGTTAAAATTAAATTGAATTTCAAGATACAGTAATGCTCGTGGTTTTTCAAGATTTTAATTAAATACATGTGATGAAATTGCTACAATTCGTGATTTATAGATATTATATAACTGAATATTTTATATCGTTTAAATTGTCCGTAATAAAAACTTGTTATGTCTAATTTTAAATAAACATTATCGAATTATCAAGGACTTTTATTAACTTTCTCATACCCTTAGACGTATTGTAAGGTAAATATACTCCGTTCCATTCAATAGAAAATATTTTAAATAATAATACCCTATTTCAAATATTTTAAAATAAGCCGCGAGATAGCGCCAGTAGATTTCAAACTTTGGTAGGTACCTACACATACAATGTCCTGTGATTCTAAACCGCGTGTAGCACGCGCTAGCTGGAATAGTAGGGCGGCGTGACGTTATAAATACGGTGGACTGTACTAATATGAACTCTTGTCGTGCGAGAGTGGCTTCTAACAGCTTCGTGGGTTTTGTGGGACATGGGACGTCCTCTGGAGTCGATTGATTTTGTGGCTCAGGGGACGGCTTCTACTATTTATTTGTATAGAAGGGCGCCATTCGTCTCGGGTCACACAGTGAGGGAATTTGTTTCTCAGTCTGTCGGGCTCCGGGTGGAATAAGGTACCATGCCGTGCCGCGTGGATGGGTATGCAAACCACGATGGTTTGAACCAGGTTTCTTGACGCGCTAAATTCGCTTAAGTTTATAGCGAATGGGAGCAGTGATAATTTCTGTCTGGATTTTCTGTCTCTGCTGGCCTAGTGGAAACGGCTGTAGGAATTCGTGACGAATTCGTGACGTCACAGTCAGTGGGTGTGGTCTGCTGACTGGGTCTCTGTGGCATTTAACGTGGAGTTTGCAGGGCAACCACTGGTCGCATAATTTAGCAGAGCCCTCAGAAACGTGGTCGAGAACCTCTGGTGCAAATTTCGTCACGATCGGTGACCTAGTGCACGTTTGGAGTTTCTAGCGACTCCCTGGAGATGCTGTGTTCCTTGGAGAGCGTCTTCGTAGGATTCTTGTAGGTAGGTAGGTACATTGGATCGTCTTCAAAGTTTCTGGGCACGTTGGGTGCATTGACAGGAGTCGTCGTCTAAAATTGTAGCCGCCTGCAGAGTATGGGGGCGGCTACAGGGGGCGGTGAAATGGGAAAGTTGTGGGTGCGATATCTCCGTTGTGGTAGGATATCCACACGAAACGCTGGTTCTTGATATACATAGCTAATGTAGCTTTGATAACTTAGCGGTTATATTTTTCTAAATTCAGTGTTTTCTACGTAGTCTGGAAGAACATATAATGTGATTTTAGCTTTTCTATCTAATATGATATATCTAATGGTGCCTAAATGCTATGAGAGCTTCTAATTAACCATCTATTCACTTATCCACGACTTGCGGAAAAATCTGAGCAGCCGATAGACAGAATAAAAATCCATCAGTATACATCTACTGGATGCGAGGCCATTTAATTCAGGTAAATTAAATTCAAGGAAGAGGGAAGGGGTTCATTGATCAATGAAACACATCGTAAATCACTCTGAAGATCCTCAATGAAGGTAAAAGAACTTGTATAACTTCTAAGTGGTTCGTTTCCGTGTGTATGTCCAGATATACAACTGGTAAGTGTGTCTTCCTTATTAATCGTCTATTTGCTTATTTCTGTATGTAATGAAAGGCTACAAACCCCAGATTACTTTTCACAAAAAAAAAAAAATATATATATATATATATATATATATATATATATATATATATATATATATATATATATATATATATATATATATATATATATATATATATATATATATATATATATATATATATATATATATATATATATATATATATATATATTAACTTCAAGTTGCATGACCTCGGCCAAGTCAACTTTAGGATGATATTTCCCACGCATATTCCAAATTTTCTCACGGTGCTCGGGAAAAATGTTCATCATTTAGGACCTCACCGAAAGACAATGGAAGCTATAATTTATGACCTTTCGGTACACAGGAAATAATAAAGCAGTAAGGCCTTTCCTTGGAACGTCTAATAATGATCCCTCTAAGAGTCCGATGCAAATTTTCGTATAGCTTATCACCTGCAGAAACGTCGTTAAAAAATGTCAGGGGGACCGTCTCAATATTCGTATTACCATTTAAATCGATCTCGAGGGAGTTAAGAATTATTCGAAAAGTTGAACGATTACTTATTTAAATTAAAGATAAGGAGTTAGAGAAAGGTAAGTAAATTCATGAAAGGGGATACTTCTTGTTATAGGAACCGCATATAATATGTTACTAGTATATTAGGAAATAAGTTTAGAAAAGCAAAGTTTCACTAAACGTATATAGTTTTGACTACGAGAGAGAGAAAAAGGCACTAAAAACTGTTGAAAATGTGATGCAAACGTATTTTTTACGAAGGTAAGATATTTTTTATACGTATTTTAATGTTTTTCATACAATGTGGATATATCGCAATACAGTAAGCTGTGTAACTGTCTAGTTGTCTAATTTTAACTGTCTACTGATTAATTATCAAAACTCCTAAGAAACAAATAATTCTTGTGAATATCATATTTTTCGTCATCTGGGCCTAATTCATTCGGTTGAATTTTTACGTTCATGTAAGTTGAACAAAATACTCTATTTGACAAAAGTGCATCATTAGACAAGTGGAAAAAGATACGTAACAGGTATTGGCATCAAGAACACAGAATAAGGTCAGAACATATTTTCCCACTAAAATAATAGTTTTTACTAAATAGGGACAAAATAATAGGATTCTTACTTCTTACTAAAATAATAGGGATAGAAAAGTGTAAGCGATTCGAGCAAATAACATTAAATTCGAGTTGCTTTTCAATTATATAGCTTACAATATTCTATAAGATTACAGTACTTAGAATATTAACATTGCATATATTCTCTTTTGTAAGTTAACTTATCTATATCTAGAGGCCGAAATATTTTGCTTTCCTCTGCTCTGGTTTCCCTTGAACTCGAGGACTAACTCAGCGAGGATGAGTTGGAACGTCTTTTACGTTTGCAGAAGCCTTAGATTTCTTTTTGTCATTCCCCATTTTAGAGCCGCATAACTATTTGCTCACAAAGTAATTTACACAATTAAAACTATCCACTTAAAGGCACTGAGTATATCCCATTTCTGTGATGTAAAAACACATTCTCATTTACCATAACGGTGGGAACACTGCCAAGGGATACTATCGTCTAATAGCATTTATATCACATGAATGACTTACAAAATTTCCCAATAATTTTCCCAAAATTTGCCCACATTGAAGAATAGCAGTCTTAGATACAAGCAGTCGTAGATAAAGGTATTAAAAATAATGGTTGACCGATACTTTAGAATTGCACTTTTTTAATTATATTAATAGCGTACATACCTATGCAAGAATATACATATTTTGTGTAATAAAATATACTGGAAATTATCCGCATTACAAGTCCCAAACGCCCCTGAGCAGATGTGCATTTGCGATTAATATTTCATTTAATTAGAAGGTTTCGTGTTAAATGGGTTAAGTAATTATTATGGAAAAACAAAAAACACATTTATTATATTATTTCCTGTTAACAAGTAGTTACATCTAGGTATTCACCTGTAGTAGTACCTACAAGGCTCATAATTTGAAACTTTAAATTAATCACTAAATAATTGAATATTTGAATGGACTTGAAACTTTTCCTTACTTTCTGTGCAAATCATACAGGTCTACAAAAAAACTTTATCTTTCTGGGTTTCTGTTTTAATGCATAAATTCTGATGCTAGGCATCGCAAAACATAAAAATATCCATTCTTAGCTTTTAAAGTTTACTTTTGTCTGTTTTACGTCGATAAGTAAGTTTTGAACATTTTAACTGATTTTACGAGCAGCAGGTGGCAGCACGATATAATTCACAAAGGTTACCGGAATATATAGATAATACTATAATATTAAAACTATTGAGAGTAATGACAAAACTACAGTAAATTTGGTTTTATATTCCCAAAAATTGAAGCTATACGTTTATAAAATTATCGGTAAAAACGTTAATAAAGGAAAGAATGTTGTATGCAAATTAAGACTACACGATAAAACGTGTAGAAACGCAAGATGCTCTTCGCCGATATGTGAATTTTAAAGAAAATATTGCCTAAGCCGTAGTAGTAATTTCTATTAAAATATGAAAATATGTAATTATACGGTATAATTGTAAGCCGTGATTTCAGAACATACAAGGTGGTACAAGATCGAACGGTACGATAAAATACTAAATTAATATTCATTTAATTTTTAAGAAAGATAAAGCAGTATAATATACCAAGACCAATATAGATATATACTCGTGGATATAAGTATCCACAACCCACTCAAAGCAAGCACCTTTGCCGGTGTTAAAACAATAAAATGTAGCCAAAAGCCTATTTCAACGTCGAAACACAGCGAGCAGATAAGTCGTATAAATCGACGTCATTTCCGTACGGAAATCTATATTCTAACTACTAGAGTTTAGCTGTAGTACATACACACATATATATAATAGTTAAAAGAAAAAAATATGTAGGTACCTTGCAGTTTCTGAAGCACTCACTAACAAACCGAATTTGGGAAATATAATTGCTAAGTTGTCAAACTATGCGAGCAAAGGCAAACTAAAAGTTTAAGAGAGCTCTTGTTGGCCTGGCGTAGCTTATTCATAGGTTTCACCCTACCATTTCGGCTCGCGAGGGAATACACGTGGTTTCAGTATCGCAGGACATGGTATAGGTATCTCGTGATTTATTTTAAATATTTGAAATAGGGTACTATTATTCAAAATATTTGCGATATAACGGAACGGACTTTATTTACGTTACCGATTACATTTGGGATTTAATACGAGAAGTCCTTACAAACATAAGAAAATTACTAAAAGTATTCATTTTTGAACTTGATTTTTTCTTATTTTACCTTTGTATGCTATTCCTCATTTTTATTATTCTTTAATAAAAAAGAATCCGATGTTCAGCAAAAATTTTTGTGATTGTAATTTATCATAAAATTAGAAAAAATCAGTTTTCATAATTTTCGTTTGTCATTTTTCTTAAAATTCGCAAAAATTGCTCTGGTTTCCACAAAAGCAAACTAATCAAAAAAAAAATATTTAGTAGAGTCGGGGATTATGGAATACCACTTTTATTTATGGAATTTTTTCGAAATGTACCTATTGAAAAAATATAAATAAAAAAACGCTAATGACATGGCCTAAAGGTTTATTTGCCAAAATTAAGGCAACAAACTTATAAATATTAAACAATATTTCGTGTCATTGAAAAAAACTAATAGTCGGGTAATATGAAATACATATATGAGGTAATATGGAACACTATGAAATATATCTACTAACGACACAAATCGCAAATATAACAATCGCGTTCGGCATCGGCGCACAATTCATGTGCCCAAAGCTGGCATGGAAGGAAAAAACCTCAGGGCATTTTTATTGAACTATGTTAAGACCACTCTCATCGACGTTAAATATTTGGTTGGCTGAAAAGTTTTTTTTTCCTTTTCTTTCTCCAACAAATAAAAAAACTCGTCAAGCCTAGTGCTCGTGAAAACGCCGTCTCCGTTGGTTTTCGTAGGCTTAACACGTCCTTACACCTTAATCTAAAACGTTTTAGCCAATCCTTTCCGGCCGTTTTTTAAAAAATGAGAAGCAATTTGGGATATTGTTTCTCCTAGTTAACTAGAATGTGAGATTACAGATATCCCGTTTGGTTAATCCATAAAAGGTTTTCTCCATTACCAGCCAAAACTTTACTAACTCCTTTTACGGATGATCTGGCAAAATAAGTTTCCTTCCTAGTTTTGTTGGCATACCTCACCAGCAGCAACATCCTTCTTACAGAGCCTGAAAATGGTGGCACGAGGCACACTAAATATTTTGCATGTCTTCAAATAACCCATTCTTTTGCTTCTAACTGCTATCACTGCTTGTTTCATGTCTTCCTCATTCCACTTCTTACGTTGTGGCATTTTTTTTCGTTTTTTTTTCGTCGTTTGGGGCATGTCTGTAAGAGAAACCAATTTTGATAATAATATTAAATAAGATCACATTCACAAAAGCTTGAAATAATATTTTAATGTACTTACCTAAAAATATCGTGCGAACCCAAATCACGTTAACTGTACAACCAAACGCTTAATGAACATAGACTACGCACTCTTGTGGAAGAAGTTTCAACTGATTGGCTTCAGATTATAGCAACGGAGTATAGATGGCACTGACATTTTTGTCTAAAGTGTGGTATTCCATATTACCTGATGTATTTCATATTCTCCGACTCTACTCTAACGTAAAAGAAACCAAAATTTGACATTTAGGAGTGAGACTCAAAAATCGTGTCGACTGATAAATTAAACAAGTGAAACATACTTTATTCTGTTTTTTTTTATTTCTTTCTTATTAATTACATCTCAAGTGTTTTTGACCTCCCAACCCATAAATCCTGTCCTTTCTGTATACCGTATAATTTCCAGGATTCGCTATTTGAAATTCGCTAATTAAAATTTCTCCGATCCATGTTTCAGTAATATAAATTATTTTATAATCACAAGAAACTACATTTTTGATAAATTGGTGTATTTTGTAGTATTCAAGGAATATCATTAAATGCAGAAACCACCTTCATTCAACACTGGAATTAATAGCGTACAATGTAAAACTCTATTTTCGGTATAGAGACTCCACGTAAACAGAAACTAAAATAAATAGAAGTAGTTGAAGCTTCCTTTATGTGTCTAGAAGCACTCTTACTCACCGCATCTAAGATGAATGAAGCCATGTAACGCAAGAAAATGTAGTTTATTTCTTCGGTGCGGAAGAAACAAGAAGGTAAAAGGAACACGGCAGATAATAACAACTTTCATAATACAAAATTCATATGTTAGGGCAGGGGTCTTTTGTCAGTAGAGTAAGTGAATTAGTCACTGCTTTTATTATAAAAGTCTCATATCTTGCTAGAGGGCATTTGTAGGGTAGGTATATGTAGGGGAAACTCGAATGTTTTAGTCTGGGGATGTTGGAATCGACTTTATAGAAAACAAGCACGTAGAGCAGAGACTGAGGCAAAAGGGATGAATTGTTCGCGCAGCTAGTGTAAGCGCCGGAGTACATTCATCATTCATAGGCAGAAATATTTCATCCTGGTCATTCTGCAGGGGCATAAGAGATACAAAAAAATATTTATTTAAATTCAATGCCCTTGCAAATAAGTTTCTATAAAAAAATAATCAAAACTTAAGCATGTTGACGTCACCTTTTCCGTGGCTGCTCAGAAGCCTAACTAAGAATATTTATAAAAAAATTAAAATTCACATTCCTTGGAGGCACATATTATTTTAACGATACCCACATACTAAATTGATGGGATTTCAGTTGTAGTGATATATTTCTTTGACTACAAGGCATTTCTTTATAGGTTATGGAAATATTGACAATAACCTATAAAGCTATAAACCTTAACAATATTGCTCCTACCTTATTATTTTAGAATTGTAATTTATAGGTACCTACGTTACTGGTATTTTCATATTTAAATGTGAATCTGAAAGGCAGATTGTTAAGTTCCAGCGAAGCAGAAGTTTCTTTGATGGAGAGTTTTTCCAATTTTACGATTATACAAACATGCAGCGCTGGTTACAATGTAGAATAGTTCGTTGTAATAACATATAGAGGATGTTTGGTAAGGCGATGCCTGCCTAGAACAAGGTGATAGAGGGATAATTTGGCATCCATATAAACCAAACATACTTATATGAAAGATGGCTACGGTTCTTATTATATTGCCAACTTTCTGCTTTTTAATAAATCTCTATTTTCATCGTTGCACTAAATTTCAATGCACTAAATTTAACTTTTCATATTCTGAATTTTTTTTCTCTATCCGAAATACATAAACTTTCAAAAAAATGATAATGCTCTATCTCTTATAAAAAAATAAAGCGATATTTATTAGAAAGTAATCGTAAGGGTAATTAAAAGTGTCGATTTTCAGTTTAATATATTTTTTAAATGTGATAAAAACAATTATCATATAGATCCCATATTTTTAATGATCCATTGACACGACAAAGATATTTAAGTTTTCTGAGAAATGAAATCGAAATTTTTGGAACATTTCGATCATTGTACAGGAACTCAAGGACTATAATCAGGTGGCCAGCGTGATCACCCGATCTAACGCCGTTAGACTTGATGATTTTGAGTGATAAGGCTCTATCGCTTATAAAAAATTAAAACGATATTTATTAGAAAATCATACGGGTAATTAAAAGTGTCGATTTTCAGGTCAATATTTTTTTTAAATGTGATCACATATTTTTAACGATCCATGACACGATATTCAAGTGTTCGGAGAAATGAAATCGAATTTTTTGGAACATTGTATAGGAACTAAAGGACCAGTCAGGTGGCCAGCGTAATCACCTGATCTAACGCCGTTAGATTTTTTATTTTTGGGGCCGCACTAAAGGTCATCAAAGCAAGGTCATGAAACTTGGTCAAGAGCAAAACAGTATCTAGTTGTCGGTCGTCAACATTTTGAACATTTTTTTTTATTGTGATTAAGTAATTACCTAGTTTTAATTCGTTTGTACCTGTTATTAATTCGCTTATTTTGATCATTATCACAGTCACATGTATAATTTTTATGAACAAGAAGTGAAGTGAGACTGTACACTAGAAATTATAATTAAAAATTCTTATTTCTTAACAGCTACTTTTTGTTTACTAGGCGATAAAGTTATGTGACACGATATTAGTGCAGTCATTGAAGATAAAATTAGGCTATTAAATACTCACATCTTAGGAAAGCCGTAATCTTACAGGAAAGCCGTAATCTGGGTATATGATCAAGTCGTTGAAGCGTTGGTCTTGCCTTAAGCTGCTGTCCATACCAGGATATCTACTTTCCTAAAATTTCAGATAAGCGTAGATTAAGTATATTAGGAGCCACACCTTTTTTGTAACATAATTTCTTTTGCGTTGGAGCCGCATTTTCAATGACTCCTGAGCTCCTAAGCTGAGTCCTAAGCTACATTTAATTTTTTCCTTACATAACTTTAATATATACCTGAATCAGACCCATATTTCCTAATAGGCTGAGAAGGCTGCAGCCTATAGCAGCAGATTTTTAAGGGGCGGCAAAATTATATTTCTATAATGCACGACACTAAGAAACCACACCCTGAATTCACAACCTGAAAGTGACACAACAATTCAATAATTTCCATATTATTGGTATCTACTAATATTGACAATAGGATACGCTTAATGGTGGCAAAGGCTAACAAAATGGTAAGTAATTCCCTTACCGTTCTAGAACGGTAAGTATATAATGTTCAAAATCGACATTTTTAACATCGCATTAATTTAGAATGGGTTTTCTAGAATTCGGTTTAAAATTTAATTGAATTAAAAGAATGATGTGCCATGACTGAAGCCGACTAAACATTAAACCAATTCAATTCATATCACAGGATTTAATTTTAAATTAAATAATACAAGTGAAAGTACGTCCAAGGATAATACCCTGCCCGGGACCAGCCAGACATCCACGCGCAGTAAGTTAAAGGGAAATTTGAAAGCGAAGTAAATTAACAGCTCTTTACACTGAGGGGCGTATTATCTGTCATTGGGTTTTTCAACAGACCAATTAATGGCCCTCGAAAAAGCTGGAAATCGGAAGTTGAATTTTCATAAATAGTTTTGTTGTCTCTCCTCGAGATATTTTAATTTGTCTGGGGATAAAAATGCCAAATGAAAAACCCCCGTAAATGCAGGTCCGAAAAGGTAAAAAATAGGGAAAAAGAAAAATAGAATGACTGATTTTGTCATTTAAATCGAGTTAAATATATTTTTGTATTTATTGATTTCTAGTAATGCAATGAAATTGCATTACTAGAATCTAGTAATGCAGAAAGGGTATTTTGATAAAGTTAAAATAGTTTAAAAGAGCTTAAAGAATTTAAAAAAAGGTTGTGTAAGTTGCTGATGGAGATATATCTATTGGAGTCCGTGATGAGGCATAGGTATTTTTCTAATGCCTTTAGGTTCCTTATGTTCGTAGCCGATGAGCTGCAGCACACTGGTACAGCATACGTAAGGGCCGGCCTCAGTGTGCAAAACAATGAACCAATAGATTTCAAAAAACCTGCTTCGCAAATTTATTCAAAGACATCATTTTTGACATTACAATATTAATTTTACTCTCAATAAACAATTTGTTCGCTAATGATCGTATATTTTTTAAACAATTTAATTTGTAATAAATCATCAGGGCGAAGGAGGGGGAAACGGGGCGGCTAATATACGTTTGCTTAGAGGCGTCAAATTAATAAATCCAGGCCTGACCTGAATGCTTCCGTTACTTTGGTAATACGTGTATATGTATTTACATTATTATTTTACGTCACGTGTTGAAGTGCATGTTTTATGCATGAAGTGCATTTTTTTATTTCTAGATTAATATTAGATTTCAGTGTATTGTGTTCTTTTCTTTCGCCACAATTAAAACATAATTCTGAGAGTAACTTCGATACCCAGTATCGTTGGGAACCGTCTGACTTGGTGGCATAACGGTCAGTGGCGTCCACGAGATTAGTAGTTTTGATACCTCGTACGAACCTATTAATTTATTTTTTTATTAAGGTGAGCTAGCTTAGTCACTTTTATTATCCACTTTTAAACGCTATTGAATTATACTCAGGATGGCAATACAGCGCTATGTCACTTTTACTCATTAAGCCATCCCCTAACTACAGTTCGTACAATATGTATGTATAGTTAAACGACCGGCAACCCTGACCTACACAATGTTTTTCATTGGCGTAGACATTTTTTTTCTTAGGGGGGTGAAAGTAGAAGATTTTTATATGCATATTTTCAACACCACAGCTGATATTGAATGCAAGTTTCCACACCACTCATGAAGTATATGGCCAGTAGCCATATTTCCCACAAGAAACAAAAATAAATATGTACAAAACAGCTAAGTAGTCGAGAAAAATTAACTTAAAAACGGAAAAATAAAATAAATATACTTTCAATTGAAATACAGTCATATTTATTGTGTAAGTAGGTACCTACCTACTAATTTTTTATTTTGCCCACTGATGTATATTATTAATTTGTGATCTAGGATGGTAAGTACCTACATAAAAATAAAGTCAATGGACAATAGGTACCTACTTATGTAATAAACCAGAGAGCGTCTTCAGTTTTATAAATCCCAATAAAAAACCTAACTTATATCGTTGCATTTAGCATTTATAACCTAGCAGCCTCAAGCACTGGAATATTTTTTGTATAAAATTATTTGAGAAATATCTTAAGTGGAGGATGTCATAGGTACCTACCTAGCTCAGTACACTTCAGTACCTACTTCGAGCAGCCCATAAATCAACTTTTTTTTGTTAAAGTCGGCTCTGCTCTAACACCCACGATCCATTTTTGCCGTCAAATAATATTTTCCTTAAATTTTTTGAACATGCCTATCCTATCTCGTAAATAAAGCGAGGTCTGGTGGAAATCTACGTTTTTCAGGTTTCATACGAAACGAACAAACATGTTTGCTAACCGCCATACTCTTTTATTTCAACTCTCGTAGCGATGTATACCTACATAGGTAGGTATATAAATAATATATTAGCAATTCCCGCAAACACGCCACTGTAAGATATGCGAATCTGATCCTATTCGATCCGAGAATCCGATCCCGATCCGAGAGATACGATTCCAATAAGTTAAAAAGAGCTATACTGCTCGAATATTCGTTATTGGAAAGGTCGTGGATCGGCGTTGCCGCTTTTAGCTATAAAAATAGATGTTTACGTAATTGTCATATTTAAAGTAGACAAAAATAAATGTAAAAACGTAACATCTTGGCCTATAATATATTATTGTGTCCACGATTATTATTTAATAACATTCATGAATAACATGTACAACTTTAATATAGTATTGTGGAATTTGATATTTTAATTGAATACTGAGAAAATTGAGAAATACACGTGGCAACTGCGTGGTAGGTATCTTATATGGGGTCAGTTAACTATACATACATATTGAATGAACTGTAGTCACCAAACTCCACGTCAATCGGTCAAGGTTCAAAGAAGTTGGAGCGGAAAACCTTCGACGACTGGACTATAAGGAAATATTAACTTTTTCTTCAAGAAATTTTGTCGGGAATATCTAAATTTTTATCTTTTTATCTAGACTTTTTTTACACTTTTTATAATAATAGGTACCCAACATACCTACAAGTCATTTCAAATTTAAATTATTATAGGTGGTGCCTGGTGAACACGTTTAAGCGTTTCCATAACATTGTAATGGGACTTTGAAAACCGCATTGAAAGCTTTTACCGTCTAGAATATCCCTGCTAATCCGCTAAATCTAGCCCCGGGAAGAGGCAAACTTTTCCCCACATCGCGCCTCCCGGCGTGTTCTCTAATCAACCTAAATCTAATTTAATTCAGAATTGAAATCATCTAGAGCAGACGTTAAAAAACATTACCTCGATTCCGCGCCATGGTGTGATACGAAACTAGTCCTGAATTTTATACGTAAGCACTTTATGAATTCAAAATGAATTTACCGCAGAGCGCGCTGAATTAAGAGGGTATGCGACTTACTTCGCGTGCGACAACAGATGAAAATTAAATTGTGTCGGTTCGGAATTAAGTTCGGAATTGGGTGGAGGACCTTTGCGTAAGGAATTGTCGTGAACAGTGCCACCGGAACTACTTCGCATTGTAAGGGTGGTAAAGATTAATTCCAAGAGTTTTAATGAACTCGCTGATAGGTAATTAGTTTTCCTCTGCTGCTGCAAAGTCGTAAGTAATACATTTCCTAAAATTGTTACCTGGAAATTCTAAAGTCTCTGAGGCTCTGTAACCGCGAGGCACCAAATGTATATATACATATATAATGAAGATTTTGTCTTCGTTTGTCGCACCATTATTATAACAATAATTCTTATTGCCGTCAAGCTGACAACAAATCTAAATCTGGTAAAAATCAATTGCCGTTGCATTGCAATGGAGACGACTAACTTATGTACTGATTAAGAAACACAAATATTATTCAACATTGTAACGTAAATATACACCGTTCCAGTAAACTAAATACATTCTTTTAAAAATCCCACGCGATCGTGCACGTGGGACACCACCTAGCTGATATATGGTAGGGTGACTATAAAAGCCAACGCGTCAAATATTTGGCTCTCTTAGCATAAATTTTCGCTTTTCGCCTACCTAACTTGTAACGTAAATAAATTCCGTTCCGTTTTATGGCTAATGTTTGAATTCCTATTTCAAATATTTGAAATAAAACCGCGCGAACTTGTAGAAATTTACCGCGACTCACCATCTAGCGTTATCCCTACCTTTCCGTCCCGCTAATGTCGCGTGCTACCAGCAAGCACATTTATAAGCGATATCCGCAAAAATCATTCTTTTTCTGCCGACCTGCTTGCTTGAGCCTGTTGACCGTGGCTTCCGTTCGCGAAGATATATCTTCGGTGTTTTAGTGTAGTGATTCTTAATTATCAGGTATAGAAATATTTTATGATTATTAATATATATATATATATATATATATATATATATATATATATATATATATATATATATATATATATATATATATATATATATATATATATATATATATATATATATATATATATATATATATATATATATATATATATATATATATATATATATATATATATATGTGTATGTTCTACAGCTGGGCCAAGTAATTAAAAGATTTCCGAAGGGGAATTAAGTCGTAATTCGACCATTTTTTGCTTAAGTGCAAACCTTAGAATAGGTGTTAGGCCATATTAAATTTTACGGCTTAAACACTAGAAAAGTTATTTTTTATAATTAATTGCCCCTAGGAATTACTAGGTCTTAAGGAATATTTCCACTTAATTTTTTTCCAAGGTTTACAATTCACTTTTGTTGTAAATGATAAATTTCTCGACTTGACCTTGTGTCAAGAGTGAACATTTTTTTATTGTTTTAACCAGCCATCAGGCTACTTAATAAAGTAGAGTCGTTTTAACGCCCCTCAGGCAACCCAATTGTTAATTTTATTTTAAGAATCACTGTGAACCATCAACTGGTAATATAAATATTTTTGTAATATATTGTTTTAAAAAAAATCTTTATCTTTTATTTCTCAGCTGATAATTATTGGCTGATCATTTCTTCTGTACTATGTGTTACTAACTACCTTGAACAAGTTACTTTTCTTACCGTGGTTATTTAAGTCATTAGCACAGAGGTAAACTGTCGTGTTTCAATTTTCGTGAATTGTGAGACATTAAATAAAACAGTTTGTAATCGTCTTTAAAAATTAATACAATAGACGTGAAAAATAGCAGCAATTTGATACACAGTGATACAGAGTTAAACTCTGTATCACTGCGATTTGAATGACAAAGTTTCAAAAGTGGCATATTTTGAACTCAAATTTTATTGAAATGCAGAGAAGATACAAAATATACTGAAGAATAACAAAATGAAAATAAAAATACAAAAATAAAGTTTATTCATCATGTTGCCCTTCGTTTGATGCTACCGGTATATTTTTATAATAGTCGTGAAAGATTGCCGGCACCCACCGAAGAAGTGTAATAAAGTGATCTTTCTTTTGTTCGCTGACCCCTTTTGGACTATTTCGTACAGCAGGTAAGTTGGCCGGTAGTTTCAAAATCTGTCTGACAGATCTGGAAAAATTAACGGGTTTGAACGTTTCGTCTCCCATTTTCGTTTTATAGTAGATAATAGACGATGACTCCGCCCATGTTTCAATCCAAACAACTGTAGATATTAAAAAAATTCTTTGTTAGCATTTTGCTTCCGATTTGTAAAGGGTGCTTCACGGGAGTTATCCAATACTTCAAAATTTTTAAAATCTTCTACCTCCATACTAAAAACTGTCGCACCAGAACCTCGTATGAGCTGCTCCCAGTCGCAAGGGGTTACGATTTGCATTGTGGGTTGCTTCTTTACTGACTAGGGCAATTATGAGACCAAATTATTATTAAAGTTTCTATTCCACTTTCAGAAAGAATATTTTTAACCCATTTTAAGAGCGCCGAAGCAACTTCATTTCCACCTCTTCCTGCCTTCTCCTCCCAAGTATACACAGTAAGATTTGTTCTTCGTGGCATCGTAAATAGTCAGATTCAAGGTCCACAATTTTAATAAATAGAAACTTTGGCAATTCAATATGTGTGGGGTCGGTAAACATTTTTGCAGGTCTAACCTTATGGCCTTAGTTTTGCCAACGCTCCTGCTCGTTTTGTTCCTGCTCCTGCTCTATCACTGGAATGTTTTGCAAATCCTGTATTAAACTTCGTATCAAAGGCACGTTTGTAAGCCCTTGTAATGCTTCGCGATTTCAGCTCTTGGAACACCATCTTCCACACTTCTGTTTATATAACTGGTAGAGCCTCTCTGCATTTAAGTCACTTCCCAAGTAACTTTTAGCACTTTTCTCGCGGCTTTAGTGACTTTGATACAACGGAAATGACTTGATATGAGATCTAACTTTGTTGAGGACATTATCCTGGAGATAGAGTGGAGGTGCGTGCCGACCTCTCATATCACATGCAGCAAAACCGCCTGTATTTTCCTTTTTTAAAGCCGTTCTCACTACAGTTTCTGAAACTCCTACTGTATTTAGTAGCGTAGAGTTAATATTTTACAGACTTCAGTTGATGTTCCATTCAAATCAAAGTAGTACGAAATTGTTTGCTGTCTTTCACTGTACTTGCTGCCGCCTTTAGGTCTTACTCGATAAACAGACTTACTTCTGACATGGGATATTATAATTTTACGCTTCACATCCCAAGTTGTTGAAACGTGCCTCCCAGTAATTTTTAATATATCATTTCGTACATCTTAATTAATTTTTCGAGACATTTTTTTCTGCAGGGCCTTCTTCAGGATATTCTTTTCATGGATTTTTCAGGTATTGACCTGTTTTAGAAGTATGCTCTTTCCCAGATAACGTCTTCATTTTTCTCATGGATTCTCTCCCTTTCCTTGGAACCTGGCAGTTTGTTGTGGTTCAGCTTCTAAACTTTGCCATTCTGAGTCAGGTTCTGAACTTTGCCCACTTGGAACATAGTGAGGTTCCGCGTCGCTGTCATCGCCAGCATAAATATCTTCAAACTCATCGGAACCATTAACAGTTTCATCCATTTCTTCATTTTTTTAGCGGAATGACTTGTTTCTTCAGCCATGCGTGAAGGAGGCATATTATCCTCAGATTCGGTGTCAGACACAAACATAGCTTCTGGATCACTTAATGCTCTCGTATTGGTATCTATAACCTCGCAATCCACTGCTTCAAGATCCCTTAAAATTTTAAAATCTTGGCATTGCCCTGGTTCCCAGTTGACTTCCATGATTAGCTCTGTATGTTGCGTTTGTTCTAACTGAACAAATTGCCGTTGCGGTTCAAGTCGAGAACTAAACACACAATCATCGTTCCTCGTTTCAGATTCATTATCAAACATTTTTTCCGCAATAATTCTTGTAACATTTTCCACAAGAGACTCAGCTGTCCTTTCGTGTCCGATATCGTCCTTCATTACATAATCGACAACGTCTTCTCCAACAGGGAGATTTATATGCTGCGATTTCTGAAATGAAATGATACGACAGTTTACCTCTGTGCTACTGAAGTGTATTTTAGTGCCGACAGGATTTGTTAAGGTATTGTGGTATTATTTATCTTTGGAAATAGATATATTAGACTGCCTAAGCTGTTCCCTATTCGAATATCGATTTTTATCGACTTTCTCTCTAGTTTTATACCTTAAGACGATTATTTACTTATGTCGAGACTTTGGCAAGATTAATAATTATTCTCGATGAGTTAAATTCACAAAATGATTATATTCACCGGCGGCGGCGGCTGTTAGAAATTTCCAGATTAGCAAACCGATATCAAATTTCGTACAGGCGTATTTAAATTAAAGATATCTTTCAGTAAAATCGTATACGTAGGTGGTAGCAAATAGGAGACAAGGGTTATTATAGGACTGTCACCTGATAACAGTTAAAGCGTTAAATTTATGGTAACAATTACAGCAGCCCTTTTTGCAGTGTTGAGAGTATCCTTGGGAGCCATAATAAAGTCTGCACATACACCGCATAAACGTTTCTTTGTAACTCGTAAACAGGGATAGTTTCAATCTATTGGAAATCATACGTTTGGGAAAATACCCAATAAAATGGCAAGTGTATGGAATATGCAGATCACTCACTGCATACGACGCGACGTACGCCTGCATCATATCACTTGGTCGTTTACACGTTCTTACGAGACCATTATTATGGCTACTACTTCGGGTTGTGTTAGTGGACAAAATAATTGTGATACTGTGATTAATTTAGAAAACAGAATTTAGATACAGATTAAGCTGAGCGTTGCTTTTCCAGCTTAAAAATAGTAAAGACCTTTCTTGAAAATTCTATGTCGAACGATCGACTTAATGCTCTGACAATGTTGGCCATAAACAGGGATTTTGTATTTGAAATACCGAATTGCGATAACAAAGTTTTGTAGGAAAAGTTAAGTAGATTAGTAAGTAGGTTTTTTATAACAAATTTTCTGGGAGAAAAAGGGCTCAGCCCCTTAATTTTTTTTCTTGCGCACCCCCAGTGCATTAAGGCACAAGCCGCTACTGGTTTACTTAAATATATTACAAAAAAATTGGATATTTTGATCTATATTGGCGTCAGGGGCGTCCGTACTATAATGTTGTATAACAACGATAAAATACCACGGCCTTAAAACCATAATTTTACCTGTTTTACGTTCACCCTTTTTGTGGGGAATTTGTTTTTACTTCCAGTCTCTGACTGCGTAATGTAATGTAATCAATTTTGTTCCTTTTTATGAAGTGTCCGATGTTTATAAAGCGACACTTTTTACAATTTTTCATGCATATACTCGCGCCCTCGTAATTTCCATAAGGGATTGTAAGTATATGTTTCTAGACCGGTTTATCCAAACATTGTCCTTTCATAAGCCTGGGGATATAAATTATGATATCGCTCCATCAGACCTGTCATCCTATCAGTCCGAGGAATGTTTTAAACTTTAACCTCCCTTGAAAATTAGATTAGTGTATGTTGTCGTGTAAAAAAGCGTGTATTTCCGAATGTATACGTGTGTTTAGGATTAATTCAAACGTTAACAAGCCACTGGTGGCGACAAGGGCGCAGAGGGGGCAGTTCCCAGGGGGCAATCAAATTGACCTGAAGCTGCAGAATGAATACCGTAAAACTTGAAAATACGAGGCGAGTTGAATCAATCTGCCGCAGAAAGATAAATACTCGTGCTGCCACCTATTGGGCAGAGATTTAGCCTTGCAATCGCGGCATGGGCTCCTTAGATGGCCCTAGTCTTTGATTGCGTATAGTGCTGGTTATTTGCAAGAGACTTTAGACGATCATGGTGTTTTGGCAGTTAAGGTAGAGATTGCGCATATTTTTCCCCCATATGCTTGTATTTGTACAAGTAAACGATTTTTTAATTAATGTGAAACATGCTTTCAGGTAATCAAAACTTGTATGTCAATTTTATTTGTCAGTTTACTAATAATTATTCTATATTTTGAAGTTTTCCTTATAATTATTATTATTATTATGCCGCGCTTAACTGAACCGCAAAAAATGAGAGCTGTGATGTTACTGCAGAACGGATGGTCAATGCAAGCAGTTGCAGATACTTTGAATGTGAGTAAAGGTTGCATTTACAAAATTAAGCAAAAATGGAATGCAGAAGGAACTGTTGAGTACGTCCATAGAAGGGGCCGTCAGAAATTCAGTACTATGGAGGAAGACGAACTCGTCCTTGACCACCTCCGACAGAATCCTTTTGATACAGCAGTGACTGCCTGCTTCTTAACAAATTTTCCTGCTTCGGTGGAAACCGCAAGACGACGTATCAGAGCATCTGAGCTGAAGAATTTTTCAGCTGCAAATAGAGTTGCTCTGTTGCCACGGCATAAGGAGCAGAGGTTAAACTTTTTGCGTAGCAATTTTTTCTTGTAATTTTAAAGGCGACTTGAAAATGGTACCAAACTATGCAAGACTTGGTAGTCTTGCATAGTTTAGTACCTGGTGGTAGTCGTAAATATTGCGACTACGAAGTGAAGTTGCAAGAAGGCGTTAATAGATACAGGCCAGGAAATTTATTAAGGGCACTCAGTGAAGAGTATAGTATTCTTGCATGTTACGTAAAATGTAATCATTATGCAAATTTCAGTTGCAGTATGGTTATTTATGTAACCAGTTAGGAAAAGTACTATTTTGTATATCGAGCAGATTTCTGCGGAACGAGCGCTAGCGTGTTCTGCAAAAGGATACGAGTTACACAAAATAGTGTTTCCCAGCGGGTTTCATACAAGATTTTTTCTAATCTTGACCAATTTTATATTTTATGAGAAGAAAACTCTGAATTTTATACGTTTAAAAACAATCCAATAGGTTGTAACGGTGTGACAGCTTGTCACTTTTCCTCCTCCTCACTTTTCCTCCTTTTTAAAGAAAATCGTCACATAATAATATATCATTTTACCACCGAAAATAAGCGCCCTCAACATTTTAATTGATAATATATATAACAATTAGTGGCTATTAAGATTCGCTTAGGCGTAAGTTGTAAGAACTCTAATTACAGCAGGAATCTAACTTAGTTCAGTAGTAGATAATTCGGGAAAGCTTTGGAAACTTTCGCGAACATCAGGATAAACTTATTGGCCCGACGCGACGTAGGTACGTGTTTTCTTCGCCTTGGATTTATATTCAGCAGGTGCGCATTCAAAATTACTTTAGTACTTTTAAATTACTGGTATAATATGTTTATGGCCGCTAGCTTAATCACACTTTATACATTTCTGCATAGCCAGACCAGCACGATCCTTAAAAACAATGTATATTTATAACTTCAGAATTTTAATTTATAGGAGTGAGGGCGTGCATGTTTTAATTTTCATAGCGAATATTGCAAAATATTGCCGGAGGTATTATATTAAATATTATATAAAAAGGAGGACTGGTATAACTTTTATACGACAATATGAAGTTCTACTAATTTTTATCAGCCAAAAACAAAGACACACAAACAATAGAGATTTCCAACCATAAATCCACCTTATAATGAACGCTGATTCGTGATTGTTTGCAACCCATCAGAACCCCATTAGGCAACTTAAGAGGAGATCCGATGTTGGCAACAATGGTATACTTATCGCAGCCAGTTATGCCTGTAAAAATAAGATATAAGCATGATTGGCATTTTGGATATTGAGAATTGAGATAAACGTTCCAAGGGATATATTATTATATTCTATATTAGGAGGAATATATTATTATATTAGTGTCGATATGAAGTCATTTCGACACCAAAATAGAAAAACCAATATTTCTGCATATTATTGAACGTCCGATGATATATACAGACGGCGTAGGGATGCATATTGGTATTTTCAACTTTTGGAACAAGTATAAGAAAACAAATTGTAAACAATTGTACAACTTTTGTCTGACCCATTTTTATGCCAACACAGTTTATTTTGACTGAAGTATATATAAAACTGTGGATACCCTACACACACAAAAATTCCCCTATGCAAAAATTCAGTACATTCAGTAAATATGACCCATTTATAAAAAAAAATCACAGATCTTGCATCTTACGCAAGTATCGCAGGCGTATTGAAAATACCAGACACAACTGGTAAAAATTTCTTCAAGTGAATTGAATAAAAATAAATCGCAGTTGTGTTACGATTTTTTGTTCGTTTGATCCTGAAGGTCTTGTCGTTTTAAATGGGTTATCTTGCATGGGGTGGTCAAAATCAAAGTCTCATTTTTTTTTGAATAAATGCTATTCTTTAAAAAAGTTTTTGTTTGCCTAAAAATAGTGATGGCTTTGTCAAAAATTGTGTTGTATATACAGGGTGGTTAAGAATTATAAAATCTTAAAATTTGGTAAGAGTAAACTTTGTGATTTTTGATCACCCCGTATAAAAACATAATTGTGGCAAAATTATCATTGGTTTTTATACCTGGTGATTAAAAAGTACAAACTTTAATCTTGCCGAAATTTAAATTTTTGTAATTTTTGACCACCCCGTATAATAAACATAATTTTTGTCGACATTACTTTAGGCAAGCAAAAACTTTCATAAATAATAACGTTTTCCCGAAAACTAAACATTGTTTGAGGTTTTGTAATTTGTGACCACCCCGTATAAAAAATATGATTTTTGTCGCCGTCATTACTATTTCTCGGGCGAGTAAAAACTTTTATAAACAATAACATTTTCTCGACAATGTAAAATTTTATACGTGGTGATCAAAAAGTACAAACTTTACTCCTACCGAATTTTAAGATTTTGTAATTTTTGACCACCCCGTATAATGAACATAATTTTTGTCGACATTACTTTAGGCAAGCAAAAACTTTTATAAATAATAGCGTTTCCCCGAAAACTAAAGATTTTTTGAGATTTTTGTAGTTTGTGACCATCCCGTATAAAAAATATGATTTTTGTCAACGTCATTACTATTTTTGGTCAAGTAAAAACTTCCATATACGCAATCTGAAGTATTTTCAATCCTAAAAAATATTATAGGGTTAGTTTCATCTCGGCCAACGATGGGGCTAATTGAAAATTGTACTAAATCGGCTGTTTATCGAAACTATTCCCACTACTGTAGAGGCTTGAAAATCATAAAATTAAAAAAATATATTTGTTCTAATTTTGACATTTAAAGTAACACTTTTCCAAACCCTGTGACATTCTTACTTTTCACAACCAGTTACGAAAAGTAGAATTTTACGCAACTGATTTTGTAAAGTTAATTTCATAGTAGGTTATTTAGACCTGACAAGCTGTGAAAGTGACAAGCTGCCACACCGTTAGAACCTACGGGATTGTTTTTAACGTATAAAATCAGTTTTCTTCTCATCAAATATAAAATTGGGCAAAATTAGAAAAAATCTTGTATGAAACCCGTTGGGAAACACTATTTTGTGTAACTCGTATCCTTTTGCAGAACTCACTAGCGCTCGTTCCGCAGAAATCTGCTCGTTATACAAAATAGTACTTTTCCTAACTGGTTACATAAATAACTATACTGCAACTGAAATTTGAAAAATTATTATGTTTTACGTAACATGCAGAATATATCATACTCTTCACTGAGTGCCCTTAATAAATTTCCTGGCCTGTATCTATTAACGGCTTCTTGCAACTTATTTACGCGATATTTACAACTATCTAGTAGTCTTGCATAGTTTAGGACCATTATCAAGTCGCCTCTAAAATTACATGACAAAATAAATTGCTACGCCACTGTCACTATATGCCTTAATAATTATTTTTGAGGTTATATATCCTTATCCTAATAAACACGGACTTGGAAAAAAATACTACTTTGTTATATTATTCACCAGAGGTACAGGTGATAAAATATGTGCAATTTCTACCTTAACTTCTAAAACGCCGCGATCGTCTGATGTCTCTTGCAAATAACCAGCACTGCACAACAAAATCAAAGACTAAGGACATCTAGGGAGCCTATGGTGCGATTGCAAGTCTAAATCTCTGCCCAACAGGTGACAGCACGAGTATTTACCTTTCCGCGCCAGATTGATTCAACTCGCTCCGTATTTTCAAGTTTTACTGTATTCATTCTGCAGCTTCAGGACAATTTGATGGCCCCCCTGGGACCTGCCCCCCTCTACGCCCTTGTCGCCTCCAGTGGCTTGTTAACGTTTCAATTAATCCTAAACACACTTATATATTCGGAACTAGGAACTAGGTACATGCTTTTTTACACGACAAAAATCACATTCATCAATCTTTGTGTAATATACTGTGAATATACTAGACTATAATAGGTCCGCATTCTGCCGCCCATGGTGATATCGCTTGTCTTGAAATGCGAATAGAAATAAATTCTTTATTTGTTTATAATATCAAAACTGGCAACCTAAAATCACAACAAGTTTATTTTCAACCAAATACCTGAATTTGTAATATTCTCTTCAAAGATATATATTTTTCAACGAGGCTCGCCGGGTTGTTGAGTGTCATCCCCGTGGCGACCAACATCCAATCCAGACATGGTGACGAACTCTTCCGTTCAGACTCGCTAACTGGATCCAATCTGACTCATCTGACTGGATCCTGCTCAGAGATGTCTCCATATCTCTGATCCTGCTCCACGTCATGTTATATGCATTGCATAGATTAACTTAATCTATCGATCTGTTAAGGCTCATTCTCATAAGGTAACGCAGAATTAAGGCACAATTAATATGGGAGGGCAAAATTAAGAATCACTAGTACCATACACATAGAAACGTAAGATGTACAAATTAATGTCAGCAACGCATGCACATGTTATAGATAGTTTTATAGATTTATAGGTTAACTTGGTTGTTTTGAAAGTGAAACATAATTGCAATTTGTCTTATAAAACCAAGAAGCAATGGGTACCTACGCATATATTAATTAATTTAAATATACCTACATATTTTATACAAATTTATATTATTTTGGTTTAGATGTAAATACCTACCGTAAAACAATATTATGAGAAAATGAAAAGCAAATCGTAACAATTTGTATTCTTTCGGCCATATGTTGAGCCATATGCTCTTTAAAAGAGCAACTGATTAGCAACTGATCATTGAAGCGTGACTAATGATTTCATCATAAATAGTATAAATAGGGTAGATTTTTAGTTTAAGATTAGTTTTAATCGTCTCCGGATAATGCCAACTTGGTTGGCGAAACGCGCGTCGAGCGAAGTGAAAGTGTTTGTGGAAACTAGTGATACCGATACGTCTTGAATATTCAAAAGTTTCCATTCAGTTGCTGAGTGGTGAATTCACTGTGGCCGAGTGGAAATCGTAGATTACCGCGCTGTCAACAGCGCCCCCTTTGCAATGTAAACAAATTCTGTATGTGGGATACGCTTTACCGGGTCTATCTATTTATGGTCGAAGGGTATCATCATCAATAATCCCCACAAAAAATATTAGGTTATGTTCCCTCAAATGGTTGACAGTTTACTCGATACGATCACAGCACAGAAATAAAACTTTTCTGTGGATATGATACGAATGAAATTTGAGGCATGCTTTAAATCCCTATTAAAATATATTTTCATCTAAATTTTAAATCCCGTATAATAACTTCATGACTTACCATCTGACAACATCGCAAAATTCAACGCTCCTTCCATTGTGAACCATTCGATCAAGCAACAACATACATTTTTCATACAAATATCGCCTTCAAAAATTGGTAATATTTTAATATTGTTTAATTACTTTTTGAACTCTACTACTATTTCACTAACATACTTTCTATCACGTCTACAGACGCTCTTAAACTTGAGTCCCCATAAGACAACAATCCATTAATTTAAAAAAAATAGACACCCGCCAATTTAAAATTCCAACCTAATATGGTCAATTGTTCCATTAGCCTTTACCGCCAGTAAGCGCATCCTACTGTCGTAGAAACAAACACGGTAAGTGAACAAAAAAGCTTGATTGTGCAATAGCAGATCGATAGTAACGAGCAGATTTCTGCGGAACGAGCGCTAACGAGTTCCGCAAAAGGATGCGACTTACACAAAATAGTGTTTCCCAACGTGTTTCATACAAGATTTTTTCTAATTTTCACCAATTTTATATTTTATGAGAAGAAAACTATGAATTTTATACATTTAAAAACAATCCACTATGTTGTAACGGTGTGACAGCTCATCACTTTTATAGCTTGTCAGGTCTAAATAACCTACTATGTAATGACCTTTACACAACCAGTTGCGTAAAATTTTACTTTTCGTAACTGGTTGTGAAAAGTAAGACGTTTCCTAACGTCAAAGGGTTTTGAAAATTCTCACTTTACATGTCAAAATTAGAAAAAAAATGTGACTATCAATCATTTCAAGTTAAGAACAAAAGAGCATCAACCAGTTGCCTTACGATGTATTTTCAGCGTGCGCTGGTACAGGTTACAAAATTAAAGAAAACAATCGTTATTATATATCGTTTTTTTTAATAAAATTATACATTAGATAAAATTTAAATTATTTGTATTATCTATGATCTTATGCCTGTTAAAATAGAGCAAAATGTATGTCCAGTACCTTACAGGGAAAGAAATATCGATCACACATGACACATTAAATCTAAGATAATAGGTACGACTACATTATATAACTTTTACATTAATGTGCTTACATGAAACCTAAGATATCATAAAAAAACTATGAATAAAAGCTTCCTTTATGTACAACTCGTACATAAATAACAACTATGTACAGATTTAACCAGAAATGAAATAATCAAACGCATGTTCAGCACTCGCTCCACTTACAACTACGAATCCTATACATTATTATTTACAAACCATTAATTTCTCAGTCGAATTTACACTTTTTGCTGCTCGCCTCCTCCTCGGGGCCGTCCGAGTTCCTCTTCAATAAATCTACACTTCCCGATAAATCCAAAGACTTTGTGACGATTTGTGGCTGCAGGGGGATCTCGCAGGACCCGTCGCTGGAGCTGTCCGCATGCATAGAGAGATCCGCACCGTCCACGTCTTTAGACGCGTTGTCGTTCGTGTCTTGTGGCGACGTGGGAATGTTCACACTGTTCCTCTCTATATAATTCTGATTCGCCTCGGGCATGTCAAACATTTCCGGCGGGGGTTCACTCAGCGAGCTACACATCGCGCCGCCCAGCGTAAATCTGCCTTCTTCTTCGTCTAGATAACCCGCCAGCCCGTGCTGCTGACTACTGCTGTTGTGACTGGTATCGGAACATTCACTATTTTCCTTTGGCTCTTCCGCCTTAGCGGCCACGTTACTCTCCTCGATATCCTCGTTGAGGAGGGGCATGCTACTGTTGAACGTTTTCTGAGATAAATCCACGGAATCGTCCAACGTGGGTAGGGAATAGACGTACGAGGGACTATTCATCCCTGTGGAGACGGCGGATATCGTGCTCTCCGATATCGGCAGCCCCAATTCTAGATTAGCTTGCAGCTCGTTCGCGATCATAGAAGCCACTTGCTGATTAGCCACTGTCTGGGAGATGTTTGGATCCGTTATCGTAATCGGCAGATCCACATTCTTTGGTACTCGAGTCAAAATATCCACTTCGTCGTCCGGTATCTTCTTGCTGTTCGTGCTAGGGACCTCCAGGGGTGTCATTATGGGGGAATTCAACGTCAAGCTAGTTTCCAGTACGCTCCCGACGTTCATGGGGTACAAGGCATGATTCGGGCTGAGCTGCGATGTAATTTTGCTCTGCGTCGCGTGTTGCTCCTGCTGGAACACGTCGGTGTCAGCCAGCGCGGCCGCCAGGATATCCTTGCTCTTATTAGGTTGCGTGGCAAAAATCGGATTGCCCCCGCCCTCGGTGCTCTCGCTCGCGTTCATGTTATCATTATTCATGGATAACATCATCTGGTTATCGGAGTTCGTGTTGATCAGGATCTGCTGGCCGTCGGCTTGTATAAGGATGCTATTCCCGTCGGCGTTGGCTAAGATATTCGCTAAATCCGTGGTACCCTCGGTGAGGGATTCCAGGAACTTTTGGGTGGCGATCGGATCTCCGGTCACGATCAGCTGCTGCCCAGGATCTCCGTTAGTGGTGGGTGTTACGGGCTCAGCCACGGGCGTCACTTTCTGCTCCACCACGGTCTCCGTGATGGCGGCTTCGGGGACTGGCACATTAATCGCCTCGTCCAGTTCCGGTGCAGGCAGTTTCACAGTCTCACCACTTTGGCTGACTTTTATAAGGGTGGGCTGCGGACGATCCGTAAGTCCGCCCTGGTCTATCTGCAGCACCATGTTACTCAAATCGCCTCCCAGTCCGAGGTTCGGGTCTAGTGACATCAGCGCCTCGCTGTTCAAGGGTGTCAAATTTCCGGATTCGTCTAATGTAACGAGCATATATGACTGCGGCTGACCGTCGACTGTTTCGCTCGGTAGCGCCAGGATCTGGCCTTCCGTGATGGTGGTCTGATTGCCGACAGCATCCTGGATGACTAACTGGTTCAATGGGCGATCCTGCTTGGCTTCTGCTACGGCGAGTGGAGGAGGCGCGGTCGTGGCATCCGTCGACCCCTGTTTTTTCACCGGTGAGAGATTTAAATGCGACGTCACAGTCTCGGATTTAGAGGACTGATGCAAGCCGGCCAAAGGCGGGGGGCCCTTAGGCTTAGTCTCCGGCTTTTTCACGTAACGCCTCAACGTTGTCTTGGGCGTTTGTCTCGACTGTGAATTGAATTTCATGCCGCTACTAGCTTTGATGGCTTCTAATTGCTCCGCAACTTGCTTGTCTAGTAGCTCGTCGTCCGTGCCTTGGATCTTCCTGACGGTCTGCCCGTGCTGATTTTTTATAAGAATCGTTTTCTGGGGTTTGTTGGTGGTCGAAAATGCCTTTTGACTTGACGACTGCAGCCCCCGCTTGGCGAAGGTTTTAATGGTCCTGCTTTGATTGCTGATTACTTGATGGCTAGTTGTGATTAAGGCGGTACTGGCGGTCGTTCTGACAAGTTTTTGTCCTAGAATGCCGGGGCTTTTAGCAGCCGTGCCGCTAGTGCAAGCTTCCACTAATGGGACAGTCTTCGCGGCTAGTACGCTCTTCTGCAAGACATTTCCTTTGATAAATGTCTTGGTGACTCTCTGATTCTGATAGCCGAGCATTTTCTGCTGCGCCGGAGTTAAGAGCAAGCGTTGCTGCTGGCCCTGTTGATTAGTGACGATCATGATCTTATTCCCGCTGGGCTCGGGAGCGATACTGGGAATTTTTGCCACCACGCTGTGTGATATTGCGGTTCTTTTCACAATTGACGGTTTCTTGCTGACGTACTTTGGCGTGGTGACATCAGGTTGTGGCACTATTATATATTTCTCTGGCCTGGGGGCGTTTATGGATAACGGGGAATTTTTTATCACTTTGTTACTGAAAGTCTGGAGGATTCTTGGAGGTTTGCTGTGTTTTGTGAGCATAGGCGTCTTTTTCGGCATCTGTTGCGGCGTTACTGCCGTTGTTTTAGCTATGATCCTAGGCTGGGTGGGCTTTCGCACTACTTTCTCAATCTGGGATTCGCCGCTTATCACTATGGGCATGTTTTCGATACTTTCGGGGGTCAGAATCTCATCGGACAGGACAATCGGCATGGAATTGATATCGAAGATGTTGTCGTCGGCTTGCGCCTGATTGACGGTAGGTTGGATAATTTCCCCCGCGGGCGTTATTATGGTTTGCTGTAGAATCTTAGCCTTCCCGGCCATCTTCGTGGATTTTGTTTTGGTGCTGTCGTCCTCTTCGTCAAATTTTATTTTTTTGGGGTCCTTGTGGATGACAAACGCCTCAACGTCCTCAATATCCATGAAGGTTTTCTTGGACTTTGGCGTCTCGGTGGGTGGCTTGATGATTTGCTCGGACAAAATTATGGGTTTACTAGTACCGGGCATGGATTTTGTAGATTTAACGATGTACTTGGCGTTTTTCGGTGAAACCGTTTGGCTTTTCGGTAAGACTCTCCCAGTATTGTCCGCTTTCTGAAAGGCAATTTTTGTAGCTGCTAATTTCGTTTTAGCCTCTGTCAGCCTCTCCAGCAGCTTAGAAGCAGTGGATTTTTCAGCGACCTTATCTTTAAGGTCGCCGTCGTGCTTCATGTTAGCCGCACAAACGATCTGCGAAGGGATATGCTCCTCGAAGTCGCAGATTTCATCCACCATTGCGCCTTTTTTGGCAGGTCGTGTGTACTCCTTCGGCTTCCTTTCAACCTCCGCATTCCCTTCCAGTATATTCAGCAGCTCGAATCGCTCATAAGCGTTTGCTTTCTTATTATCCATCTTCTTCAGTTGCTTAGTCATGGCCTTCTGCGTGAATTCGGTACCTTTCGAAGACGTCTCACTCAGCGTCTCGCTGGCACTGTTGCTGTCGCTGGCGGAGTCTGAAAAGTCCATGGAGAAGTTGGACAACATAACCGGCTTCTTAGGGCTGATCACCTGATCGGAAGTGATCTCCACCTGCCCGTCGGCCAAGTCTTTCTCGGACACAACCGTTAGATTCCCTTCTATTTGCACCAGCTCGGGTTCCGTCGGAAGGGTGGGGATCTTGCTGTTTTTAGGCGGCGCTTTATCCTCCAACATGCTGCTCGCATCCATTTTAATCTCGGACAACGTTGCCAAAGCCAACGCCGACATTTCCTCGCGGCTGGTAAGGTTAGACAAGTTGGTCTGTATGGAAAATTTAAAGCTCTCCACCGAGCTACTGGCGCACTCTATCTCCACCTTGTTGGGTTGCTCTGGCACGAGAGTGGTCTGCGGCTCAACGCCACCAACAATCTGCTGCGCCTTCAAGTGTGTGTCACAGTCGGCGGTCTGTTCGCTGATTTTTAGCTCTTGCTTTTCCACTTCAACAATTTTAATTTCATTCTCCGTTGATTCCATCTCCTTTTTCTTCTTCTCCAAAGGTACAAAATCGTCAACTTGCAACAAATCTTTAGCTGTATCTTCCCTGATGGGGCTTGTCACTGAGTTACCGCCCGATATTTTCCGCTTTTTTGACTTTTTGGGCGACAAAGCAAGCCTGTCCATAGATATTGACACAGCGGTATCGCTAATCGAAGAAAAAACCTCAGTACTTGGTTGCGATTGCACAGTTTCTTCCACCACCGGCTCAGTGGGTGGAGTAATTGCCGACACCGCATCTCCGGGATGTAAATCTATTTCCCGAGTCAAGTTATTTTCCGTAGCAATCATCACGGGTGCTTCTTTTTCACTCTCTGTAACCAACTCCTTGACCGGTTCCAGTTGGCGATCCTCCAGAGAAAGATTTGAGAGTTCCAAAGCGTCATCTGCTTTAGAAACTAATTCTTCCTCCAGCATGACATGTTGCTTTTCTTCTTCTACCCCAACCACAGAAGCTGTTTCTTCCGCCACCAAACTGCCCAGTTCTTGATCATTTGATGGAAGATCCGGAACTTTTTCCAGCCCTGTTTGAAACAAATCCACTGACTCATCATCTGGTGGGATCTTCTCATCAATCTGCTCAGCCTCTGTAGGAGCAATATGTAAATCTTCAATCATGCTATTAGTTTCTTCTTCGTTAACTGCAATTTCGATTTCTTCTTCTTGATGTGTTCTTTTGGTTTCTGCTTCTTCTTCTTGATGCAGAGTTTTATGTGCTCCCCCTTGATCTGTGCTTTTCGGTTCATCATCTTGAGGTGATCTTTTATATGTTTCTTCTTCTTGAAGTGCACTTGTAATATGTTCTTCTTGAGGAGCACTTTTAGATTCTTTTTCTCCGGTTTCTGATATGCTTTCACTTCCTCCTTCACGAATCGGAATTGTAGTTCTCTCTTCTTCTTGAGGCGTGATTTTAGTTTCTTCCTCTACTTCTGGAAAAGCCTCTTCCTCTTCAGGATTGCTTTGAGATTTTTCGTCGTCTTGTGACATGCTTAGAGTATTTCCATCTACTTGAAGCATGATTTCAGTTTCCTCTCCTTCTGCTTGAGGCACGATTTTAGTTTCTTCATGTACATGGAGTATTTTTGTAGCTCCTCCTTCCACTTGGAGCATTTTTGTAATGTCTTCTTCAACTTGGAGCATTTTTGTAGCGTATTCTTCACGATGGAGGATGTTAGTAGCTCCTTCTTCCACTTGGAGAACTTTAATAGCTTCTTCTTGATTTAGGAGCATGCTTTTAGCTTCTTCTATTTGCAACATACTTTTAGGCTCTTCTTCTACTTGGAGCATGCTCCAAACTTCTTCCTCTTCCTTCTTGCTCTTCGGTTGCTCCTCTTCTTCAGGAGCGCTTTCAGTTTCTACTTTTTCAGTCAAACATTCACTTTCTTCTTGATGCACGCTCTTTGCCACCTCTTTCTGAGGAGTAATTTCTTCTTGAGGGATGTTTTTAGATGCTTCTTCTTTGGGCTGGCTCATAGTTTCTACTCCTTGTAGCTTACTAGTTTCTTCATCGTTAGAAACCAGTTCATTGCTGTCCTTTGTCGTTACATTATCTGCTTCTCCTTGAGGGGGATCATTGCTTTGCATTTCTTCGGGTGTTTTAATGGCATCGGGCTCATTTTGAATTGATAAAATTGTACCGTGCTCATTGCTTTCTGTAAGCGATTTCTCATTTACTTCTACTATAATGGGTTCGGGAATCTTTTCCTCTACTTTCTCTTCCACAAAACTCATTGATTCTGTAACAGGTTTAATTCCATCCAATACTTCGGAAATATGTTTGAATTCCTCCGAGATATCGTTATTTAAATTGTTAGAGGTGCCTGAAGCTGCATCGTTGTTAGACGGCAGCGTATTAGGAGGTAACGCCTCTTGACTGTCTGTTTTCTCTGGCTCCTTTACTTTGTCGTTGCTTTGCAGTTCATTACTCTCCTGTAAAGCAATGTCCTGGAGTCGGAACAGGTTTTTGTCTTTCTTAGGGTGGCTCCCCCTCCTAGACCACTTGCTTTTCTTCGGGGGGACTATATCTTTCTTCGTTTTAATTTCCTCATGCTCAGGCTCCTTGACGACTTCTTCAGGCTTAGGCACAGTTTCGATTTCCTGCTTCTTCGTGTCGTTCATATACGACTCTAGTATTTTACTGCGTGGCGTCCTGTGGGTACCTGCCGGCTTCCGTTCTAGGATTGAATCTACAACGGCCTCATCCTTCAATTTTTGCTTGGTTTCCTGGATTTTCTTACTCTTAGATTCTTCGTGTATCTTCACTTCCTCCCTGATCTTCGACATGATCTGGGTCTTCAGCATGGTCAGCTCTAACTGATTTTCTTCTGAGTCTGAGTCTTGCCCACAGTATACTCTTCGCGACAGCCCCATCTGCTCCTCCTCTCTGCGGCGGATCTCGTTCTGCATCAACTCAAAATCCTCAAATGACTTGACAAACCGCTTCTTCGGGTTGGTTAGCTTCGTTGCCACCTCGCTGGTGTCTTTCTTGTCCAGCTTATCAGGAAACTTTATAGTCTTAATATTGTGAAAATTTTGCTCGCATTTCAGTGTGTTCTGCACGTCGGGCAGGTCGGGCACCGCGGTCAGCTCCATGAGCTCTTTGAAAGTCTCGTCAGCCTCGTTTGGTTTCCTGTTAAAACTCTCACTTTCTTTTAAAATTGCGCTACGATCAATTTCCTCGACGGATTTCTTGCGGTCCGACAAGGGGATGACGCGTGGTATCTTGCGGCCAGCAGTTGCTTTGGTCACAAAGGCATGGTCATCCTCTTCATCCTCGTCGAAGTCGAAGCAAGACTTGATTTCTTCCTGAATGTCTTTGTTGGATTTCGTACTTTTCTCATCCTTCTCCCCCTCCACGGGTGTCGACTCTTTGCAGCCCGTAACCTCGCTCACAGTAGGCATAGGTGCTTTTGCGTGCTCCTCCTCCTCATCAAAGTCGAAGCAAGACTGTATGGCTTCGTGAATGTCTTTGTTTATATGCTTAAGGGGGACCTCGGATTCTTTTTCGATGCTTTCATCAGGCACTTTGTCAGTTGTTTCTATTGACCGGCTTACATCCGCGGGCACATTGCTGGACTCTTCAAGTGTTTTAATTAAAGATTCTTCGACTGTATCATTATTTGTCTCATTGGTAGTTTTTCCTTCAGATTCCATGGTCTTGTTGAATGAAATCTCCTCCTCCTCATCCGTGTCATCCCAAACCGCCAACAGCTCATTACGAATACGAACATCAGCCGCTTCTCGAGTCTCCTTTGGCGCCTCCTTGGTCTTCTTTGCCTTGCTTTTCCTAACGCCTTGCGATTTTGGCTTCCTCTTCTTCTGCCTGGCAAATTCACCATCGCTAGAGCTAGAATCCGATTGAATCATGTCCGACCCCCTCGACTTCTTCGTCTTTTCCTTCCTTTTCCGTACCATCGGCATCTTCTTTCTGGATGAAGGCACGTAAACCCCACGTATGTGGGATTTAGTGTGCAGTATCATCACTTCTAATCTCTTCGTAGTAAAACTGCACGTGTGGCAGTTAAACTCCTGTTCCGGCTCCCTGTTGATCCGGAGCACCTCGGCAGCCTCATTGTCGTCTGGCGCTCTGTCTTTGCCAGGGTACTGGATGCAGATATATGCTTTGTAATCATCCACCCCCAGGAATCTCCTGTGCGTGATATGGGCCATGTCCTTGGCATTCGGTGTTTCTGGAAATGGAAAAATACCCACAATAAAGCAGTTCAAGCATTGATTGGTAAAGTAAATAACCGATCAACAATTATAAGATTTGGATTAACTTTGCCTCTACTATATTTTTAATGGCAATTTTTTGTCACTAATTACGAAAATTTACTATTTTAGATATATAGGTAGTTAATATTCATCGTATAAATCCATTCCTTTTTAGGTAAACATTCTTACTTTATATTTTAAACTCACTTCTGCTTAAAACTAAAGTCTCATGACGCTATTATAGCTATTAAAATATTATTGTTGTTGTTTAGAATGGGGGGTAGAGACATTAGATATTACATTAATACTGTTTTTTTAATTATGTTTATTATATTAATATGTTGTTTTTATTTATTTTTTTTTTATTTTTATTTTATTTTTTTCATTAATTTATTTTTATTAATACAGTGGTTCGAGAGTTAGAAGCACATTAAATATTTAGACTAGATAAGAAACAATTCTTAATTTATGAGGATGTCAATAATATATTACAAAATCATTTTTTTTACATTTTTTTTATTTTTATTTTTTTCATTTATTAATTTTTTTATTAATACTGCGGTTCGACAGTTAGAAGCACATTAAATATTTAAATTAGATAAGAAACAAATTCTTAATTTATGAAGATTACAAAAAAATATACAAAATCATTCAAAGACCCAAAGAAGGCAGAAAGAAACAAAGAAAGGTTCAGTTTGATGACAGTGCTGCTAATGCATACGTTCACCAGCTTCTTTCCTCAAAACGAGTAGATATTACAATAAATGCTGCAAAACTGGATCGGACTCAATGACCGTTAACGTATAACACTCCATGACTAAAACCAACTTCTGCTTCTTTGATGTAAAGTCACAGACATAGATGTATTTACCATTAATATATCGTTAGGTACATTTATTTAGATAACTTGAGAAATAGAAAATATCACAAGTACCTACCTATAGTATATTCAAGTTCTAAATACCAGGAACGTAAACAATGAACACCGCGTGATCAGCGGCGCAGTGCATGCTTCCCATTGGAGGAACGCCATCTCCAGTCAGCAGTGCATGCTTCCTATTGGCGGAGTGGACGTTCCAGGCGCGTGCGTTTGTTTATTTGGTTGACAGACGGAACTTGAATATACTGTAGATAGTATTTTCATGTATCATATTTAATATGCATAATTGGAGTAACTGATTATCACTGTAATACGTACTTGCGCCTCAGTTGGTGTTAATATAAATAAAATCAACATTGGATACATACAGCGCCATCTATATATCATAGTATGTACTTTTAGCCTCGTTTACTAGCTGTAATAAAGCTGTCACTCTTGTGCTGATTACGCGACTGTGCATGTGTTTGCTTTTTCCCTGCTCTGCTCAACAGGTTATGGGCCCAGAACCCAGAGAAAACAAGCAAATTACGTTTTTGAGTGCACAATGACAAGTAATATTTACATAGCGAGTGTTCCTAATATGCATAATATCTAATATGCCTAACGAGTTTCTTTAAAAGCATAAAATATCAGCTAAACTAAAGAAAGGTGGAAAATGTATGAGAAACCAAAGCGAATGGGTTTCCCAAACCTTTCTTTGCACAGTTGGTTCAGTAGGTTGCATATTAACGTTGTCTGATGAAGAGATGCATGCTTGCTATATACAATTCAAACTTTCAGAATACGCCTTCAAAAAGTTAATTGAAACAAAAGGAAGATTAGTTAAACTCATATAAAACCACGTTTTAATGCCTGTAAATAACGTGTTAAGATAAAAGCAAAAAAAAAATATAGTGTTTTTTTTTGGAATTTTGTAACATCTTTTCTTAATTGGTGTTTTTATTCATAAATTTACGGAAAAAAAACATTATTTTTATTACGTCCGGTATAAACCGAAAATTAACGTTTTATTAAAAACCAGAGGTATAGTGACATTGATATTGAACAGGAGTATATATAGGTAACCCGAAGACATAATAAATTTCACAAGTTTGATTTACAATCACTTTACATGTATAAACAACTAGATAAACATACAGTCTTTAAGTGAAGAAAATGCCTACTAAATGTGTCACTAATTTTGATTACAGACAAGCCACAAATATGGTATGCCATTTAAGGAACTCATTTAAAACGATAAAATGATTTACTGTTATATTGGCAAGTCTTATAAGGTGACAACATATATATTGACGCAAATTAAATCCTAATCTTTTTCTCCTTTTTTCCCTTTCTGTCTTTTTCTAATTGCTGTTACATTACTTGTTTGTTTTTTGTTTTATAAAGTATATTATAATCATATTATATATTTATTTTTATTTTCCTTTATTGTATTGACAAGTCCAGTTTTTTCATTTAAAGTAGTAAATATGAAGAAATAAAGAATAAACTGAAATCGGGAAGTGTTTAAAACACTTGTTTTAAACATAACAACTCTTATAAAAAATAGGCGCAATTTTATCAGGGTTGTTATGTTTAAAACAAGTGTTTCAAACATGTTTAAAAGACCTAAAAAACAAGTTTTAAACAAGGGTGTTTTAAACAGTTTAAAACACGTCCTTTTTTTAAGTGTTTTAGACACTTGCTGATCTCTCCCAATTTCAATTTTATTCTTTATTTCGTCATATTACTCTAAAAAATACTCTAGTATTATACTATACTACTCTTTTACTATAAAAATACTCCAGGAAAATCCTGGGACGCTCTGGTCCCGGTATCCTGGGACTACAACCCCTAGGCACAAGTAGGAGTCAGTACCGTGGTTTAGCTTTACTGAATGTTGCCTACAAAGTGCTTATGATATTAATTTAAGATATATCGCAATAGATAATAAAAAGAAGTATGAGGGACGACTTCCATGCCGGATATAAGAAAGTAAAACTAATTGTAGATCCCATTCATGCATATGACAATATCAAAAGATCTGAAATATAGTTCCAGAAATGTATGACATTCCAAAAAATATTATAAGAGTAGTAAAAATGTCAAAAAGTAAAAAGTGTAAAAAAAGGATTACAAGGTAAGGTGATTCTTCCCTATCTAAGATTTTATTTAATTTTTCGTTAGACCATGTAATCAAAAAGAATATGTTATAAATAAAAAAAACATTTATACCAGAAGTAACGAATGCTTAGCATATGCGGAGGATGTGGTCATAATGGCACAAATCAAAAAGAAAATAGCAGATGCTATTAATTTTTTTTAAAGAAGGGAATGTAATAGATTTATATATAAACACCACAAAGATGAACTTCATGTAAACAGAAAAATTACAAAAAAAGGGAAGATTTAATACACTGGAAATTTTCACAGCAATACAGCGATGTTTTACAAGAGTTACGCCACACGCTTTCGAACAGTGAAGCGCGATATCAAATAAGTATCACGCGACATACCTTTTTTAATTAAGAGATATTCCAAAAATTGTTTTACCGTTATATTCAATATTTTTGGGGGTATTACCAACATTAATTTTAAAAAAATGTGAACTTCCTAATTAGTACATTTTCATGATTGGGTGCATCGCATTTGCGCTTGAGTGCTATGGAAAATGGACGCATCCGCAGAATATTCCATGCCCCATTGACACAATAAAGTAACATAGCAAGAACGGAGGCAACTTCATTCGACGAAACGATATTGGCATAGTAACTCATGGCATAATTATTAAAATACGTAATACGTAATGAAAGTAGTTCAATTGGACGCTCAGACAGATACAAAGCAAGAAAATCATCAAAACAAGATATAAATAGGAGTGCAGTGATTAAAGAATTACTTACTGGTATTAGATCGCGACTTCTTATCCTTACTCTTTGGGCTGGGCGTACCAAACGTGTCGGCATAACTCCTCCGTTTCTCGGGCAGAAACATCGGATCGCTGAGGATATTCGGATTCCCACCCATTTTTTCCTCGGCTTGTATAACATCCTTCGGAAATTTTTCCATATGGGCCACGCTGGCCCTAAAACCGACTGAAAGCGAAAATGGAATAATTAATTAACGCACGATATTTTGCAAACATATTGTCAAAGTGGGATTGTAAAATTGTATTTGATACGTACCCATTCCTTTCTTAATAAAATCATTTTTCTTATCGCAATTGAAAGGGTAAATATTGCCCCAATTCTTCACATATTCACTGGAAGGAAAAAAAATAACATTCAGGCAGGCCGCTTAGATGTATAAACTTCTCCAAGAAATTAACGCACCACCAAAAACTAACTAAAAGTGTGAGGTTAATTTTTGTCTAGTTTCTTGTCCGATTTCGATAATTTTTTTTTTATGGTAGTCTCTTTATTTAAGAATGTCAATTTTTCATTGTTTTTCAAAGAAATCTTGTTTTATTAAATTTTATAGCATAACATGTTTTTATTCATTTCATTTTGGAAAAATAGTAATAATTAGCATGCTATGGAAAAAAGAAGAAACATGTGGATTAAATCTCAAAAAGAGGAATGCATTTATTGTGGTAATAGTCGTATGTTTTCCGTACAGCGATTTAATGTGGCGCATACAACTGTTTCAAGTGATACAAAGATATAGAGACTGGAAGTCATGTTGACAGACCGGTACAAGGAAGAAATCGAATAACAATCCCAATTAACTGTTTTGCAACAGTACGAAGTTTGCAGCTTCGAGAAGTGGTTTACAAATTGTGGGGAAACCATTAGACAGCGACTTAGGGCATGTAATTTGAGACCAAGAGTTGCTGCTCGAGGTCCAGCTTTAAATAGAAATCACCGGAGGGCTAGGCTAACTTTCGCCACAGAGCATATTAACTGGACTGTGTGTTACTTACGGATGAGACCCGATTTATAATGAGAGAAGTCTCCATGTATATAGAAGTCCCAATGAACGGTATGCTCAGAGAAATTTCTCAAATACAACATTATATGGCGGCGAATCACTGATGGCGCACAGAACTTGTCATTAATGGAAGTCTTACAGCTGTACAGTATATACAAGACATTTTAGACAACCACGTGGTTCCATATGCACCATATATACAGCAAGGTTTTATGTTAACCTTCGTACTACCTGGCGGGGGATAATTGTGCCCCATCTATTCCTTGTTAAGAATAATTTTGAGACAAATTGTAAGTAGTACTTCAGCACTTAAGACATTATAAAACAAACTATTAGGGAGCATATTTTGTTATTGTTCGAAATCAATTGATTTATCATCGTAAAATTCATAAGTGGGACGAGGTCCATAAATTTATTTTGATATAGTCTTTAATTCAAAGTTAATAAAGTTATCAAGCATGTTTCATATATAATGATTGCAGAACAGGTCAAATACGTTTACACCTAATATTATGATGGGGTACATACGTGCCCAGCTGGAAGTTTCTGTTCGGATCTTAGCGTGTTAGTAGGGTTAATACAGGATAATGCCAGACCTCATTTTGCTTAAGTTGTGCAAAATTATATGGCAAAAGTCAAAATCGACACCATGTCATGGCCAGCTAATAGCCCAGAGCTAAATCCAATGGAAAATCTCTGAGATAAACTTGGTAGAAAATTGCAAGAGAATCATTCTTTGAATAAAGAGGCTATCAGACAAAAAAATCATAGAAATCGGACAAGAGGTCTAGACAAAAATTAACCTCAAACTTTTGGTTATTTTTTGATGGCGAGTTAATTTCTCGGAGAAACGTATAGAAACAGAACTATCGACAGATGGCCACAAGATTACAATTCCTATTTACTGATTTCTACTAGAACATTAGAAATTTATGGCTAAGGAAATTGTTATATATGCAGTTTTATAAACAAGCACATCATCATTCTAGTCGAGTGAAATAAAAAAAGGGTTATGAGAATGACTTACTATGAATCCTCATCGAAGAACTTAACTATAGCAAGCGGCGGTTTCTTGAATTCAAACTCCTCGCTTGGCAGTTCCTGCAAATCTTTAACCTCACCGGGCCACCAACTCGAGCCCAATTTCACCCATACAATATCTCCACTGTTGTAATTTTCAGGAGATTCCTCACTCATTCTGATTGGCTTTATAGATTCATCAAAGTTTATACCTGAAATATATAATTGAAAAGCTATATGGTTTGAAAAATTTATTTTTTTTATTTGAGGACAAGTCACTGGACTATCTTTATTGTTGCAGAATTAACTACAATCGGGGTAAAAATCATCTGATTCCAGATAAACACAGATACGCATTTTAAAAATACGGAACTGCTTTTTCCCATTCAATTTATTGACGTACACAATGGTTTCTAGACCTTTAAGTAATTTCCACATAAATCATGTACATACCGTGTTTATTTTGCTTCTCAAATGGGTAACAATTTCACTTGTCACAGACGTACATTATTATCCCATAATCCTCTGCCGTTTGGCGTCGCCATATTGCCAACATCACAAAAAATTCCGAAAATGTTTATAAGCCCTTTGCAAATAAATGGCTCCACTTAAAACACGAGGAATTAGGAAAACTCGATTTATATTAATAATTCAGAATAGCGGCACAGTTCTGTCAAAGAGCGATTAAGAATTTCTGAAAACTTATGCTATTACCGCTATCACGGATATTGGCAGTATTGCATTTAGGTGCAAGTACACTCCCTGCAGGTCCCTGGAAATATATCAGGAAATAAATTAATTATGAATTTTAAAGTTTCCAAAGCTTCTTAATTATTAACGTTATATAATTATCTATATAGAAATTAGTTAATTTTACAAATTTTAAGAATAAGATATGGCTAATATAAAAATTATTTTGATGAATCTAATATTTTTATCGCGATATGTAATTATGTTTTTTAATAATTGAAACAAAATAGTAGCAAAAGTATGTAACATCCTTGTTTAGAAAGATTTCTTTTAAAACACGGCCCTATAAAATTCTGATTGCATCCAAATAATTTTTCCTGTCATTCGGAACACGCCTGTACAAACGTCAAACAGTACAGGTGTACCAAGTACCAATCATGCTTAGGGTTTTTGTTATTACTTTGAAGATGATTCACTAATTTGACGTTTGTATTTTTGATTGACCGTCTGTGGTTCTGCCAGTAGTAGTTGAGTAGAGGAAAAGGTGTGTTTTGTGTAAAATAACTATTTTTGTATAAAATGGAAGCCTATGATGTAATTGTAAATCAGCCGGTTGTGATAGATAATGTAAGTGCTACCTATAGCAAATAATATTTTTTAATTATGCTATTTTTCGTAGGGAACTGGTGTAATAAAAGCAGGTTTTGCTGGAGATCAAATCCCAAAATGCAGGTTTCCCAACTAGTAAGTGTTTGTTTTCTATTTTCTTGATTGATCATGTTGTTGTAATTTACATTTGTAGTGTTGGGAGACCAAAGCATACCCGTGTGATGGCTGGTGCCTTGGAAGGTGACCTCTTCATAGGGCCTAAAGCAGAGGAACATCGAGGCCTGCTCTCCATTAAATACCCCATGGAACACGGTATTGTAATAGACTGGAATGACATGGAAAAAATTTGGAGCTATATTTACAGTAAAGACCAGTTATCTACATTTTCCGAAGAGCATCCTGTTTTGCTGACGGAAGCACCCTTAAATCCAAGGCCAAATAGAGAAAAGGCAGCAGAAATTCTATTTGAAACCTTCAACGTTCCAGCATTGTTTATTTCCATGCAAGCTGTACTTAGTTTGTGAGTATTTCTGAATTTCCGGACAAATGAGAGAAATAATTAAATATTTCAGATACTCAACTGGCAGAACTACGGGTGTAGTGCTAGACTCAGGTGATGGTGTCACGCATTCAGTGCCTATTTACGAGGGATTCGCTTTGCCTCACAGTATTATGCGATCAGACATTGCTGGTCGGGATGTTTCCAGATATTTAAGGTATGTAGGCTCTGTATATTTAACTGCCATGTTTACCGTTTCACTTTAATTGCATCGTAGGCTTCTGCTTCGAAAAGAGGGCATTATTTTCCGTACAACAGCGGAATTTGAGTCTGTTCGTACCTTAAAAGAAAAGGCTTGCTACTTGGCCAATAACCCGATCAAAGAGGAATCCGTAGAGACGGAGCAAATAAATTACACTCTACCTGATGGCAGCGTAATTAAAGTGGGACCTGCTAGGTTTAGGGCGCCTGAAATTTTATTTAAACCTGATTTAATCGGTGAAGAGTGCGAGGGGCTGCACGAAGTTTTAATGTACTCCATACAGAAGTCCGATTTAGATCTAAGGAAAGTCCTCTTTAAGAACATTGTTCTTTCTGGCGGTTCCACGTTGTTTAAAGGTTTCGGAGACAGGCTGCTTAGCGAAATCAAGAAGATGTCGCCCAAGGAGACACAAATAAAGGTAGGAAACGACTTACTCCCAAGTTTTTTATTTTAATAATATTAAAGCGTTTACATTGGTTATTGTTATTGTTCACTTAAAGGCATTTATCATTATTATTTTTATTATTATTACATATCAATCTATTTCATTCAATAACAAAATTCCGATAAAAATATACTGGCTCTCCCATAAATAAGTTTTGTCAATACTTTTAACAGATTTAAATTCAGTGCGTTACAAAATCAATTAAACTTGCAGATATCAGCGCCACAGGAAAGGTTGTACTCGACCTGGATAGGCGGGTCGATTTTAGCGTCTCTTGACACTTTCAAGAAAATGTGGGTGTCGAAACGCGAGTTTGATGAGGAGGGGCAAAGGGCTATACATCGGAAGACCTTCTAGTTCCATAGATAAACATAATATTCTCATATGTGATCCATTTAATTTGCAAACGTTTTTTTCTAACATATTTTTTTTATTTATTTATATTTAGTACTGTTTGTTGATTTTTTCCGGCGTCATATGTGAGCGTAAAGGAAAAGATAGTGAATCATTTGTATCTAAGCTTTATAATTATCGTATTTATAGTAGTTTTTTTTATATATGAAATATACTTTCTTATACAGGCACAATAACAATGTATGCAGCTTTAAGATGTAAATTTCGTCGATATCTATTCTTTTTTAAATAAACTTGTATTAATGTTATCCTATTTTTATTCCTGTGATCCAAGGTCCACCATTTTTATGATTTATTAGCTGTTACCCGCGATTTCGTCATGTAAATTTAACAAAAAATGTTTGTTCAGATCCCAGAGTTTACGAAAAGTTAATAATTCTGTATTCCTCATAAAGAAATACCCATGCCTAGTTTAATCTCATTCTGCTTCTTTGCGAGTCAATGTTTTGTTTATTTTTTTTTAAATATTTTTATTTTTTAATTTTTTGTTTTTTGGTTAAATTTTTTTTTACTTTATTTCTTTGCTTTTTTTGGCTCTTCGTATTAAACTCATTGAAGTAAAAATACTAGGGAGAATCACGTTAATAATTAATTATGTATTAGTAGGATGTATCTATTTGAATCGGATTTGGTTCAATTTCATGGTTTTTGTTTTTTTTTGGGTGGATCCCTAATTCCTTTTCTAAAATAAAAGTAGCCTAAGTTTACTCCTTATAACATCAGCTATCTGCTAGTGAAAGTCCCATCAAAATTGGTCAAGCTGTTCCAGACATTAGCCGGAACAAACAGATAAGACAGACAGCAATTAAAAAAAAAATTGTTATAAGTACTGTATACTTATACTTTTATATGCATTTAGTAAAAAGCTGTTATTTTGACATTAAAAACAGACACATCCATTTTATTGATTCGTATGGGTACTATGTATAATTTTAAGAGCTTTTCGTCTCGCGATTTTTCTCATAAACACGTCGATTGTACGTCAAAAAACATAAAACTTGTTTTTGACGTACAATATGAAAAATAGGGGTTTCAATTTAAAAAAAACAGTTGACCTTGAACGCTCCACCCAAGGTCAAAAGTATCAGTGGCAGCGGCACCGAATATGCCCCCCATCAAACTGTCAAACTTTTAAAAGTTTTTCTCGGAAATGTCATACGCGATTTTTATTCTGCCTGATAAATTAAAATGGGACACCGTGTACCGACGAAGGTGAAATAAAACATGATAAAACCTAGTGTCTGGTTCATAGACACATAGATAAGACATGAGTTAGAGATATGGTCTTTATATCTGCTAGGAGTTCGTAATAATAGACACCAAGAATACTAATAGAGACTTACGTAGGCAGCGTTTCAAGGGCCAAGACGAAAACAGGGGCTTTATTTTAAATTCGGAAGACGAACACAGTTGGTGTCTATTATTTTGGACTCTTCCGTTTCGTCACTCCTGGCATTTTTTAGCACAGAGTAGGTACTGTCCTGGTGTGAAAAGGGAAAGCGATAATAAATATATAAAAAATATTTCTATGTCCTACCAGTGACAGATAAATACTCTCAAATGTTCAAGAAGAAGAAGAAGATTTATTATTTAACCTAGTTTACAATTTTCAACTTTGTTTTCTGCAGTGAAGTGTCAAAGCAAAGTTGACTTTACTATGAATAATTATTGCAAATGAAGTAGGTAGGTGTTCTAAAATAAGTAGGTGTTTTGGAAGCAATTTAGTAATTTGAGGAAGCATTGTAATTATTGAAAAATGGGCGATATATCGGAGGTAGAGTTTGAGGAAGTGTCCCATATGCTTGGTGAAGAAGTAGATATTTCCGAAGAGGTGACAACAGATATGAATGAAAATGTAGAGTTGAAAAAGACTGCCAGTGATTCTGAGCAAATCAGGAGCACCTCAGATCATGAAGACATACTTGGTTCCAGTAATTCCGCAGGAAGTAATCTAGATAACATTCCAGATTGTAAGACGGTTGATGACGGTGATATCGATAGTAAATTAAGTGAGACACTAGCATATCAACACAAAATAATAGCGCAAAACAGTGGAGTAATTAAACATTTAGAGGAAAAGTGCATCAACTTAGAGCAGCAGCGAAATGAATTACTATCAAAGTTAGAGCTAGTAAGTTATTCTATTAAATATTATTATTCCATTTTATTTGTAACTTTTAGGCTTTGAAGCAGAAAAATAGTGCTATGAAAGAAAAAGAATCTATGGTAATGCGTTACGCTGTAGGGGAGAAAAACGTGTTAAAGGAGAAGCAGCAGAAAGAAGCCGCGGAAAAAAAATATAAAGAGGTACTTCGTGAAAATGAAATTTTGCAGCACAAACTACAAACTATGGTATCAGAAAAGGCTAGGATATGCCAGATGTTTGATAGCAAGTGTTACGAACATAAAACTGCTCAACAAGACTTGGAGAGAACTAAAACTGACTTGATGGCATTGGAAACGAAACTGAAATGGTCTCAGAACAGTTTAAAAGCTGAAATTGAGGGTCATAAGGTATTTGTTATTATCAATATCCATGTATAAAACAAGAACTAAATAAGTTGTTTAAGGAGAGTCAAAATAAAGTGGAAACGTTGAACACAAAGTTACAGGAAGTGATAAATCAAATAGAACAAGCCAAGCAAGACGCCGAGGACTCAATCAAGACTTTCCATAATTCGCAAGATAATAGGGCACACGTTTTAGGTAAGTCTAGTTTCATGTGATACAAAAGTACAAAACCATTAACAATTATAGACCAGCAAGTGAAGGAACAGCAAGCATCCCTGATTCTCATAAAGCACGAAAAGAAAGATAGAGAACAACAGATAAAAACTCTCCAGGCAGATCTGCAAAGGGTGCAAACGAAACAGAAAGATGTGCTGCAGGAAAACAATGATTTGTCTTTAAAAGTACAACAGTTGGAAAGAGAACGGCTGGAGGCGGAACAGAAATTAAGCGAACTTAGGGGCTGCGCCGATCAGCAGCGCCAGGACGTTGCTGACTTACAGGCCAAAAGCGTGCAATTGGAGCAGCTGAAGTTACAGTTAAAACAGTAAGTTATATACTCAGTTATCTGCGGTCTTTGGTGTATAATATCCCTCTTTTACTTATTAATTCATTTGATACTTTGTTTCTAACCTTAGTTCTATACTAAGCCTTATATCACGGCTAGCGCCAGGTAATGACTTTGGTAATTGTTTTAAGGTTTTTAGGAAAATTGCCTTTAGTATTGCCTTGCAGGTGCATTTTTTTTATAGTGATGATACAATTGCCTTTAATTAATTTATTGTAATTGGTGCAAAAGTATTAAACCTTGTAGAAATAACCCTGTATTTATCAGTAGACCATTCCTCATTCATTTTTATAGCGAACAAGAACAGCTATCGGTTTGTAACGAGCAGGTGAACATGCTAAAACAGCGTAACTCCGAGCTCGAGTCCGACATGGAATCTTGTAGGGTACGGGAAGCGGAACTTCTTTTGTTCACGCAGCAGCTCACAGATAAAAACGTCAGGTTACAGTCGGAGTTCACTTCGATGGAGACAAAGGTAGCGGGTGGGGAATATTTGAGGGTGGCGTTCATTCAGTGTAGTTTTTTAGGTGCAACAGTTAACGTGTGAGCAAACGCTGCTGAAGCGGCAGATAAAGGAACAAGGGACGAAGGCCAGTATGTTATCCGCAAAGTTATCCGAGGAAACGTTGAGGTATGCTGGCGAACTAGAAACGCTTTCTAAGAATCTAGCGGAAGTATCGAAGTTATGCGAGCAATATAAGCAGGAGGCGCTGGATCAGAAGGGCGAGAATACGTTGATGAAGCGGAAATTCGAAATGTCGCTCAGAGTGAGTTTCTCTTTTAATGCTATTACGTCAAAATTGCGCTGCCTTTTTAGGAAGTAAACAAGGAATTGCAGCATTGCCGCAAGAAATTAGAGCATTTTGAAAGTCTGGAGAATACGAGTAAAAGTAGCTCAAACTCCTCGTTGAACATGGCCGAGCGTTCTGCGGAACCTGACCAGGTTAAGGTAACTATTTCGCTTGCATATATAGTATCTTATGAATACGTTGGTTTTTAAAGGTGATTCAGCCCGATGCGGCTATAGACAAGCAGGCGCTAATAGAGCACATCGTAAAACTGCAACGGATCAGTGCCAAGAAGTCGGAGAAGTTGGATTTCTTGGAGGAACACGTCAACACGTTGGTCACGGAGCTCCAGAAGAAGTCCAAGTTGCTCCAGGGGTACGTTCTCAGGGAGCAGACGGGCACTCTAACCTCAAATTCAATGGATAATCATAAGGTGAGTTTGTAGTGATAGAAAATTATGTTTCTAGGTTCTGTTAACATGGGCGTCGTAAAGGGGGGAAGGGGGGCATCTGCCTCCCATATTTTCCATAGATCTGCCAAGAAAAAATTGCCATAGGTCTGCCTACGTCGTCTACAGTCACAGAACCACCGATGCCGCCTATGCGATGGAGAACAATCAAGTGACACAGATGTGCGCTACGAAATGACTATCAATGTTCGGCATACCATCTAATACAATTGACTAAGGCTGCAAAGAAACCTGTACTATGCATACCTGAGTTCTAACCACGAATGTTAGAGGGTGCCTCTAGACACTTTTCACAGTATTCTTATTCATGCCACCTACCACAAACTTCTGATATCTAAATTGTCAATTAATGAACAGTGACCGTAACATAGTTTACCGGCTTGTTTCTTCTCTGTGAGTTTATGTTTAGATCAGTCAGATCCAGGAGAATTTTAGCACATTAATAAAATATAAAATCTATTTATTCCAATTTATTTATACACTGAGTAATTATTTGTGAATAAATATTATTATTATTAAAGAGTTAATTATATTTCCTTGAATTTCTGAAGTAAAAATAAGCGTATGACCTTGAAAATTTTTATAATTTTCTGCGGTGCTATAAGATTTTGAGTTGCCCTCTCCCCCCTAGCTTGATAGCTGGCGATGCCCTTGGTTCTGTAAGTTTGCAATTTAATTTTAGGCCCTTTTTAATTAACATAAATTTATTGAAACTGCATATGAAGTTTTTATTAAATAAAAAGTGTACAGCTTGTTTTAATTTCTCTTCTTTTTTCTCAATTCCGTAAATAGCCCGCAAAATTCTGGTAAGTCTAATGGTTTTGTGTCGTTTATTTAGAAATTAGCAGTTTTGCACCGTTTGTAAATTAGCACCAATAGTGAGTTGTAATATAACGTAATTGGAATTAGAAATTTAGCAAAAAAAATCAAACCGCCTCTTCATTTTATATCGTAACTTTAACTGCAATTGCGACCATTTATATGCAGTGTGTTCGTAAATGGTGGGCCGTAAATTCAGAACGAGTGGGGTTTAAAAATATCCGTGGGCCGTGATTTCACAAACACCTCAAAATCGCAGGATTACAGAAGGCCATGATATATCTGTCTATTATTTATGGACGCACTTTAGTTATATATCCGGGATGAATATTGGGGTGGTTGGTTTTTGTTACGGATTCGAAGATTTGGTTCTCTTATTACATGATTTGTTATATGCAGGCGAAGTTAGCCAAGCTGAACGGTGTAATGGCATCTATGTACAGCTCTCGTGTGGCAGACGAAAACCTCACCCTTGAATTATCCCTGGATATCAACAGGAAATTGCAGGCTGTACTCGAGGATGCCCTGCTTAAAAACATCACTTTAAAGGTAGGATTTTTTTAGTAAATGTAATTTTATTATAAATGTTTTTGAATTAAAAGGAACAGATTGGGGTACCTAAGAACATTTGGTTTTGCAATTTGTAAACTATATTTATTCCATTTTTGAATTTGAAACGTAGAAAATGGGTACCACGTGTCATACATTTATCTATTACAAAAAAAAGGTCAAACAGAAGACAACATTAAATAAAATAAAAATTTAAAGAATTTTTTTTTCTATTAGAAAGAGACCTAAAAACAATTGAAGGGGCAAGTAGATAAAGGTGTTATGTTACAAATTGTTAGTGCCGAGACAATTGATGTTAAGTAAATTATTGTGTGAATTTTTTGCTCTTCCTATTTGACCAACTTTATAACCTAAGTAGTTGAATCCCTGTCAAAGTTGATACATGTAGTGCGAATTTCATATTTTTTTTGCAAATTATTGGGTTTTTTTAACTTTGATGGTATATAATAGACAGGGTCTACAAACAAAAGATCTACAACTTTTGTATTTACACTTTTTTCACATAACCTCAAAATTTATGTGAAAAATTCAAATAACCAAGTATTTGGCTTTTTATTTTTTTCTTACAAAAAAAATCTTTTTAAAGAAATTTGGTGAAAACTTACCTTTTTATATCCCAAAGACTTTTTTAGAAAAGCAGATATTTTGACGCGATAATTTTCGATTGAAAATTAGGGTGCTTTTTCGATATTAAGTCAAAATAAGGAGAAAAATAAATATTTTAAATCAAAAATAATTACAGTGTGTTTGGGACATAAACATGGGACATGTAAAAAAAAATAAAAAACCAAAAACTTAGTTATTTGAATTTTTCACATAAATTTTGAGGTTATGTGAAAAAAGTGTAAATATAAAAGTTGTAAATCTTTTTATTACTTACAACTTTGCCATTTAACTTTTTTCCATAGGACTTGTAGTTTTGCTGGAAATCGAGATAAACCGTTTTTTACCCTTAAATTCTCACCCTCTACTTCCTACCTCAGATCGCCCGTAAATTAATTTTCCTTTCATTTTTGTTATAATCTCTATATTTTCCAATTTTCACCCCACTATTATTTTTTTTGTTTTCAAAAATTATCGACCCTGGTCTATATATATATAAATAACTTTTTAAAGGTGACATTTGTTCCTGCTCAACCGCTTGCGCTATATTATTGTACTCATGACTCAGTACTCGAAAAATTGTACTTGAGTACATGTACACGAGTACCTTTTCATTTTTTTTCATTACTTTAGTACTTGTACTCGCTAAGCTAAAAATCAATTGTACTCTATACTCACGTACATTTTAGCTGTACTCGTCCTAGCTCTGCGAGTAGTGGGCTAGGCAGACATGATATAAACGAGCCTAAAACATTTTTTTTTTGCAGGAGAGCGTCGATACCCTAGGATCTGAAATCGACAGGCTAAATAAACTGTTAAAGTCTTAACGGTATTAACTATTTGAATAAAGTCCCCAATAAAGGTACATAAGTATTAATCCATGTTAATAGTATGTGTAAGTTAATGATCTCGATAATTTTATTTCATGTTCATATGTAAAAAAGATCATAGTCCGAAGAATGTTATTTATTTTTTATTTTTTTATGTTACTAGTCAGTATCCAAATACACTACAAATAGGTGTAAGGATGTGAAAAACACTTTTGTGGATGTGGTTATAATAAAAAAAACTGTAGCATTTTAATTTTTTATTGACATCATCAAACATCAAAGCAAGTTTCGTCCATTTCGGTTTCCATATGAAAAAGTTGTTGAGAAGAATTAAATAAAAGGTGGAGGGCTTAAGCAAGTCTCACTTCAGACTCTTCGCTCGCCACGTAATCCAACGTCTCGGCCGCCACCTCTTCGTAGTCCTTTTCCAGCGTTGCCAGATTTTCCCGAGCCTCTCCAAACTCTCCCTCCTCCATGCCCTCGCCGATGTACCAGTGCACAAACGCTCGCTTGGCATACATCAAGTCAAACTTCTTGTTCAGTTTCCTCCAGGCCGATTCGATGGCCGTGGTGTTCGAGAGCATGCAAACTGCCCTCTGCACCCCCGCCAAATCGCCACCTTCCACCACCGTGGGCGGCTGATAGTTGATGCCCACTTTGAACCCGGTGGGGCACCAATCGACGAACCGTACATTGCTCTTAGCCTTCATCTGGGCTATGGAGACGTTTACGTCTTTGGGTACTACGTCGCCGCGGTACAGGAGGCAGCAAGCCATATATTTACCTAAAAATCGCTCATTAATATTTCATCTACTTCCAATAACCGTCAATACCTTCCCTGGGGTCACATTTCACCATCTGATTGGTGGGCTCGAAAAGCTCGGCGGTAATCTCCGCCACTGACATGCCCTCGTGGTATGCCTTCTCCGCAGACACAACCGGGGCGTACGAAGCAAGCGGGAAATGTATCCTCGGATAGGGGACTAAGTTAGTTTGGAATTCGGTGAGGTCGACGTTCAGGGCGCCGTCGAACCGCAAAGATGCTGTTATAGAGGACACCACCTGGCTTATCAGTCGGTTCAGGTTGATGTAGTCGGGGCGCTCGATTCCTAATTTGCGCCTGCAAATGTCGTAGATTGCTTCGTTGTCTACCATAAAGGCACAGTCGGAATGGCTCAGGGTGGAATGGGTGGTGAGGATTGAGTTGTAGGGCTCAACCACCGCTGTGCACACCTGAAAATATTACCGGATTATATTACAGGGACTGGATTAAGGGGGGGATTTTGTAGAAAAGTGAAATTGCGAGAAAAAAAAAGGCGAATCGGTGTTTCTGTCTGCCATTTTAGATCCGCCATTTAATTTTTTTTGTAAAAAAAAATATTACGTTTTATTTTCACCGGAACACTACACATTTACCAAATTTCAAGTCTCTAGCTTATCGGGAACTAGCTGAAAAAGCTGTTGCAAGATTTGAAACGAACATATAAACAAACAAACAAATATACGAAGTCAAGCTAAATAAAACCATTTAAAAAATAATATAACAGAAAAACAAAAAAAATACCGGCAGGATTTAAATCTGTGGCCCCTCGACTGTGAATCCAGAACATTACCACTGCATGGTTTTATTGACTTCTGGATAATATAAAGGTATCAAGGAGGACGATCGAAGGACTTTTTGAACATCATATTCGTGAACAGCGACCCCAAAAACACCCTTGTAAGAAAATTGGGATCATTGCGTTAAGTATCATTGAGATGCGGTTTTTTGGTTTCAAAAATTATCCACCCTAGTCTATAAATTTACATGGTGATTTAAAACGATTAAAAACAGCACATTTTGACTTAGATAACAATGAATTTAAAACTGTTAAAAAACAATTATAATTAATAATAAAAATGGTATTTTGTCTTATTTAGAAAGTCGTATAAGTAGTAAAAATTATGAAATGGGTAAATTTTTTTTTTAGGAATTCACAAACGTAAAGTTTAAAACTGATAAAAAAATAAAAATAAAAATGACTTACTTGAGGCGCTGGGTAGACCACAAACTCGAGCTTGCTCTTCTTCCCAAAGTCCTGGGACAGCCTCTCCATCAACAAGGAGGAAAATCCAGAACCCGTCCCGCCCCCGAAAGAGTGGAATACAAAGAACCCCTGTAGTCCCTGGCAGTTTTCAGAGAGCTTATACAGCCGCTCCATCACAACATTTAGCATCTCTTTACCAATGCTATAGTGGCCGCGGGCATAATTGTTAGCCGCATCTTCCTTGCCCGTTATGAGCTGCTCTGGATGGTAGAGTTTCTTGTAAGGGCCCATACGCACCTCATCTAAAAATATAGACAATGATTTACGCGAATTTCAATTATTTATTTGAAATATATATCAGATAAATTTCCATTATTACCCACGACGGTGGGTTCCAAATCAACCATAACAGCCCTCGGCACTAGTTTCCCATTTTCAACTTCTGAGAAGAAAGTCCCATAACAGTTATCGGACGCAAGCTCTTTTTGAGGACTGAGTGTACCATCAGGCAGAATGCCATGTTCTAGACAATACAACTCCCATGTGGAGTTGCCGATTTGCACCCCAGCTTGACCAATGTGGACAGAGATACATTCCCTCTAAAAACATTCGCAAAGGTGTACCTACATACATCACTCTAAGTTTACTCTAAACCAATGTCAGAGCTGCTTGCAGCAATATTTCAATTAAAAATCTAGCTTGCTTGTTGAATCCATGTTTTGTTTTTGGTAACTTTTTGGTTATGACCATTATTTTGCTCTTAAATGTTATATAGCTACAAAGATACTTACCATTTTGCAGTGTTTACTGTTTAAACTAGAATTTAAGGACAAATAGCGGCCCCGAAAGATGCTTCACATAAATTTAAATTCACAACTTTTGCACGTAAATTTGTCAAAAAAGGGATTTTGAAAATTGTCAAATTTTGAATTTGATATGTTTGCTTGCCGCCATGGAAACCGCATAATGCATCACGGCCATCGATATTTTCTCGTCAATCATACTCATTGTTCTCCAATTTTTCATAGGAAAATTGGAGAAAATTCAAAATTTAGGCGGTAATTTTGACAGTTGACATTCTGAATCAATCACAATCAGCTCTTAAGCAGACAAATAGTATTCGTCAACAGGTTATGTGTTAAGTGGGAGTTGTTTTAATGATAAGTAGACTCTTTCCGAAGAATAAATGGACCAGTCACCCCCTATTAAGCCACCCAGGGGGGTGAAACCAGTTAAAGAAACTGTAAGCATATTTCCTTGCAAATTATTTTAGGTTATATTAAAAAAATATTGTTTATCCCCAGAGTGGACTGTTAATGTCGGTGATCCGGACGCTCTCAGCTAGTGAAAACAACGAGCAAAGAGACAGGGAAAAAGCAAAACTAGAGGGTGACTATAAAATATGCGATCAAAAATTAGACGAGCTGGTTTTGAAACATGAAAATGATCTTACGAAGGTAAGCATGTTTAGGTGTGAGAGCTTAAGTTAATAAATTTTTTGATAGGTTGTGCAGCGTTTTGGCACGATTTCACAAATAGTAACTTATAACAGAGATAAGATAAGGAAAGTGAAAGAGAACTTGCAGGATTGCAAAAAAAAATTGCGATGCCGCAGAGATGAGTTGAAAAACTTGTGGATGGAAGGCTTGGAGTACAAATACATGCTTAAGTTACTAGATGAAATGTAAGTAATCCATGTGTATTGCGTGTTAGATGTTGATACTGGTGTTGTAGTGAAAAAATGAACGAGGTTCCTAATCGCTTAGCGAATCACATGGCACGCAAGCAGTATTTACATGCTACAAATGTTTTGGTAGAGGCTGTGAATTTAGGAAAAGGGACTTTGGAAGGTGTGGAGAGCCTGAAAGAGCTGAGTCAGGAACTGGAACAGAAAAAAGAGGTATGTTGATTAAATTTAATACCGCAGAAACTTTTATCATCTACAATTAGATCATTACTTTCAGCAACTTCATATACAGCTTCTTTCCGAGCTCAAACATCATCTATATACAAAACCGTACCAACATATTTTAACGTTACGCAGGCAAGGTTCTGGTAGAGATGGATTTTTAATACACTCACCATTGCAGAGAAGCGCTGAGTTCAGAAGATCCGGTAGAAATCGGTCGGCCGTTTCTAGGGATATCTCAAACGATATTTCGCGGTATTTACTAAGTTTGATATGTACCAAACGGTATTGGAAACTAATATTGTTTCAGGATGGAGAGTGTAAGCGACAATTTTCAGGTGGATGAGGATTTGGACGTTGCGAATCCTGATATTAATCCCAATAATTTTGTAGCGGTTTTAGTAAAAAGCTTGTGTCTGCTAGAGAAGCTACCTTTCGCCATTAACGTAAGTTTTTGCAACAATTTTTTTACTAGTGTATGTTTCTGTTATGCCCGATTCGGCAGAGGGTCCGCGTGATAGAGTTCGCGTATAGGGCTGGGTATAGGATTCACGGTATAGGATGTGTGTCTTAGTTTTGCATGTGTGGTAAAATATTTTTAGGTAATAATCCAAGAGATGCAAATTTCCTTGCTAAACATTGTGGAAAAAACCACCCAGCATGTAAGAGACTTCTCCGACGGAATAGAACCAAAGCTGGCACTAAAAGAGTTGGTGCAAATTTTATTCGATCAGTTTAAGGAAGCCGCCGATTCTCATGTAATCCTACTGACGTGCATAGAGAAGGCATCTAGGTCCCATAACATAGTAGTTAAGTCGTATAATATCCAGTTTTATTGGTCCCAGGTACAGGCGGTGGTAAGCATGGGAAATGGTTTATTTTATAAAATGCTACGAATTGTTTTCTAGGTGCAATCATTTCTCTCCGACTATGTGGACATTCAGAACATGTCCAGTGATATGCAGATCAATAATACCGTTGATACTAATGATATATCTATTTATTTTTCTAGGAGGAAGCAGCCAATGTAAGTGGAGGGTTATTTAGATTTATTTTTGTGTAAAGGGTGTTTTTAGGAAGAAAAAGGCGTTGTTTAAATTTGAAGGCTCATCAAGTGCTCTTAGTCTCAGCAGCACCTTAAAGTCTAGTAAAAAGGACAAAGTACTTATTGCACCGCCACATCCTAATAATATACTGTTAATTTTCATACCATTTATGTGCTTTATCGAGGACGTTGAGAAGGCTATGGAGGTGCCACATGGGTAAGAGTATTTCAAATTTACATTCTACGAGTTTCCATGGACATTACACAAACATATTAATATTCATTTTGTTACTTGTATCTCATTTATTTTAATTTAATTCGTACTTTTCTATTTCTTTCCATTATTCATATTATAATAAAAAAATATGTTTACTAATTTTTTTTATTTACTTTTATTTAAAAAAAACAAAAAAAATACAAAAATTATTTAATATTTTTTTTGTATTTTTTTTTGTTTTTTAAAATAAAAAAAAATTTCATTGTAAAATAAAAAGAAGGAAATAATTTTTTTTTGTCAAAAACATTTTTTTATTATTGTTGTTTTAGGTCTTGCAGTCTCTACGAATTCATCACGCACCATGTATCTACCGTGTATCTAAAGCAAAAGTCCAATGAAATCATCGATCAAATAGAGACCGCTGTGCGTGCCGCTGATGCTTGGAAAGGCACCGTATTGCTAGACTTAACCGCAGATTACAAACCGTTACTTGTGGTAAGGAAAACGCTCGGCTTTATCCTTACCTTTCGTGTATATCATTCGCTTTTCTATAGAGTGCTGTGTCCGTGGAACGTTGCATAAGAGAATGGAAGGCCGTCTTACAGGCTCTGCCACTTTACAGCGAGAAAATTGCCGACTATTCGTGTAAAGCGCTTAAGGAGTATAAGGATACATGCTACGCCGCCTACACGGGCATAGTCCAGCCGCACTCTGAAGATCGTAGGATTTGCAGCGCCGCCTGGCTCAAAGACGATGATATTAGTAGGTTTTTAAAGTGAGTTTAAAGATTTTGTACACGTCGTAGTATGACTTGTGTGGGATTATGAGACTTGATATTTTTAGACACAATGCGTCCGTTTAAAAATCCAATTATATAAAAAAAATTTTAAGGAAAAAAAATTAAAGAAATTAGATACTTAAATAATAAAATAATTTTAAAAAATTAATTAATATACCAATTATTATCTAATTTAGTATATCATCAGTAGTTAGTTAAAAAAGGGAAAAAAAATCAACACATCCTTGTTTAAAAATCCAATTATATAAAAAAAATTAAAAAAGTACCAGCAGCTAACAAAGGAAAAAAATAAAAAATCAATGTGTTCCTGTTAAAAAATCCAATTATATTAAAAAAAACATTTTTTTTTAAGAAAAAAATAAATAAAAAAATAAATGAAAAAAATTTATTTAAAAAAATACTCATTGATTAATTTACTAATTATTATCTAATTTAGTATACCAGTCGTTAGTTAACAAAGGAAAAAGAAAATAAAGGACACTCTCACTTTTTTTATTCCATTGGTGTACAATTACCCTTTTGAGATTAACTGCTTCATTTGTAATTAAACAACCCAATGGTTAAAAATTTCTGTGGCTAATCGTACCGGTTTTCGGAGGCCAAACCACTTTCCAAAAAAAAAAAAAAATTTTAGGTCTTTGCCGAACTGGTTGAACTTAAAAGCGCAGCAGGAGTTCCAGGCGCGTAGCGAGAGAAACCGTCGGATGTTACGGAGGGATCAGCCGTCAGAAGAGGAGAGTCCGGAGGATGTTAGGATGAGGAACAGACGCGAGGCGGAGATTTTGGCTAGTAATTTGGGGGAGGGCGGCGTTTCTGCGGGAGAGATTCTCTCGGATATGAGCCTGTTAAAGGAACTAGCGCAGCTGCAGGAAAGTATGGTGAGTTAGAAATAAATTCCAGACCCTCATTCTTCGATTTCATCGACTGGGCGATCTGTTTTGCATTAGGAATGGTTCTCGGTCCGAATGTTCCAATTCACCAGCGATTTTCGGCAAGAACCTTCTAGCTTGTCACCCCCTAAGCAAGACGCTAATCATAGCGAGTGTGCGCCTCCTATATCTGCGGCGACCTTGCAACAGCTTACAAGTATAGCTCAGGAATTCGACGAATTAGCCAATAAGTGCCTTCTGCTGCTCCACTTGGAGGTGCGAGTGCAGTGTTTTCATTATTTACTGGCGCAGACGCATTATAACAAGGAGACCCACGAACCGGATCCTAAAGTACTAGAGTTAAGTCGAGTTCTGGCCAATGTGGATGAGGCGATGACGTCCAGTTTGCATCCTAGAAAGTGCAAGGTAACGCAATTTATTGGGGACGTCGTCTTCGACATAATGTCTGAAGTTATTTTTTTTTTCAGTACATTTTCGAAGGGTTGGGACACTTAATAGCGAAAATCTTAATCAGTTCGGCGCAATACATGAACGTTATAGACGAGGGCGGTATTCAGAGGATGTGCCGGAATATCTTTGCTTTGCAGCAGACGCTAACGAACATTACCATGACTAGGGAAGTTGCTTTGGATCACGCCAGGCATTATTTCGAGCTGTTCTTCTTAACACCGGAGGTAATAATTGTGATAATAGTGGCACGCAACATGGGAATTATGGCTTATCTATAGAAAACAAGGCTTTAATCCGTTTTCTAATCGTTAGAAACCTTTTTGCTGCAAATACATTTGGGATTTACAAAATTTTCATTAATTGATGAGAAATTATTTGTTTTTTCATTATAGTCGCTCAATTCGAATTTGTAAAACTTTGTACACTCTATAAGAGATGGCGCCAGTTTAGCGTATTTCCGTTACAGTGTCTTTTTCATCACAGTATGGACACATTACATTGTTCTCTTTTAGTTTAAGTTTTATTTAGGTTTAAGGTTATGAGCTTTACTTAAAGGTTTCACATATTTTCACACATTATTTCCATTTGGGTTAATTAAAGGTACTTTAAACAATATCGCTGTCAACCCCACAATAATCAAGAAAGAGAACTATTCATTTTAGTTGTAAGGCGGTTTTATCAATCCATTTCAATGATAAAATATATTAAAAAAAAACACGGCCGGGGATAACTAAATTCGCATGTAAGCAATTAAACGAAATTTGAGGTTATGTTTTACCTTTAACGGTCGATATCGATTGAGAGAACAATTGATCGTAGATCACTGTTTATACAACCATATTTCGTAACAGTTCACTGTGTTTATACAACCGGCCGGGCCCCTGGAAATAGAAACGACACCTGACATTTTGACTTTGAAACTTTTCGAACCAGCTCTGTTTTCTAGTGGAGAGCTATAAAACATAATCCGGCTTGACCCTTCTGTTTTACCTCCATCCCGTCACGTGAACTTTACAAGCAAACGTAACGAATCGTCCTCTGAGATTCCTGAAGTAGTGAATAAACGTATATTTTAGGAAATCCTGAATGGCATAGTGGACAAAGGCCCCGAATTTTCGGAACTCGAATACATGAATGCCTTCCAGCTGCTGAACAGGAGCAAATCGGGAAAAGAGCTGGGACTGGTCTCGGTTCACTTGGAGCGCCTCTCGGACATCCTCGGAGAAGTGGGCGTAACGGTATAACCTACATCGCTTCAAGTAGTATTTATTATTTTTTTAGTTACAAGGTAAGCATAAATGTGTCGATACGCCACGTTGAGTTGTTTAAGAAAATATTTTTAATAAATCATCAAGATTAAGAGTGTTATAATTCTTCTCTTGCCGGGAACAGGCGTTCGTTTTCTTTGAACGGTAATGACTGCCAGAATTTGTTGTTGCCTACGTCATCCTTTGTCTCGACGAACATGTCGTAGGGGCTTTCTATATGCAGTTGCGTCCAGGGATCGTCGGGGTTTTTAGACAGCGGTTCCCAGCTTGTGGTGGTGTTTGGTTTACTGAAACAAAATAAAATTACAACAAAATGGACCTTGTCACTTGATTCTTAAATCTCAAAATAAATGTTTGAATTTTAGCAATTCAGGCACTCATGTGACCTTGAGACTGAGTGACGTCACACAGCCTGGGATTAAGTTGGCAGCATTATTTGTCAGAATGCCTAAATAGTCCATGCCCACTGCTGTAGTAGTTTACACATAGTTTTGTGGTTATGTTTTGTGCTTTCGTCTACGAATTGTGTTTTGCTTTGTGTCTGTGCGTTATTGTAAGAAAATGCAGTAGGGATTTTTTAAAGGAAGTGCAGAAAATATGCCGAAAGTTGATTTTAGCATGCTGGATGAGTTTTACATGTCAAATTTAGATTATTTATCAGCAGAAGTCAAGTGTCAACAAAGGCAATTTCAATGTCAACTGTCAAAAAGCAGAGAACCAACTTTGGAATGTAGTACTAGTACACTGTTGTCATGTTCCTGATGGTAGGCTCTTGTGGGCAGATTTTGACTTATAATACGAAATGTTGGCTTACCCAGTCCTCATAAATGATACAACCATATCAAGCATTATCTTGCTCATCAATTTGTCATCCTCGGTAGATAGCGTATCCATGCTGGTTTTTAAAACGTAGCTGGTGTCGTCACCATGGGAAATCCCTGGCAAATAATATAAGTAAGATGAAGTGTAAAGTTAAAGGGAAATATATGTCACCTATATTTCCTATGGTGTCTGCCCTAAACTCGGATTTGCTATGGGCGCCTCGATAATTGAAATAATAACCGTATACTGGTGACGTCATGGCGGCTGACTGCAATCGCGCACCTTTATCAATGTCATACGTGAAGAGCCTCTCGCTTATGAGCTAAAACGTAGCTCGGTGTAAGTAGTACATCGTCAGGTAGTTTTATCTGGAATTAACTCGGGAAGTTTTGAAATTTTGCAGGTTATTAGATTTTGGTACACTAAAATCCGCATTTTGCACAAACCGGGACCTGCCGCCGGTGACGCCATATTTCCAAGATGGCCGCCAAAAAATTATTTTTTTAAATATCTCAAAAACTACGTTTTAAAAAATATATCTAGATAGGAAAATGAAGAATAGGAAATTTCCTATAAAAAGTATTCTTAGCATATTTTCTGTAAAGTTAACGGTTTAGGCACAGAGTAACCACTTACACAGAGACAAAGTTAACGGAATAAATAAAAGTTGTGTCACGGGTGGTAGAATTGTTTGTAGCGCGGACATTTGATGACATTTACGGGGCCAGTCTCAGTTCTCTACCAGGTGTAACCTTCGGTTTCAATACCAAGGTTGTTCCGATTGCGCGCCACAAAAAGGGAATTTTATGAAAGTTATAACAAATTTTGTTTTTATTCCGATTAGTACGGCATTTATTTAAGGCTGGGATTTTGTAGAGTGAGAGGCAAATAGATGCATTTATTTTGGTTAAGTATAAATAATTAAAAAACTACATAATATCTGATTATCAAATTAGGTGCATTCACTAGCTATTATTATAGTGATAATTATAATATAAGTTTTTTGTCCCAATATTTTCTTATAAATCTGTTCTGTGCGCTTGCAATGAAAATAATGTGATTTTAACAATAAAAATGCAAATTTTCATTTCTAGCGCACAGAACAGGCTTATAAGAATATTTTTGGACAAAGAACTTATATTATAATTATCACTATGATAATAGCTAGTGAATGCACCTAATTTGATAATCAGATATTATGTAGTTTTTTAATTATTTATACTTAACCAAAATAAATGCATCTATTTTCCTCTCGCTCTACAAAATCCCAACCTTAAACGGTTTTATTTAGCTTGACTTCGTATATTTGTTTGTTTGTTTAGATGTTTGTTTCAAATCTTGCAACAGCCTTTTCAACTACTTCCCGTTGAGTTAGAGACTTGAAAGTTCGTAGGTGTGTAGTGTTCCGGTGACAATACAATATAATATTTTTTGTATTACAAAAAAATCAAAATGGCGGACTTTTCTATTTATAAAGCGATTTGTCTCAAACTTGAAACTTTGCGGTGTTTAAGGTCACTCAACAAAATAGCGGACTATGGAATTTATGAACCGATTTGAAATGAAAAGATTGAAAGAACTGTTTGAAAATGAAAAGAAGTGTTTTCGGAACAGGATCTTTTAAAGTGGTTATTGGAGTGATACCAGTTTGGGTTTTATTCCAACCCCATTCTTCTGCTTTTTTTGACCAGCGATACCATTGACTATTGACCATTATTGGACTTGATGGTAGGTTCGTAATGAATGCTGTCTTGCAGCTACACTTGTCGGTGGTAAAGAAGCTAAATTAAATTTACTTTTTGTAACTGACTTCAAAAAACACTGATACCTATATTTCTCCAGACCATTATTCTCTTTGTTTTTTGAACCATAGAGCCGTGACGTGATCCATTTAGGCGTCAAGAGCCCCCGATTGCCGCGGCCTGCTAAAACGACGATGAGGATGCGTTGCCTAAGGGGTGGTTATTTAAAAGAGCGGTAGCGCTGCCACCAGATTATCTATATTTTATTTCTAAAATAGCCGCGGAAATGATGGTGTCCAAATTTCTACCCCTAAATTGAGACTTCCCCAAAATGTCTACTGGGCCTTAAACTTGGTTTGGTAACGTAGCAGGAGCGTGAGTAGCGGCAAAGAGCGACGCGTAAATTCGACTACGGCTGATATGCGTAGTTTTGGGGTAGTTTTTTCTAGATGTAGTCCTAAAACTCGGTTAAAAGGAGGCGTGTTTTCCAGAAAAACCATTAAAAACAGTTAAAATTTACTATAAGAAGGTTAAAGTTTTATATTCACAAATTTAAATGGGAATAGGTCAATACACGGAGACACTCAAAACAACTGCTATGTGCAATAAATCAACGAATATTAAATCCAGCTCTGCCCTGGTAATCTCGTGATCCTGATGTTCTCATAGTCCCGTGATTTCAGCACACCACACTAAGCTAAAGTCAATGTTTCCCTACTGTGACTACCGCACTATTTTAATTATACCCTGGCCTCTATCACTTACCGTCGTCTAACGACAGATTTCCCTATCTTCTATTCGCTAAAATGCGCATAAATCAAATCTAATAAAACCCTCGCACTATTTGCTCGTTTTTTGAGCTCCGACGCCGCTTCCCGCAAATATTCCAACTCCGCAGGTAATGCCTATAAAAATTCGACAGCAAGTCTCGTGCCCGCTGCTCGAGAATCAAGTTCCGATTTATTATCGTACTCGTCGCGGTTCCCCCGCGAGGCCCTCACAAAGTGCCATCGCCGCATTTTTGGCTCGTGGTGACGGAGGCAGGCTCCCATCGCGTGATATTTTTCGTGGTGCCTTTCTGCCGCGTTCGCAGTCTTGGACCCTTTGCCCAAGAAAAATTATTATATAAACAAATCGTGGCCCGGCCAATCTTATCGACGGGTGTTTATGTCTCTCTTCCTGACGCTTGGTCCGAATCTCGAAATAATATATAGGTACCCTGTATTCCCCAATTCCTTAGTACATTTCGCTATTTTTATATCTTCAATTAGCAATTGTTATAGAGCGCAAGAATAAATTTGAGAAACAGGTGCCGGTTGCTTACACAGGGTTCTGAAAATAATAATACAATTCAATAGCCCTTTCTTAATATATTATTCCCTTATCGGCTATAATAAACTCTGTTTAGAGACGTTAACGAAATATGTTCTTATATAATTGCTCTTGTGCCTAAACTGTTAACTTTACAGAAAATATGCTAAGATTTTTTATAGGAAAATTCCTCCTCTTCACCTTTTCTCTTTTTATATTTTTTCTAGAAAGTTTCTGGGTTATTTAAAAGAACTATTTTTGACGGCCATTTTGGCAATATGGCGGCGCCGACGGCAGACCCCGGTTTGTTGAATTTTAGTTCTACAATTCTGCAAAGTTTCAAAATATCCCGAGTTAATTCCAGGTAAAGCATAGATTAGATATTACCTTGACTAAAGCAGGGAATGTCTCTTTGTTAACAGCCTTCCCCTGGAAAAACTGCGTCCGGATTTTTTCGCTGACGCTGTCTAATGAACTGGCGTCCACAGCGTCATTATAATGCAGTATATAAGGCATTATGTCATTCCAATGTTCGTTAATGTACTCCAAGCGGTGGTTGTGGTGGAAATCTACAAAGGGGGATTTCAATGTGTCGTTTACAGAAATATTTTGTTATACCAGACGCCGGGTACAAGCCCTCGCCAGAAACATGCGACGCTATCCAAGGTAAGTCTTGCACTTTTTTACTTTTTATCAGTTGATACGGGTGCTCGGGGAGTAGGGGGCTCGTAGCCCAGGTATCGACGACTGCCCCGAATGGTGAAAACGGATTATACAACCACGGCTGAAACGTAAAAGTTATAATTTTGCTCTTGCAGGGGAGAGTGGGGCACACATCGGACGCTTATTTTAATGTCCGAATCTTTGCCACCGGTGGGGTAGCTTGGGACAGTGGTAGGGTAGATTTGGACAGTAGTGGGGTAGATTTAGACAGTAGTGGGGCATATTCGGACAAGAGAGTGTTTCCATAAGACTTAAATTTCTTCTTTCTCATTTTTTTTTTGGCGTTACTTTATTACCTTTATTAATTTCAGCTGCTTCTTTATTAATTTCTGATCTTTCTTTTTACTGAGTTTCTATTCATTTTCCTCAGATTTGCTTCCTCAAGTTTGAGCCCTCTCTTTTTCAGGGACACTGGTGAGTTGGGCCGGTAAAAATTACAAAAGTTATAAACAAAGCTTAGTACAAGGGGGGGGGGGGTTCGCTTTTTCATATATCTCAAAAACTATTGCGGATATCGGAAATAAAAAAATATCCAGGAAAAAAGCAGGAAATTTCCTAAAGAAAGCCCCACTTCCCGAATTTATAAGAGGTGAAAATAGGGCTAAAACGGTGATGTAACATCCGCGCGCGCCCGTCGACCTTTCGGACACTTTAACAATAAAAATTTTTGTAACCCATTAAATATAAATATTAAGAAATAAAAAAAATCACATACCTTTTGGATACTTGAGTAAAAGATAACCCATTGCAAAAAAAATTTTCCCGCAATTTTTTTTTAGATATTCTTTTGTTAATTAACCTATTTTCTCAAGTTTTAAATTACATAAAAACCCTGATAATTGTCCAAACTAAAAACTTTTTTTTCACTTTTTGGAGCTTCTTGAAACGCTTTAGAAAAGATACCCGTCGGAAAAAAATACAAAACATGGATTTTCCACTTTGTTATTAACAATCGAATGCATTAAAAAACGGAAAACGTAAAAAAGCAATGAAAAAAATTTTTCTAAAGCCTTTCAAGAATAGCTCCAAGAAGTGAAAAAAATCTAAGGTCTATAATCTATCTACTTTTAGTTTTATAATTATCAGGGTTTTTATGTTAATTTTAAAAATGCGGCTTATCACTCGTGTATAGCCTAATTTCACCTCTAAATTAAAATTTTAAATATCGATGGTAGAGTTCCGTGAGGTGGGACTTTTCCTACTCTTTAAAGATCTTTTTTTTTGATTTCCGATATCTGCAATAGTTTTTGAGAAATTTGCAAAAAACGAAACCTCCCTTTTTTTACTAAAATGTTTTGAACCATGAATCATAATTTTCGGTAAAGGCTAAGAGAAATTCATCAAAATGGCACTTGTTGACTAGTCTACTTACGTCATCGTCAGTTCAAAAATATGTACTTATTTTTTATTAAACAGTGAAAAAAATCGCAAAAAATTAGCAGTTGTTTTTCTTTTCGCTCATATAACAAAAAGAACATAAAATCAAAATAGTTTTGAACTGGAAATATATTTTTTGCATTAACCCAAAAACTGTTAGCCACAAACCTGTATGATTTTCACTGTTGAGTGTCACCTAGATGCTTCTCAGTGAACAACAGATTTTTACTTGCACTTTAAGGCGGCAAATTTGAACTGGCCGAATGTGCCCCACTCCCCCTAATTCTTTCTTACCTGAAATTGTTTGACTGTTTGAGTGATTTGTCGTGCAGGCTTTTTTCTTAAGCATTCCACCATGGACTTTGAATTGGCTGTCGGGCATCCGATACTAGACGACAGTTTCTTAGCCGTTCTCAGGGGATGTTCTGCCAACACCCATGGGTTGAAAACTACTCCGCTTTGTGATATTCCTTTATGGAACAGTCCTGAAAAAAATGTGGATCTGTGTTAACCGTCGTAACTTTTGTCGCGCCATGTTAATATCAAGTTACCCAAATTAACTAATTCTTATTCTGTTTACCGTTCCGGCGTAAGAGAATACACAATGTCGGGTATATAAAACAATAATATGCTGATTAGAGTATTTAAGGTCTAGGTCGACTTAATAAACAACATGATTATAACAACTAAATGAAACTGGGTCACGTACACATTGTACTGACCTGATCGAACATTATATAAAGTAGTGTAATTAGGGCACAAGAAGAATTGATGTATTGATGCGTTGAGGCATTGATGCGTCGAAGCAAGTAAGCATTTAAGGGTTGAACGTTGTAAGTATCGCTGTACCTATGTGATAATGTACTGTGTTAAATAAATTAATACCAAGTAGCCCAACTGCGTCTCCATTCATGGGTGGTTTACCCACTACCTGGTGATCCCACAAATCACCACCACAATATTACCTCGAGATTCTGCCAATAAATAATGGAAATGTACACTAGCGCCGCCCGCTGACATTCCCATGATGGTAATTGAATCCGGATTTCCACCGAAGTATTCTATGTTGGCCTTTATCCACTTCAAGGCTAATACTTGATCCTTCAGTCCATTATTGCCTGGGACTACATTGTCCTCTGTACTTAGAAACCCTGTAAATACAAGCGAAACTATATTCTACGAAATACAAAGATTGCTACGAATTTATTTAACGTCATTTATTTAATGTTACTGGTAACGTGGCAAGGATTTTTTTAGGTTATAAAAGTAACCTATAAGTAAAGACTGTTGAATACTTCGTAAATTTTGGCATGACCAATGGTAACATAGTATACCTACCTAATGGACCGAGCCTATAATTGAAAGTGACGTAAATAATATCTCTGTCCAATAACATCTGTGGGCCATACAAGGCCCCATAGTTGAACATAAATGCACCGCCATGGATGAATACTAAGACGTCTAATTTTTTCAAGGGATTCAAATCGGGGCTGTATACATTCACGTACAGACAATCCTCGTCCCCTAAAATATATAACCAATTTAGTTCTCCCCAATAAGAAAAATGCGTGTCAATAAATACCTGCGACCATGTCTTGTCCTGGAGGTGTAAAATGATCATATTGCATGCATTTAAAAACAGTTTTAGCGTGCCAAACGCCGGTCCAAGGCTTCGGAGGTATGGGTTCCTGAAAACCCGAGAGGTAGTCGTCGATTTCTGGATATATTTATGTGTTATTTTTTGTTATAAATATTATTGTTGTTATGCCATTCCTGGCCATAAAAACGCTTTACCTTAAACCTATGCTTGCCTACTGGAGGCCGAGCATACGGTATACCATCAAATGCGTAAATGGTACGACCATTTGCAGATTGGGTTGTATAACCTTCTATTGGTCCTAAAGGAATATTAACAGTGGGGGAGAACCCGTCACTGGATGCAGCTAAAAGTGCAGAGCATCAATTAGAACACAAAAATGAATGTCGCGACATATTTTAGAAATTTAATAACATATCACATAGCGCGTTTGAGTCGCCAAACGTGCAAGCTCTCTTCCAGGACTTGTGGAAAATATCCAATCCATGGTTCTATGATCGGTGATAAGTTTACAGTCTTCCGAAAACGTACGGCCGATAGGGCTTTACAGCCCATACTACAGCTAAAAGTTCTCTTTCCATCATAGAGTATTTAATTTCAGCGTTGTACGTTTGGGTTATCTTTATCTGTGGGTATTGCAAGGGCGCTCGTAATGGCAAATAGAAAAGTGTCGTAAAGGTTTGAGGGAAGTTAAATGGAATGTCAGAATTGAAGTAATCCCATATTTTAATGTGTCGTCTTCAGTAACAGCAACTCCTGGGGATGATAGCCTTCGTCGCAGGCGATACGTTCGACCGCCTTCGTTTATGAACGGATCAGTTTGAGTTCGGTAGGTGACAGAAGCTCTCGTGGACTGTGTGGTTTGGTTCCTGTACTGGATAGCTGTACTAGATACCTATCCTTGATTTAATTATCATTTAAAAAACGGATAATCCTGTTCACGTTATAATGTGTTCTTTATTGAAAACTTAATTTTCTAGATTTAAAGACACAGACCGAAGGAAAATTGTAATCAAAGGCCTTCCCACACCACCTCTCAATGTATACATTATTATATTTTTCCCTGTCAGATTCATCAAAATTTAAAGAATACCATAAAGTGGTTGCACAAGATTTAGTTACTTTCACACTTTTTTATAAAAATATTTTTGATTAACAAAAATTGATCAATGCGTTAGGGGTTATAGCTACCTATATCACGATTTGAATATTTGGACCAAATATTTTTTTTGCTGTGTAGATTAAACTCAATATTTCACTCATTCAAAGAAGAACAATTTTTGCCTCTAACTAAAATAAAGTCTAACAATTTTTTTTTGGAACGTATAAAAAAATTACGTTTTTCTGAAATCACTCCAGAATGTCTACTTTCTCGGCGCAATTTCACATCCCAAAATATGCTATTCTAGTATCTTAGTCCGTTGCTAAACAATACAATAATAAGCTAATGCAATACCGCCAAATAAATATAATGTGTAGTGTGTACTCGAGTCCGACCCTGTCAAGTCATATTCGTCGTCCTAGCTCCGCCTCTCGCGTGATGCCTCCTCGTCTTACCCCACCGCAGAGCATGCACTTTTCAATTTGGTATGCATGTCTCTTAAATACTTTTTGTATTTAAATACATTTGAGTATTTGTAAATACAAATAATGCCCAGCTCTGCCCATAACTTCGTGAAAACTAATCTTGCGGTAATTTAATCTACGTAGATGATAGGAAATTTAATAACGAATACATCTTTGACGGTTTCTGCAATCCAAATATAAGATTTTTTTGTTTTCACCATTTGTTAAATAACAATTGAAGCGCGCATTTAGTATGCACAAAACAATTTTCCGAATAATCGGATCATATCCAAAGCAATAAAAAAGGTTCCGCACTATTGGTGAAATTATGCTGCTGTATTTTTCAATCAACAACACCCGCCGAATCTATTATAACCTTCATAAAATTATTAATTTTTTTATTAGGCAGTAGCATAGACAATACTAATAATAAGAATAATATATGGCCAAATTTTGATATTAAATATAAATTATTAAGTATCTAGTTATATAAATATGTATTATATAAGTATATTTATAAAAGTACTCACCACATAAAACAGCTATTAATATATAGAAAAACATCTCGCTGTAAAGATAACCGTCGACCGATTAAAGCATTTGTGATAAAACAGTATGAATTTATATATAGGTACCTATATAAGAGTATTTATTTAAATATTCTTGCTTTTTTCATTCAAATAACAATGAAAATATACGAGGCTGAGTCAATATTTACAAGACAAATTGTAATGTACTACAATAGGTGAGTGAACGTAAATCCTTTAGTCAACGTTACAATTCAATATTGGGAATGAACTCTTATCATCAGTGAGGAGCATTTGTGAAAAAACTTTGTGGTTAGGTTGTGACAAAAAAAATCGTTATTTTATTTCGTATGTTTGTATTTTATTTTGTATATTGCAAAAGCAGTAGAATGAATTTTAAACAGTATAAATTGTTTTTAATGTCATGTCTCATATTTTGCCTATTATAAAGCAATGACATTATCAATCATGAGGAACTGTGGGCTCTAATAAGAAGCGCACGCCTATGAGTCTATCAAACATATGACGTCATACGGCATGCGCGATTGCACGCTATGTTATTTTTACACCATCATTGACTCCCCACCAGCAACTATACTGAGCACTGCTTGTCATTTATGGACAATGGCATATGCGCACCCAGAGTTTGGTCTTGAAGGGGGGGGGGGGGGGGTTAGTACAAAAACATTGTGTTAGAGGTTTTATCATTGTATTTTATTAAATAAGAATCGCTACATAAAATCTACAATCAGAATGTATGATTGTAATAATGTACGTGTGCTAAGAAATCACATATAAAACACAATAAAAGGACAGGACAGGACAGTGACGCGTCCAGCCGGCTGCGCTGATTGGGTGAAAGTTAGTACGATACCTTCCTTGTTTACTAATCTTGTGACGAAGGCGAATTACGCGAGGGATCGCGAGTACGCTGCTGCTTTATTATGCTGCGGATTATTATAATTTTCGTACGTAATATACCTACAAGTTTTTTTTTCTTGGGGCGGGGGGCTGGCCCCTTACCCCCCTGGTTGCGCCTATGGGCAATGGACAACACCTATCTCGGAAAATTTACAAGCCAATTGCATGAATGCCGTCTGACATAAATTGTTTAAAACGTTCTTTTACCGATTCAAAATACAGATTTGAAGTGGGAGTTTCGAATATATCTATGACTAACCTATTGGTACGAATTAATTTACATGCCACTGGTGACGGCAATCGCAAGCGATGCGCAAAGCGGTGACATGTGTTTTCTTCTCTAAACAAGTCACCTCTCAGTCTACCTCTTATAAAATAATATACAGTAGCAGTTCCCATCTCATTTCATTATTCAACGCATATTCATTTTGGTTGGACGTTGGACACTTATCAGGAGTGTTTAATGTAAACAAGAGATAGAAGATATGCCACTGGAAAATGATTTATATTCCCAATCTTCAATGTTGCGCCATAACGATTTGTTTTAATTGAAGCCATAATTTAATTACTGTATCGGGTACTTTGTCATCGATTATCGACGATCCGTGATATAATACCGGGTGGCACAAAACATAGTCGCTCTGTTTTTTATTATATGTCGTATCAACATATATGATATATCCAGAATGGGCCAACAATGACATGGGGCTTTATGTAATAATAGCGTAACTGTAGATGGAGGCTCGGAAACACCAATTAGAAATTATGCTCTCACAATTAGAGATGAATTGACAAAATTCACACAAGCGTACCCTTTTGAAAAAAAAACAGGAAAATTAGTACCTAGTAAACACCTTATTACTATATTTCCAATATTTCGGAACACCATTACGAATCCATTACGATTACGGACGGGAATTTGCCAAAACCCGTTTAAAAAGCCTTTGCACCCTCTATGACATAAAATTTGTTGGATTTATTAGATATATAAATTTGTATACAAAAATTAAAACGTCTCAGTATATAATATCATTGTTTATACTTTGTGAGTGGCACCACCTGTGGCCTGTCCCTTTTTATCTAAAAGGTTCTTCCAGGCATGGTTACATAAACAGTTCTAAAATACCACTATATGTGTAGGTATACGAGACACTTCCCCTTTACTAGTTGCTGTGTTAAGACGTAATATTCAAGATGATATTTTATCATTAAATCGAGTCAACTAGTTACATAGTGTTTTTTATTTAAATAGCCTCAAAACCCAATAAAATTAACATTTATAGCCTTAAGATCGTTAGAAAGAATCCATGCCACTCTTGCAGATATTATTAGAGTCCACTTAGCTGAAAACCACGAAGAACAACCATTTAACATTTTGCCCTATGCTGTGATCTGTTATAATAATGTTATGTCAATAAATCACATGGATTTACTCCATACGAATTAATTTTTTGTCATGCGTCTAATCGACCACCAGAAAATTTATATAACCAAAAAGACGTGATCACAAAATGCGTTAGAAACCTAAATAATAGAATATCTCACTATTATAAAATAGCGATAGCGAAAAATGAAAACAAAAAGTAAAAGCTAAAATTCGTTTTGATTAACACAATCCAGAAAACCGTTACGAATATTTCATAGGAGACAAGGTATATGTTAAAGAATCCCAAATAAAGGATATAGGTACTCCCAAACAAATTTAATGGACCATTTCGAATAATTCAAATCTCTCAAAATTCAGCATTATTACAGAATCTCGAAACATACCAAACTACAAAAACAAATTTCGACAGAATGAAACCTTATTCTGAAGATTAAAATTCATTTTCAGGTTTCTTCTGCTGATCGGAACAGCAGCCTCCCAATATTCAGTATTACCCGTGAACAGAGTATTATCACGAAGACACAAAAATGGAACTATCGCACGACAATGTTGATTTTTCATTAAGTTTCCTTCTTCTTTAAGTTAGTATAGTATTAAGTCGCCAGTGATTGATTTGAGTATGGATCTTATTCCGTCGATAAGACCGCGTCTGTAACGTTTAGTATCGGCGATTTTCGTTTTTATATAATTGGAAATTAAATTTAAAAGGTTAACATCGGTTTGACTTCTACGTGGAAACGTTTAAGTGATGTATTATGTATTGCGGGGTCAATAGTGTTTAGGAGTTGACTTAGGATTTGTTCGTTATGGTCGAAAGCTGTTCTTAAAGACGTAATGTTTTTGTGTATAAGTAATTTATAAGATCCCCTGTTATAAAGAATTTCAATTAAGCTTTTAAAAAATTACATATCGATGAAGAAACATTCAATAAAGATATCAAAGAACTATTATCAGGTAACCGATAAGGGAGTAATAATAATTTCAAAATTAAAGTTCCTAGAAATCTGCGATCAACTTCATGAAAAGTGAACATTGGCGGGTTTAAAAATTATTTATTCATCATAAATGAATACTCTAGTAGTTGTAAAGGACAGGGTAAAGGACAGTATACGAGTAAGTACTTATATAATTTCCGTGTTTATTGTCTGTTTCAGTCTCGCTATAATTTTTAGGAATTTATTTTTTGTTTCGAGAATAATTCATTACAACTCATCTCTAACGATTAAATTGTCATATTCCAATAGACCAAGGTCGCTCCAGAACGAGATGGGGCTCAAAGTTTCCTTCTGTTGCAGCTTCATCTTCTTCGGATTGGTTATATTAAGGTAAGTTAAATGCGAATACCCTGTCGGCTTCCAGGTAGTCCCATTCACAAATGGTTTCCTGCACAACAAACAGAAATGTACTTAATACGCTATTAAGTCTCGCAGATCATACCCTGTAGTGACGTAGGAGTACAGAATATCCTGACAAGCATTCTTTAACACCACGTCCCGTTTCGAGAACGGCTTCCTCAGGAGGAATCCGTAGAAATAAATTCCGTCCTCCCCGTGACACACTCCTGCGAGAAAACAAAACTGTGATGGGTTTGCATTCAAGGGCCCTGAGGCAGTTTTATGCACAATATGTTCAATGGTGCATTAGTTACCCTCAAAATATTTCCCACTTTGAAGCACAAACGATGCTCTGTTTTCGCCCTTTCTATAGTTGAAGTGGTAGTAGTACACAGGAGATGTCGTAGCCTTCGCCTGCAATTTAGCTGCCAATTCGCCGCCGACAGTGAATAATCTATCAGTGAAAATCTGAAAGTGCACAAATTTATTCAAACCGAACATATTTTAAAAAAAGTTTAGGTACCTGTGTTAATTTTTTGAGGTTGTCTTCATTGATATGTTCCTCGGGTCCTAAATAGAAATCCCTGATCTTCTGGGCTACTTCATGACGCTTAGATGTTGGTAGGGTGTAGTTGTAGTCCAAGACATAATGAGATATATTGGACCACTCCTTGTCTATATCCGCCAGCTTTCGACCGTACGCTAAATATAGTGAATTTATGATTACATAATATATATGTCCCTTAGAGACATGCCAAGTTCTAAATAAAAATCTGGAGCAACGGAAACTGTTTACGAAAAGACTTGAATCAATGTAAAAGCATCTCAAAATTAATTTAGAGCTATATTGCCCAAGCACTAGCAATTATTCCAAGTCTAATAAAATAGTCATAATTACCTGTATGACACAAATATAGTGTGTATTTAAAAAATATAATTGTGACAATCCAGACAGACAAATTGTCACAATCGCGATTTGTGAAATGTAATAAATTTTTAAGAAGGACTTAGCATATGTTATGTCCATGTCAAGTATAGACATAAACTGTTTGTTGTCATATTACAAATATAGTGTGTATTTAAAAATTATAATTGTTTCAAACTCGACTTGTCAAATGTGATAAATTTATCAGATGGACTTAGCATATGTTATGTCCATATCAATTATAGACATAAATCGACCTAAACTATTTGTTGTCATATCACATTATAATCAAAATACATTTCTCACAGAATCACAGCATGGCCCCATTTCATAGTCATATTCGGGATATAGTTATGACATTCATTGAAAATCAGAAAATGTCGACATGGTATAAATATATACTATGTTCTTGTAAGGGATTTTAAATATGGTAAGTCCACATTTTGTAAGAACACTTGTTTTAAATGGTAGAAAGTAGTTATAAACTTAATGTTTTCATTCCTGCCTTAAAATTTGAATGTTTGCCGTTTTTCTTTATAATGTTTGGAGATCTAGAAGATATACAAAAAATATTTTTCGCCGAGCGAAATCATGCACGTAGCATTATTTTGTATTCTTGAAAAGCATCTAAAGTAACGAATAAACATGTATAAGTATGTTAAATATATTAAACCCACTTAATATTTTTGCACAGAACATAGTTTATAAAGGCTGCTGGACGTAACATAATTTCTTATCTTAAATAATAATGTTGGGTCCTAAAATATGTTTGACCGGTTAGCCATTACACTCAATTTTCGACTAGTGGACAGCATTATTTTCTTCTAATAAGTTCTTAAAATTATATACGAATTTTTTTAATTCTCCTTATCATCTATAAAAGTCCAATACACACATATTTTTTATTTCAATAATGTTATAAAATAGTTGAAATCCGTTCCGTTTTAAGATATTGGACTTGGCATACTTCATAAAAGGGAGTCTTTTATAATGTTTAGGTTTTATATAATATATATATATATATATATATATATATATATATATATATATATATATATATATATATATATATATATATATATATATATATAGATAGATAGATAGATAGATAGATAGATAGATAGATAGATATATATATATATATATATATATATACAGGGTGTTAAAATTTAATTTTTTTTTACATTAATGTGTAATATTTTCTGAACGGAATGATATATTCACTAAATATTTTACACATATCTTAACCTGCATAGGATCAACATGTTGTATTATTCCTGTCGAAAATACTATAGTGGATGTTACTTTTTTCGGGTACTTCGACTATTCTGCATAATAGAACTTTTTTTTCGTACGCCACTGACATTATCTGATACATATTTCTAAAATAACGGCCCCTTAGTAACAATTTTGATCTCTTGTAATTTTGCTCTAACTATGACAGTTTTCGAGATATTGGCCGTTGTTTCTCTGACAGTGTAATGTCGTTATTATAATTTTTTTTTCTCGAATTTTCTTTATGACTTATAAACGAACGCTTAGATTTTTTCATGTTTGGGGGATAATGCTTATTAATTAAGGCGCATAAAACAAGCGGTAAGAATGTTCAAAAACTTGCACAGTGGCGGGGTGGAAGGGGTGCTCCACCCCTTTCGTAAACAGAACTTCTACGCCAAAGACTATTTAAAAAAAACTGTTATTTTCATTATCTACATACAGTTTAACAAAAATAATGTCCCTACTTCTGTTTCGAAATTCCTGTGCGTTTCCTAGTTATTTTGATTTTTAGTGTTTGATGTACTAAATTAAGTAATTTATTTATTAGCAATAATAACGTCTTAAGTTAACTAAATGATGCACCCTTATTTCATTGCAAGCATCTCTAATGCGATTTTGAAGTTCCTCAAGTGTATTAACCGGAGTGGTATACACTATTTCCTTAATGAATCCCCACACAAAAAAGTCAAGTGGTGTTAAATCGGGGGATCTGGGAGGCCACGCCACTGGACCTCCACGACCTATCCACCTCCCTGGATAGTTATTGTTTAGCCAATTTCTTACATTTCTGCCATAATGAGTCGGGCACCCATCAAGTTGAATCCAAGACTGTCTTCTTAAATTCAAAGGAATGACTTCCCATATATTACCATGGTGTTCTTCTAAAAATTGTAGGAAATTTTCTGAATTTACACGTTGTGGCAAGAAATAAGGTCCAAACACGTGGTTGCCGTAAATTCCCATCCAGACATTTGTACTAAATTCATGTTGAAAACTTCGTGGTCGAATGGCATGTGGGTTTTCATGTGCCCATACATGCAGATTGTGAAAATTTACTATACCACGACGAGTAAAACAAGATTCATCAGTCCAGAGTATATTGGATAAGAAATCCCTATTATTTTGAATGGAGTTAAGAACCCACCTACAATAAGTAAGTCTTCGTTCAGCGTCACCTGGACATAAACCTTGAACAGGTTGAAAATGATATGGGCGTCTGTGATCCCGTTTTAAAACCCGGGAAATTTTACTTTGGGAAATACCAAGAGCAATAGCAGCACGTCGAGTACTTGTCGTTGGGTTCCTATTAAATTCCCGCAATATACGGTCTCTATCTCGTCCACGGTTGTTCTGTCGGCCCCCGGGTACATTTTTCAAACCCTGGTTAACAAATCGACGGTGGATACTCACAAAAACGGAATGATGAGGTTGTCGTCTATTTTGAAATCTTCTTCGATACTCCCTAGCTGCGTATCTTGAATTCCCATTTGCGAACCCATAAATAAAATGAATGTCGGCTTGTTCACTATTTGTAAATGTAAACGGCATGTTACACTAATTAAAATCTGGCAAATCACATAAAATAACTTTTTAATCTTAAAAATAATAATTAATAACAGTGAAAATATTCAAGATGAAGCAAAATTGTTTGTAGATAAACTTGTAATACGTCAAACTGTCGTTTCAAAATATGACATAATGCTTACTTGTTTTCCAAGGAGTATAATATTTTGTTGCAATTATTACGTACAGTTACAAATACGCTAGTTTTAAATGGAAATTATTTAGCAAACAACAACAAAAATTGAAACAGAAATTGGTACATGCACAAGTTTAATAAAACTTAAAGGAAATTTTTAAGACTTTTGGCAACTGCACAATAATCTATTGTATTGTAAGTACATTTGTAATTTAACAGATTTCATCATATAAAAGTATTGTATTTGAGTAAGGCTTGATATAACAAATATTTATTTTGACTACATTGGAAAAAGATAAAGAATAAGAGATTTCGGCTTTTTAGAATCCTTAACACACCATATTTAGGTAGGTTTCGTTGAAAGAATTAAATATTTAGCCGATAATTATTATTGCTAATAAATAAATTACTTAATTTAGTACCACATCAAACACTAAAAATCAAAATAACTAGGAACCGCACAGGAATTTCGAAACAGAAGAAGGGACATTATTTTTGTTAAACTGTATGTAGATAATGAAAATAACAGTTTTTTTTTAAATAGTCTTTGGCGTAGATGTTCTGTTTACGAAAGGGGTGGAGCACCCCTTCCACCCCGCCACTGTGCAAGTTTTTGAACATTCTTACCGCTTGTTTTATGCGCCTTAATTAATAGGCATTATCCCCCAAACATGAGAAAATCTAAGCGTTCGTTTATAAGTCATAAAGAAAATTCGAGAAAAAAAATATAATAACGACATAACGACGTAGTTAGAGCAAAATTACAAGAGATCAAAATTGTTACTAAGGGGCCGTTATTTTAGAAATATGTATCAGATAATGTCAGTGGCGTACGAAAAAAAGTTCCATTATGCAGAATATCCGAAGTACCCGAAAAAAGTAACATCCACTATAGTATTTTCGACAGGAACAATACACTATGTTGATCCTATGCAGGTTAAGATATGTGTAAAATATTTAGTGAATATATCATTCCGTTCAGAAAATATTACACATTAATGTAAAAAAAAATGAAACTTTAACACCTTGTATCTTCCTTAGGAAGCTAGATCGGCCATATATTTATAGGCACTTTTCTTTTTAAAAACGTGCGTTCTATCCCCTGTTAAAGTTTGTCTACAAAAATACAAAAAACTGACTCACCCTGTATATATACATTAGCTTTGAAATTCTTTGCTATTCATATTTATTTTGTGAAAAGTAATCTTGGGTTTGTAGCATTTCATTACATAGAAATATGCAAATAATAATTACTTTTCACAATATATATATATATATATATATATATATATATATATATATATATATATATATATATATATATATATATATATATATATATATATATATATATATATATATATATATATATATATATATATATATATATATATATATATATATGTACCTTAGAGACATGCCAAGTCCTAAATAAAAATCTGGAGCAACAGAAACTGTTTACGAAAAGCATAACTTGGACAGCAAAGTAAAAGCATCTCAAATTTAGTTTAGAGCTATGTCACAGCTTACTAAGCTGTGGCTATGTTACCCGGGTACTAGCAATTATTCTCCAATAGAATAAAAAGTCCAATAAAATAGTCATAAATGAGACAGATATAATATATAGTGCGTATTTAAAAATTATAATTGTGACAAATTCGACTTGTGAAATCTGATTAAACTTATAAGATGGACTACTGGATAGGGCTGGAACCTTTGATGTAACTGTAACACTCGGAGTAGTTTCCACAAACACCAAAACACTTTCACTTCGCTCGACGCGCGTTTCGCCAACCAAGTTGGCATCATCCGGAGACGATTAAAACAGTTTTCAGTTCTCAGTTTTAATCGTCTCCGGATGATGCCAACTTGGTTGGCGAAACGCGCGTCGAGCGAAGTGAAAGTGTTTTGGTGTTTGTGGAAACTACTCCGAGTGTTATAAGATGGACTTAGCATATGTTAAGTCCATATCAAGTATAGACAATAATTGACCTAAATACCTAAACTATTTCTTGTCATATCACATTATGAGTTCTAAAAAAATCTGGATTTTTGTCCAATCAAGATTTATGTTATGTCCAGACGCATTTTAAGTCATTGGGGATTAAGCAAATTACATTTCTCAGAGAATCACAACGTGGCCACATTTCATAGTCATATTCGGGAGATAGTTTTGACATAACTGAAACTCATAAAATATGGACATGGTACATATTCTATGTTCTTTTAAGGGATTTTAAATATGCTAAGTCCACATTTTGGAAGAACACATGTATTAGATGGTAGAAAGTATAACATAAACTTAACATAAACTTAATGACTTAAAATTTGTCTTATTGCAGTTTTTCTTTATAATGTTTAGAGATCTAGAAGATAAACATAAAATATTTTTTGCAGAACGAGATCATGCACGTAACATATTTTTTGAATTCTTAAAAAGCACGTAAAGTAACGAATAAACATAAGTATAAGTATGTTAAATATATTAGGTCACTAGATCACTTAATTTGCACAGAACATTCTGTGCAAATTTTTCTGTGCATTTTTTTTAGCCATTACGCTCAATTTTCAACTAGTGGACATAGCATTATTTTCTTCTATTATGTCCTTAAAATTATGCAATTTTATTGTACTTAATTAATTCCCCTTATCCTCTTAAGAGTCCAATAATACATACATGTATTTTACTTCTATAATATTATAAGAAACGAAAACAGTTTCGTTTTAAAGTATTGGACTTGGCATATTTTAAAGAGTCTCTTATAATGTTTAGATCTTATAATTGTGTTTACAAATTAATGCAGTAAGATTAATAATGTTAGAATTAAGATTGGAATCAGTTGGATTATTTATATGTTCTGATATCTGACTCTTAGCCTATATGTTACTACGATTATATATGTTGCATTGCAAGTAATATTTGATTACGTGAAAATTTGGACTTACTTCCTGTAGGTAGAAGACCCTCGTCTGCAGTATTAGAGGTAATTAGGGGTACATCCAACACTTTCTTCTGCTTCAGCAAAACATAGGGATCTTCGGTTAAGAAAGCATTCTCCGATTTCGTCTCAATTACTGGAGCAAACGGGGAGAAAGGCATAACACCGTAACCGAAGAAGTGTTTGGTATTTTCGACGAAACGTTTGATAGGTATTTCCTTCAAACACTCTTTTATCTCCTTGGAGGAAGTGCCGTTGCACTCTACTAGCTCGGCTAGTTGTCGAGCGGCATCCAAAGGATTCTTTCTGATGACCCATGGGTCCAGGGCGGTGCCGCTCTGCGCCAGACCTCTGACGAACAACCCCTTGGATAAGGGCGAGAAATAGTGCAGGTGGACGCTTGCTCCGCCCGCTGATAGACCAGCGATCGTTACAGAGTTTGGATTACCCCCAAAACTGGCGATGTTTTCCTTTACCCACTTGAGAGCTGCTACTTGGTCTTTCAAGCCATTGTTACCAGGTATTACCTCGTCTCCGGTGCTTAGAAATCCTGCGAAATATAAGCACAATAATTCGAATACATCTTTCAATAAGTGCAAGGGGATCGCCTAGCCGCGAGACTTGACCGGTAAGATTTCGCTCTTCGAAGTTAAGCAACGCGGGCGTTGGTGGCACTTGGATGGGTGACCTAGGCAGGCTTGGGGACGGGCGGTGGCAGTGCAACTGAGACTTCGCAACATCTGCCGCGGGCCCGTGGTCCCCGATAAATGGTAATGAGGACAGAGTAATGAATCTCGGTAACTCAGAACCATGTTATCATACATAAAAATTGTAAAGAGACTTTGCCACCAAGCCACCCGTAATAAATAGGATGGGTTCAAGAAAGTACTCAAGTAAAAAGGAGGAATGCCTAATGAGGCCTAAGTGCTGTAGTGGAAGTGAAACCACTACACTCCGACCCACATACAATAAGTGCACGAGTTGGGTGCCATCGCTGTCAAAAATATAATTCTGTAAAGTATGTTTACCAAGAATTCCAACTCGATAGTTGATAGTGACTACAATTATGTCCCGGTCCATCATAATCCTCGGATCGGCCATAGTGTGAGCGTTGCCCATCATGAATGCGCCTCCATGAATGAGTACCAGCACGTCATATTCTTGCGTTACGTCGATTTGTTCTTCTGGTACAAACACGTTCAAATAAAGACAATCTTCCTGACCTGCAACCACAACAAACGGACGTTAATTTAACGAACTAATTTCATGAACTAGCTCACGTTTGATAGACTAAATACTTAGTTGAAATAAAATCACTGAAATTTCCTAATAAATTTAATTTATCAATTTACCTATTATCTCCCTAGTTTGCATCATGGACGTTTGCAAGCACGAGTAGTTTTTTGCTGCAATCCGCACTTCTGTCCATGCTTCAACAGGTTGCGGTACCTAAAAAAATAGTAATATACCGGGTAAGCTTCAAAACTTTGTAGTTTTTACGCCCTTAACTTTTTTGTTCATTTTGTTCATTGTAAGGCAAAAATGTCTAAATGAATCGTCCAATAGAAAAAAGGAATCGAATTGACATTTCCCTACATTTTAAGACCTCTCTATGAGAAAAGGCAGTCCATCGGGCGCCGAGCTATACGTAATCATACAAAGCGTCTAACGTCTTTTACGTCTAGCCGGGACCACCTTAAGGTAGACGCCGGGAAAACAAAAATATGACGTCACAAGCCCGGTCATTTTACACTATTTTACACCAAGTCATCTATGAAGTACCGTACCCCGCGAGATTCTAAAAATCGTTCCCTACGTATTTTTCGATATGGTAGGATAGAGATTTACAGAATGTGTATGTTAGATAGAGTAAGTACCCAGGCTGCAGAGGGACGTCATTTTCCCGTGATATACGTTTACGTGACCCATTACGTCGAAATCACAAATATAATAACGTTGTAACGACGTGAAAATGACGACAATATGTCTCATCGAAATGACGTGATCTAAAGACGTCATTTTCACGTCAATCTAGATAATGCGTAGATGACTTGTTTTTATTATTCTTTTCGTTGTATAATTCGTAATTTAGAGCATGGGTGAAAGTTGGGTTTTGAGTTAATTAATAAACAGTTTCTACAAACTTATAAATAGTATAAATGTATAAATAGTAGTGCACCTGCATAATAAATAGTCTTCCAAATAAATTATCAATTTTCGAAACCAATGTTTTACATTTTTCAGTTTTTATTCCAAGAAATTAATCCCCAATACATATTATGAAATGATAGTGTACTTATACGAAAGAAGTATTATATGAAAGTTCTATATTCTACTCTTCCTATAAATATAAATATCACAGTTAGAGCTTCGTTTTGCAATCGGTTTTAGTGGAGCTAGGGCTATTGGCGAGGCCTCCTTAAGAGCCAACGCGTCTATTAGGGTACCTCTATGATGATGTGGAAACCCCCTTTCAAGTTATTTTATCATAAGTAACAGTTTGTTTTGAAATATATTCAGTTTTACTCATAAAAACCTCTATATATTGTATATTATGCCATGTCGTGACGGGACCTGTATCGTGACGTCACAAATTCTTGTCCCCGGCCTGTCTTACGGAGGTCCGCGTAATCCTACAAAGCGTCTGACGTCTTTTTACTTCTAACCTCAAATCGTAAGTCTCCCACCGGTGGTTTGGCGTACGGGATGCCCTCAAAGCCCGCAAATCTTCTCCCATCGAAAGACTGTTTCCATGAACCTCTAATTTTACCCAACGGCGTTTCTACTTCGGGCAGATCTACCGCATCCTGGCTGAAACAAACTGCAATTGCAAATTTATACACGTCGCTATTATACTTTCTTAGATACTGCTTTAAAAAATATTTGCAATCAAAATAAATGATTGCTACTGATAAATAAATGATATGAAATAAATGATTGTTCCCGGTTTGAAAACCTTATCTTTATACCTACATAAGTGGTTGTGACAAATCAGATAAGTATGACATAATGAAGAGATAAGTGCTCCTAGATAAATTGTAGGTGTACATTTATTATTGGTTGTAAGAAAAATTTAACAATAAAAGTAATACTTAGATATTATACAAAATATATTGTACCTACCTACTTTTATTTTCAACTTTTCATAAATCGGAATTGTCAACAGCTAGTATTTTTAATTTGCATAACCTTTTTTTATTTATTTTACAGCATTTTTATAAAATTTGGAGCTAGTGCATTTTACTTACTGTTAATAAAGCATACAATTAAGTAGAAACACACTTGCAGAGACATATCTTCTAGTTCTCTCTGTTGTTATACTTAACTTATATAAACGCGTACGAAGTGTTCCACTCTCTGTTACCACGCGGTTATAGCCGCTGCTCTATCGTTACGGACCACTCAAGTATCTTTATCTCCAGATAATATTATTATTACAAGAGATATTACAAAACTCTTGAAAGTGGATCTACGGTTGCTATTTTTAATCGTCGATTTCTAGAATAGGGACCATGGACTAATTCACTGTTGAATTGAAAGTTGCTTTGCTTGTGAAATTCGGTTTTTGGAATCCTTATTAATCATAAATATCTTATTTATATTAACGAAAATTTCGTAAGCCCAGAAAACCCCAAAGCTGTGATGGAACCAACGTTGACACTGGTTGGAAATGTGGTATAATAGAATAATTGAAGTTCAAATTGAGAAACCACTTCAATGGGTGTGGCTGAAGACAGCAACGGATTCAGATTCGAGAATCTATCTATCTAATGTCCATTTTGATTTTCTATATTCATTTCCAATAACGAACTGGTCCACTGTAAATAATCCATTCTCGAATCTGAATCCGTTGCTGTCTTCAGCCACATCTTCAATGGGTAATTTGTTTCTTTGTCTCGGGGTCAATTGCTTTATTGCTGGCGTCATTCGATACCAAACCTATACAAAAGTGTCAGTCAATGGATATATCGTATTACCTGAAGTTGATAAAGATTTAAATATAGATCAGCGATATCTGTATCAGATCTGTTGTGGCTATTACAGATGGTTTCTGTTCCCAAGCTTTATCTAAAAGAGATCCTGGAAAAATAACCATCTGCGATGGTTCACCACAGCCAACTGGACATGCAACCACCTCCCCATGGTGAAATCGCTTTAGTTGTTTACCCATCTTATTTATCTTATATATATATATATATATATATATATATATATATATATATATATATATATATATATATATATATATATATATATATATATATATATATATATATATATATATATATATATATATATATATGTATATATATATATATATATATATATATATATATATATATATATATATATATATATATATATATATATATATATATATATATATATATATATATGTATATATATATATATATATATATATATATATATATATATATATATATATATATATATATATATATATATATATATATATATATATATATATATATATATATATATATATATATATATATATATATATATATGTTTATTAACGTTATAAAATAAAACTCCATACAGGTCTCCGACCTGAGTCCTGTAGTGTGTAGAAGGGCGGGTCGTAAAAGGCAAAACAAATCTTTTTTGGAAATCTAGGTTGGCATTTAAAAAATAGTTATATATAAGATAAATATAAGATATATATATATATATATATATATATATATATATATATATATATATATATATATATATATATATATATATATATATATATATATATATATATATCTTATATTTATCTTATATATAACTATTTTTTAAATGCCAACCTAGATTTCCAAAAAAGATTTGTTTTGCCTTTTACGACCCGCCCTTCTACACACTGGTAGAACTGGTATATATATATATATATATATATATATATATATATATATATATATATATATATATATATATATATATATATATATATATATATATCTTATATTTATCTTATATATAACTATTTTTTAAATGCCAACCTAGATTTCCAAAAAAGATTTGTTTTGCCTTTTACGACCCGCCCTTCTACACACTACAGGACTCAGGTCGGAGACCTGTATGGAGTTTTATTTTATAACGTTAATAAACATTATAGCGTTTATTGAAAAAGTTTTCAACGATTATAGTTGTATCAGGTTATATCTTCTAATATTTTGTCAGTTTTACACGTTACCACAGAAGAGAGAGCTTATACAGAAGCGAAGGTAAGGCTTCCCTCCAAAACCAAATTTCAGTGCGCATGTGTGTAACAAGTTGTATAGTTATCAACCTCACTTTTCTGATACGAACGTCTGGCGATATTTTTTTAAATATTTTTCTTTTATATTTAAATTGTATTTTTTCAGTGTTTTCTGTTTTAGTTACAATAATGTGTTCGCTTATGTGTAGTAGTGATGGCTCATAAAGGAGGATTCGTTCGTATTTTTAGGGAATGTTCTTCGAGAACAGGTGAATAGGCGTTTCGAGATTGCGCTTATGGGTTGCACCTCGAAATGATTCAGTAACTTCATGTTCCATTCACAGCAATTGTTTGTTTGGTATGTAAACTTCACTAGCGACTATCTTCAAACCTACCCTGACCATGCCAGGTTCCACGTTATACCTACCTAATTAAAAAAACTAGTAAGTAATTATGCTTGTAAAATGTTTAAACTTGCACTAAGATTTACAGAAATTTATTGTATCTGTGCGTACAATTATTAGTGTATACTAACCATAAATAAAATTTCAGATATCCCTATTCGTTCTGTCTAGGAAGAACACGAGACTACACCTGACACCAAAGCTCCTCTTCATGCCACTTTAGAGTGCTCTTTGAACACAGCAGGTATGATGAGTTCTTTGTGTATTTTTATGAAATATTTCACTAGCTGTGCGTTATTTTTACAATTGTTCAGATATATTTTTAAATTAACAAATTAAACCCAAATTTAATACGTATAAACACAGCTCTTTTTAACCACAATGAAATTTCAGATGTCAGCATGACTCCCTCTCTAGAAGAAAGTACTGAAGCTACTGTTGTCCCTACTTCTTGATCTTCTTCACGCATGCAGGTACCTACCTAATACGTCTGTTGGTTTTATATTGCTTATATGTAATTTTTAATAATCCTATAGCATTATATGATATTTATTTACTGTAATATGACATATTTATTTTCATTTTAGGACAAGTGGTATTCACACCTCTCTAACTATGTTGACACCATCATCTTCATGTGCAACCCAAACATCTGCTAGCTTAACCTCCGACAGTCCACGAAAAAAGAAGTTGAGACAGAAAGTTACAGCGCTGAGGAAGAGGAAATTAGAAATACTTAGAACAGTCGAACCTCAAAGACTTGTATAAATTTTGTAATTTAATGTACATAATCCCTAAAATGCTTAGTTCTTATGCATAATAACGTATTTAAGAGATTAGCGCTAACGTACACATTTACAATACCTATATATGTATATTTTTATAATAAATGTATAAGTAGGTACCTATTTGTTATTTAAAACGTAAAGTTTTCACTGAATATGCAACTTTTTCTATTTTCCTCACTTGACAATAAAGGTATTGTCCAAATACACTCGATACAAATATTTGTATAGACATAGACAGACTTGTTTTTTTTGTATAGACAAATTTATATAGACAGACATGTTTTTTATAATAAAAATAAATTTACGTAGTATTTCTGTCATGTGGAATATTTTATATGTTTTGGTGTAATGGTCATCACTACATTTACGAATGCACTCGTTCTGTTTTGTTGTTTCTAATAGTTTAAATTTGTAATAAGATCATATCTGGAAATTTTGTAACTTTCGTATACGAGTACACTTTAAAAGGATTTTTCTTTTACTTAAAATATAATTAAATTCTAATTCTAAATATGTTATTTATATATGTTTATTGACAAGCACATGTCTTCAGTATATTTTTCAAAATAAATTCAAGACTATAATTTGTTTAAATGTTTTGCTAACCTTTCCATTAACTCTTATAAATATGAAATTGAAACACTTTTGTTTACTTGTTTATCATGATACTGAAAACCACAAAGCATTATTTCAACTCATTCAAAATTTCAACAAGTGGAACTATGTAGGTATATTTTGAATTTATAAAATAGTTAAATATTGTTACAAAATATGGAAAAATAGAGTTATGTGGCTTTACGATGTTTTATTTACCATTCTTTAAAACGTGATGACGTCAACAAACAAAATTTAGAGAATCAACCAGAAAGTGGTTGTTAATAATAATAATAATGTTCACGTTCACTACACAAATCAGGAGTCATACTGCTACCAAACGCTACTAATTTTGACTAATTTTAAGATTACTGTATACACAGAGTTATTCATGTTATCGTTTGATGGCGACCACAATGTTTATTTTTTTCTCTATTTAAATGCAAAACATAGAAAATATACGGGCTGAAAATACACTATTTGTTGTTTACATGACCTAGAAATGTTAATCACATCAATTATTGTAATATTATTTGAATTATGATTAGCAGAAAAATTCTATAAAAAATTGTAACAACAGGTTTACACAATCCAAAGTAACTTAACATTCATTCTAACAATCAATATGCTTACATTGGCTTTACAAAAACATGGATTCAAGTACCTTTTCATTTACATTTTGTCATTTTTAGAAATACTTTTTTTCCGTGTAGATAGGTTTTAGTGTCATGTATCACAGAATATATCACATTTCTCTCAGTGTAACAAGTTGTTCAAGGTCCCTGAAAACGGCCCCTCCAACATGAAAGGGACCGCCGTTACCTTCGCTTCTGTATAAGCTCTCTCTTCTGTGACGTTACCATTATGGTTCACTGTGTTACCGTACAGTGGCTTAATTCAAGCTGAGATTCAAGCAGCCACTGTACGTTACCGCAGTTGCCGTGGTCGCCAGCGCCACCTATTAATGATGTAGGTTGATTAATTAGTTCATTTTTCAGTAAGAGTACAACGAACGGTTACTGCAATTTATTGTACGCGCTTGTTGGTGTTAGACTCTTTTAAGATAGAGGGCGCCAAATATTTGATTACATAAATATTCATGATCGATGTTCGAGACCGATGGACTGGAGTTCTTGCTCATCATCAACGCTTTTACTTTAGTGATTAGTGAATGTTAATTTGTTAATTATCACTCGCATCTACAGACAATAATATCGGTAGGTATATATGTAACAATACTGTGATACTATACGATACTATAACTGTGATAAATATACTTTGGCTTTTGCCGTTCCATTCTCCGTCCATCTGGTCATTCGCACAATATAAAAATATTCTTGGGAAAACAACCGGTCCTCCTCGGGAGACCTTATGTCATGTACACGTATTTTTATTACCTGCATGGTCAGTCGCGGGCCCTGTGACAATAATAATTTGGACAGAACTGGTCCTCCTTGGTAGACCATGTACAAGTATTTAAGTATAAGGATGCAACAGCGAAAGCTGACAAAACTAGTCCTCCCTGGCACACATTATGCCATGTACACGTATCTTTAAGTATGCGATTAAATAACAAAAGAATAACAGAAGCTGCGGGATTCCAACTCCAAACCTACGCACATTCTTACATTCATAACGCGTATTCTTTATCGCTCTTGCAAACCTTTGATGAACCTATACTCTATCCAACGAGAGAATGGATTTGCTTTGCGCATCGGCGACTAAAGAGGAGGGGCTCTGTAACGAGCTACGCAGGACCGTCATTCGATGATATAAATTCGTAAGTAGGTGAAATAAATTTTATTTTGAAAACATGAAAACATTTTATTTATTTAACATAAATTTATTATAAATGTATGAGCGTTATGAAAGTAATATAAACCCTAAATATTCCTAAAATAGACATTTTATGATATTTTTATTTTTTTTAATTTTTTTTAATATTTAGCTACGACTAGTACATTGTTTCATATAATTATAAATAAATTAGTCTGTATCGCTGCTATCAGAATCACTTTGACCATTTACGTGAATTATTTGGTCTCTGGCTGCTGCCATTCTTATAATAGATTTAAAACTTATTTCACAACCGTAAACAACACAACTAAAATAACCGTACTTGCGAGACTACAAATACAAACTGTGAATAGGTAGGCAGTAGTAGGTACTTTATATAATTAGGTACCCGGTAGGTATCGGACCCAGGCGCCGGCCCTGGCTACCTGCTGAGCCAATTAAGACGTTGAGGGCGTTGAACTAATGTTCTAAGGGGCGGAGATCTGACCAAAACAGACGAATTTTCGCTCGAGTGCAAGTCCATTCTCTCGTTGGATACAGTATAAATAAGTATATGAATTATAAGATTAATCCATGGACAGTAACATCGATAGGGGACGTAAAAGATCAGGAGCCAAAGTACATTATTGTCTGTAGTCGCGAATTTTATTATCTGCATGCTTACTTCAAGTTTCGAGAATACGAAATGGAGAAGGAGAACTGGTTTTGCCATGTGGGAGTAAGGTACCTACTATTACCATGTGACACACTTTTTTTTAATTTCGTACAAGCTATTGCCTGTTGGGACTAACGCAATGTAACATATCAATACAGTTGTGACAGTGATATGTGAATAACGCTAAGATTCGCACTCATAACATAGTTTATTCACCTCATCGGAGGAAATTCAGTGGGTCATATATGATGCGAACTTGATTTTCTAGTGACTCATAGAAGAGGTACATAAAAGAGATAGGTACAAAGAATCAAGTGTAGCGAACATTTCGAAATTTTGCTAATGGCAACTTTGAACCGTGTATCTCGTGAGCGGAAATAGATCCCAATCACCGATTTATTGCGTTCCATTCCCCCTATTTTAGTATTTTTATATACCGACAAAATACTAATTTTACAGGAGATACATAAAACTATCTTATAGCGTTAATTAAATTTAATGAAATGTTTTTCATGATATACCGGGTGGGGCAAAAATTTTTGCATTTTTTACGTTTGCCTTTAACTTTTTTGTTTACTAACCGATTTGAAGCAGCTTCGTGTTGTTGCTTACAGAATATAATGGACTGTGGAGAGAATATTTAAAAATGGCCGATTTTTTAAAAATCAAGATGGCAGTCGCGTCCAATACAAAAAAGCAATCAAATGGACCTTTTCCTACATTTTATGATCTCGATGAGAAAAAGCGGTCCATCTGGATTGGCGCTATACGTAATCATTCTTTTTGTCACTTCTAATTAAGCTGTAGTATCTAAATTGACCATATTAGTTAGATTAGGAAAATCCAGGCGCGAAATTTAAAAAGGGTTCCGAAACATATTTCAACAAATTTGACTGCCATGTATTTCTCATGGGAGGTTCAAAAGAGTAATTTTCGGACGGGAATTTCTCGGGTTATGGGCATTTTTGGTTTTAATATTATTGGTTTTAATATTTCTTATGCAAGAGCGCAAGTGCCAGGCTGGCAGCTGTAAAAATGTCAGGTTATGGGTGATGTTGTTATGTGATTGTCTGTGGGTTGTTTATTTATTTAGGTATTTATTACTATTTTACATGTTTACCGATTTTTTTTATATTAATGATGTAGTTAATATACCTACTATGTACACTTTTATAAAAGAATAATGGAAGAAGAAGGGCCCAAATGTGGAAATCTCCATAAAAATAATAATCCGATAAGGAGATACCGGATATTTATATCCGGTAGGATATAAATCCGATAAAGATCCGTAAAGATCCGATAAGGAGATTATTTATATGGACATTTTGTTGTGTAAGGTTTTTTATTAACTAACTAAACAAATACAGCATAGCAAACTTGATAATACCGTTGATTGAAGGATGAATCCTTCATTCAACTATGATACTAATGAAAAGGCTCGGAAAAGCAATGGTAATGTGCTTTACACCTTTCGATCGAATACATTTTCTGCACTTATGCCTTGCATATGCATATGCATATATCTGTTCAGATCGGGACAACCAAGAACAAGATAAGGACATAAGTTCCTGATACGGAATAATGTGCTTTTAATAAATTTAAATATTCATCAAACTGAAATTTAAATATTCATCAAACAGTTTGAGCTGCGTTTAAAATATCTTAAATCGTGTAGAAAAAATCACTTATGGCTCCGAGTTTGATTAGGTAGGTACACTATTTTCACCCATTTTCTAACCAACACACAATGAATAATTTGCATTCAAAAAAAAAATAGATAAGTGTGATGAACACTGTAAAACTTGAAATAAATCAAAATAAAATTGGATTAAAAGTTAGAACAGCAACAGAAATACAAATTCAGCGATTAGTCCAAGCATTCTGTCAGGGCCTAATGTTATGTTAGCAGAAATTCCTACCCGGATAAAAATATATGGGCGTAAAAAGTAAAATTAAAATATGAGTTTCTATTTCTTTCAACTCGCGCCTGAATGGTAAACTTAACCTAAAAAAATCGCAAAGTTGAAAAAAAACCGGTTTTTTGTAAATAACTAGAAAACTATAACTCTTATCGAGAAAAGTTAGATAAGGGTGTTGTAGATATTAAAAAAAAATATATCAAAAAATGCTTCTATAATAATTTTAGATATTTTCGTACTTTTCGAGTTATATCGAAAATACCGCTGAAAATCGGGTTTTTTAGTACTTGGAACTAGAACTTATCTATGACGTTCCCATATTTGTTGCTTGGGACAAGTCAAAACAAAATATTGGTTATTTATCCAGATATACATATATCGATTTTTCGAGAAAAAGATGCTCTCCTAAGTTCGCTATATCTTCTCAGGGGTTATGCTTGAGCATAGAGTAACCGCTCGTTTTATTCGTGAAGAGTTGCGCTATCATCCTATAGAACAGTTGTATCGATTTTTTTTGTTTCTATAGTCCGCAAATGAATTTGAAAACATTGCATTTTTTTGACATTTTTTTTTAAATGTCAAAAAATGTAACTCAATTTTTATTAGGTGAAAATTACAGCTACGGGAATCAATTACTGGCATTTTTTCACGAATTTAAAAAAAACATAACTACATACGACCATTAGGAGTCGAGATAATTTTTCTTTACAAAAAATCTTCACACACATAATGCTAAATATCTTAATGCTAAAAATCGATACTTTCGTTAAAAAAATACCACGATAAGATTCATTGATTTTTAATATCAGAAATTGGGAAAGTGGGTCTGGAAAATATCTGACGACATATTAATGCCAAAGAACAAGCTCAAAAAAGGTTTTTTTAAAGCCATCTTGAATTTTAAAAAAATGGCCATTCTATAATATTCTGTTCTGTAAGCAACAACAACCTTATCGATTAATAAACAAAAAAGTGCAAATTTTTTTTTGGCCCACCCGGTATATATACTGTATACGGTATATATACTCGCCACCCGGTATATATACTATATACCAATAATTCTTAAATTTAAGATTTTGTCAATATAAGCAATATTATACTCTATCCTATATAATTCGAGGATGGAGAATCCAAAAAAATTTTTGCGGTATATATGACCTTCAAGATCTCGAAAATTGCGATATGGTTAAAAAATGGGCATGTTTGTAGACTATGCATTAAAAAAAATGTAAATAGCTAGCGTTTCAGTTTTTATAACTAAAAGAGAGTAGTAAGCCTTAGAAATGATAAAAATCATATTCCGTAAAATTACGATTGATTTTTTCGTCGTAGAAAAAATCAATGCGCCGCCCATGAGCGCATTGATTTTTTTAAATAATGGTTAGAATTTCTAAAAGTTTGTGAAAATAAACTAAATCAGATTATATTGTCTTCCATATCATTCTACAACAAATAAATAGAAAAACATGACCATTATTGACCTTGAAAATTTTTTTTAAAGCTAAATTTAATAAACAAAAAAAACAGCTAAAATGATATTTTTTTAATATTTAGGTGACTTGTTTATTTTCCAATGCCCCTTGACAAATGATACATGCAGGAGTACAAGGAAGACCGCTTTACGACAGGAAACTGTTCGACGTTTTTTTGAACTCTTTAATGGTCAATTTTAATTGTGCCTCATCATAGTTCTTATAACCCATATTAATTACGCCACTGACAGTTTAATTGGGACTCTACTATAGTTGAAAAAGCTGTTCAAGATTTTAAACAATGGTAACTATAAGTAACATAAAAATAGTACAAAAACAAAATACCCATGAAACTAAATATTAAGTCCTATGCTCGGTAGTATGCAATTTTTTAAGGGAACACCCTTAAAAGTTTGTTTTGCTGTAATAGGGATTTTAGGGAAGGTTAGTTGAAGCCATATCAACGCGATGTATTTTTTTTGGATTTCTCTTCTTCCTGAATTATATAAGTATAAATATTGCCTAGATTGAGAAAGACTGAAATTTGAAAAAAAATTGAGAGCCATTTTAAAAAAATGGCGGTAGCGAGCGGCATGCGGGTCGCAGAGGCTGGCTGATCGGATAAAATCCCTTGAAATTATTTTTTTACAACTAAGCCGAATTTCTCGCTTATATAACAATATGACGTTTTTTCTTGATATTTTTCCCGGGAAAAATAGACTATATGGTGTACCTACATATATCATCTTCCACTTAATGTAGTTTTGTATTTTTTCCCACGATATAAGTGAAATGTGCTGCCAATAAACTATCCATATATGTCCCGAAGAGCAATAATATTTATAGGAAATTATTTCACCAGAGTGTTTACACGATTGCCTAAGTTGGGCGCTGGGCATGTGTCACAAACGGTGCTCCAACAACCACGCATATTATTTTTGTTTATATAAATATCAAATGAAAGTGTTAATGTCCATAAACGAAAAATCGTCTTATTTATGTTAAAAACTACCCACAGATGCGCCATTTGTCCTCCATTTATATAGGCGCGATGCGGAAACGTACACTTTCTAAAGTACCTAGTGTCAATAAGGTAGGTATTATGGTGTTGCCATATAGGTGCCTCTGTAAGTATGTTAAATAAACAGGGTCTGAAATAGAATTATGTATATAAAGATCAAGGATTTGGTCTTATTAAAATCAAACTTTTATCGCATTTTAAACAAATACCTACTTGCGATTATAATGAAAAACGGTGCTATGGTCTATTTGTAAATTAAAGAGAGTGGAATATTTATAACTTTTGACACTTTTCACATAAATTCTATAGTTCATTTTGTAAGCGTATAAAAGGACGTTACAGATTTAAAGGACAGTTAACCTCTTGTAAATAATGTAAATATTGAACCTATTGTAAATAATGAAAATATTGCATATTGAACAGAAAGTAGTATATAAATAAATAGAAATGTTGAATAAAAAAGCAAATATTCTAAATAATGTACCCTTATAACATTTTGCTACACATAAAAATATTTAATAAGATACAAAAATATGCCTGTTAGAAGGCAAACATATTTAATAAATGTTCTATTTGAACATATTATATATAAAAGCATTAGGCATACAGTTATTCAGATGATGGTAAACCTTAAAATGCATAAAATCTTGTAGAATCGATTAAAATATAAATATAGACAAATATAAAAAATATATAACAAATATAAATAGTAGAATAGGTTTTCGTATTCTATGAATTTCAGTTCCGTCACAACTATATCACAAATTGTCACTGAAAATGATGAAGTATTAATATTTTAAATTCAAGTATAAATGATCAATAAAACCTCGACAAACAAAATTTGCAAGCATTCAACAAATTGTTAATGTAAAGGTGATTTTTCTTATATAGCAAGTATATAAAATACGTGTAGGTACATAACAATAAAAGTGTACAGAATATTATTATATTGTCAAATTATAACCCTATGCATCGTAAAATATAAAATAACAGTTAATTATGTAGATTTTTTGGCATGATTTCAAGAGATAATGGTACATCTGCATTAATAATTCAATATTATAGACAATGAAAGGTAGCGAGACACTATAAAATTATAATGTCTAGTAAAATATACAATTATAATTTAGTAAAATATACAAATTTTAAATATAATACACAGTATAACCCGTTATAGAGACATATATAATAATCAACAATTTCTCACGAGAGGTTCTTAAGAAGAGGTCATGGAACACCTTGAAGCAAGATTTGTACGAGTAGTTCCAGATTATTTCCTGATAGATCCTATAGTTATTCGGTAGCATTCACCCAGGTCCAGCATAAAGCATCTTCAAAGGATTGGAAAATGCTACAAAAACACAAGACTACGTAACCATTTCGCTAATAAATCTAGCGTATAAAAAATATAACGAGTTCGTAAAATATAAAAGGTATAACAAACCTTCAACAAATAACAATAATTACTTACCATAGATAATTTCATGCAATTTTGAGCTCCATATTAACAATAATCATATTATTATACAGATTAACAGATACATTTATCGGTCACAAAACGTATTACAGCGGCAATATTAGATTAATATCTAACAATTTCTTTAAAAACATTTATGGAAAACACGTAAAACAGCAATGTGTAATTATGTTGCCTATATCATTACTCTTTAAACACATATTAATGATGTGTAATAATTTTGCTTATATGCATTAATCATACATTCATATTGTATATAAAAATAAATTGGGAAACATAGCTGTTTTCTAATAAATATTGCTCATTTATTAATCTGTATAATAATATCTCTTTGTAGTATGAAGATACTACATATTTCCAAGGTTGGTATGTTAACTATGTTTTTCTATTTCTCTTTATAAAAATACTGATGTTAATCTTTTATGATAATTCCTACTGCTCTATAAAAATACTGTGTTTTAATAATCTTTTGTGATACTTCTGCATTTCTAAAATTTATAATAAATTTGTTTATGTTAACGTCTTTTGTTTGAATGTGTGTACTGAGTTGTATCAGCAACGTCCCAGAACCGACCACTGAGGTGAGACCATCAGTGGTACATTTTGATTAAGGTAAAGAGTTTAGCCAGGGTAAGATTTGAGTACAAGGTATAATAAACATTTATATATTATCTTAAAACATTTAGGCGTTCAATAAATAAGCAAAATTTCTCCAAATTAACTTAGGCGGTCAACTTACATAATGTATTTTAAAACTGAACAAAACATCAAAAGTATCAGCACTTAATATTTTATTTCTAAAAGAATGCAGAAGGGAATTTACAGCACAAAAAGAGCTCTCATTTTGCACGACGAACGCTGGTTTTTGTAGTTAAGTATTGAAATGGAAATAATAGAAGGGTTTGTCATTTTGGTGCCTCAGTTTACTATACTATGAGTCCACAGTAATAAAGACTGGCGTAGGCAGCGTTTCAATGGCCAAGACGAACACAACGGCTTTGTTTTAACTGAGGAAGACGAAGACAGTTGGTCTCTATTATTGTAGACTCGTAGTATATTCGGTGAACCGGTGAGCCTAAAAGTAAACCAATTATGATTTATTTTGGTTTAGCCAAACGGATTTCACTAATCTAGTGAAAACCCACGGAAATTTTCCTTACTCCAATATTACTGAGAAATAACCGAATGTCTACGATCTACGAATTCTTTATTTTCTCAAGTAAATCTCCTCACATAATTAGCTACATATAGATAGGTTTATATACTGCCAGGAAATTATTTCAGGCATCTTATAAATCATCTAGCATCATCAGAGGTTCCCAACTTTTAATTCTTGACTTCCGCCCCCTCTCTCATAATATACCAAATATTAAAATATTGTAACATTTTATCTATAAACACACAAAAATAGTAATAAATATTATATCAGTCTCAGTGATCTGCAGTCTGATTCATTTAAAAGTAAATTTGCTACTGCACTGAGTATACGCTCAACCAACTATTTGTACTTCATCCAAGTAGTCTTCAACGATTCGAGCCTCATGAGGACGGGCATTGTCATGTCACCTATTATTGAAGGAAAAGTAATTCGCGCACTATTAATGAGCCACCACCAAAACTAATTTTTAGTGCGAGACACAATGGGCAAACCTTTCTTCAGGTCTGCGCGATACTCTTTGACGGCCATCCGGAGATGTCAAGAAAAACCTGGACTAACAGATGAAAAGGATTCGTCTCCATTCCTCAATACCCCAGGGATGAATGGGGATTTTATATGCTCGCGAGACGCGACCAAAGGTAATTCGCATCACGCGATGTTCTCTGGTCAATTGGTCCACTTCGTACATGTAAACTGTGTTTCACGTTCCACCAACCTTCATCTTACGGCTCTCACTATACCCTGGTGCCGAAATAGTGTGGAGTGATTCATCACCAGCATATGGACGGCTCAGGGAATTCGGTCGCTTACGATTGGAATTATTGATTTTAGAGCCACTACTACTCGCACTCGTCGCTTCCATCGCATAAAAACACTAAACACTCGCGTATAATACAATATTATAATTAATTTATATCGCGAATCAACCGTACATAAGACACAATGAAGCGCCACTATCGCGCCAAAACATACATGCATGAAACAGCGCATGCGTCAATATATCCAAGGAAATCCGGCGTCCTTACCTTTGACCAATGAAGTTTAATTTAATTTAGAACCGCCTAAAACTCACCAATGAGAGCGGTAGACCCGGTTACTAATGAGTTCTGCTCGCGATTTCTATAGAGTGTACACAAATTTGCACACTAAGAAATTCTGTGATCCATTGCAAATAGGCAGACCGTTCGATTGTGATGGTGGTGTGATATTATGTATGAATCACTCCACACTCTTTCGGAACCGGGGTATAGTCGCTACACCAACGATCGCACGTATGTACTTCTTGCAACCAGTGGCGTGCGGTGACATTTCAAATAAAGGAAGCAACTCTAAAAAACCTACCTTTTTATCTTTTTTCGCATACCGTATTACTACAGATAGTTGAATTAAATTGGTCACATCGATTAAATTTTGTTTAAAATAATAGGGATAGCCGAATTTAAACCATTACACCAAGTCTAGTGATTTTTTTTAACAAATGCCGTATTTGGCTCAAGAAACTAGGTTTAAAATTTCTTCAATAAATATTTTTAATATATTTCTATTTTTATCAACCACTCATGCTGACTTGGTATATTTAACTAAAATCATTGCATACCATATTATTTGTATTATACATTGCATGTTCCTTCGTGGTCGCGCTTACTCGGATATGATGTCCTTGTCATACTTTGTCGCGATATTATGATGTGAGATTGCCATTTAAAAATTATTAAACTCGTTCCAGTTTTGTCCAGTGACAAAACTGGATTTTAAATAAAGCAGTTTAATACACAATAAATTTATGTATGCACTTTAAGGGAAGCAATGGTTCCCTTGCTTTCTTGGACCGTACGCCCCTGTTTCTTATGACTCTCAAAGCAAGAAAGTAGACCTTGTCATGCCTGATGCATTTGGTGTATTTTACAGTTTGACGAAACCGTTTTACAGCCCTCTGGATATTGCATCGTGACAAACCCAGAACTCTATCTACGTAATATACTGCAACCGACCATCTTGAATCAAAGCAATGATTCTAACAGTATCAATCGGAGTAAAAACCGTTGTTTAACTCTTTAATACGCGTCTCGTGACAATTGACCATATTAGTTAGGTTAGGATCTTAAATTGGCGGGGGTTCCTATTTTAAAAATCAATGTATTATTGTCTTATGGGTACTCGAGTTTAAGAGCGTCTGTAGACGCGATAAAGTGTCTGTTAGTGAAATAAGTAGTATAAACAAATTTCTTGATATTTTGGTTGACTGAGAGCATTCTGAGCACCATTCCATTAGTTTGCATATTAAACGAAAGCACTATAGTAGATACTACATACCAATACCTACCTACTAATACTAATAATAGAGATTACTATACTTACTATACTGATACATTACATGGCAGCTTCGCTACCGCATCTATTTCTAGTCTAATTTACTTCATCCTATTTACTTACGGTCTGTAACATCTAATTAACATGGTGTTGTATAATTTCCATTGAGGCAGATACAAGTGTGGGCGTAGGCGGCGAGATTGATCTCGCCAAATGACTAACAATTGCATAATATATTGCAATTGGTAAGAAAATGTTAATTACATGTTCTTGAATAATCTCGCCAAGGTTTACGTAGGCATCCATTTGTGAAGTACAAGTACTTTCCTCGGTCACACACACACACACACACACACACCCACTATGAGCGAAGTTAGGGGGGGGGGGACTTGGGGGAGCTAAGCCCCCGCAAAGTCCGAATTAGCTCCCCTCCAAAAATAATTGAATAAACCTGTATTATCAAAGGACCCCGCTATAATCTTATGGAAATTGGGTTTTGGGCAAATCGTCTGAATTTTGGATATATTTTAGGTTTCGTGATCCCAAGCAAAAGTCTCGATGGCCACAAAGCTCGAAAATTAATATTTGGCTGTTCCAAAGCTCCACCACAGATTTATTTATTCGTGCAGCCTTTATATATTTATAAATAACATATTTTTTCAATTTTAATGTCTAGGTCTTTGAGGTTGCAGAATTCAAATCCGATGTCAAATTGTCCAAATTGACACTTGACAGCTGTCAATTAGCTGTAACTCAGTTCATGTATGATGTGAATACAATAATTCGACAATTGGCAGCTGTCAACAGGCTGTCAGCTAGCTGTCAAAGTGCAATAACAAAGTGCAAACCTAGACCTAGACATTGAAATCGAAATATGTTATGTGTAAAATATGTGTAAAATATATAAAGGCTGCACGAATAAATAGATCTGTGGTGGAGTGCAAACCTAGACCTAGGTTTGCACTTTGTTATTGCACTTTGACAGCTAGTTGACAGCTGCCAATTGTGGAATTATTGTATTCACATCATACATGAACTGAGTTACCTAAACAGCCTAAACTCATAACACAAAAATAAGACTTGCACTTTGTTAAGGCACTTTGACAGCTAATTGACAGCTGTCAAGTGTCATTTTATGGGTTATGGTATGTGTATGTTTTACTCTTAGTTTTCTTGAGTTAAGTTGTTCTTTGTTTACTGTATTATTATTAATATTTTGCTCGTATTAAAGTAAATGTGTTTAGGAACAATATTGCGTCTTCCTATTGTTATTTTCTATGCATCCATTCAACATAAATATAAAACATTCACAATTGTCACACCATTGTGGGGACATATAAAAATGCTTAGTAGCGAAGACATACATCAAAACGTGATTTTTTTTATAAATTGTTAATTTATAAAAAATAAAATTAATGCTTTTATAGGTTTCTCTATAAGTTCATATAATTTTGATCAGTATTCCAAACGACGACGTAGGTGGTTATACGATCTCTAATGAAATTACTGGACATCTTTAGCACACTAATATGGCAACACCGTGTCGCCATTTAGATGATTATGTCTGTCGAATATAGGCTTTTAACAGTTAAGTAATTTGTTATTCTTTAGAAAACGAAATTCAAGACAATCGATAAGCATAAATTACTTTTAAGTTCAATTAAACCATCACGGGGTTTTTGTCCTTTGATGACTACGTAATAGTGTGCAAAAATGGAGCTTATACTTTATCGAAACTACATAATCATCTGTATCATCTTATGTATACGTATCATCTTTTATGTATACATCTCGCTGTCTACATAAATGATGATACATAAGTACGATATTTATAGGAGGCCTCCGTATGTACCGCTGGCGCCATATAAAAATGTAAAAGAAATTGATATGTTAACATCATATTTATTTTTACAATAATAGTTTTATTATATAATATATATATGAGTGGCCATAGTTATTGGAAAGTGTTGAACGTTGACAGATGTTTTTCCTTCATTTCATTCATTAAAATTTCACGAAAATAGCAAATACATGACGATCGAAACCTATATATTTCCATTTCAAAAACATTGAAGCGTTTTCATGAAGCTGAATGTGTTACCGACGAAAAAGTGGAAGACCAGTAGCGTTAAAAATGAAGAAAATTCTTTGAATGTCATGTTAGATGTGGTGGAAAATCCACTAAATTCGACACAACAGAGGACTTTAAGTCACAACATGAGTCGATATTCCATTCAACAATTTTTTTTAAACGGAAAAAATTACATCCATATAAAGTTCACTTTGTTACAAGAATTGAATAAAGACAATTATGACCGTATTATCGAGTTTTGCGAAGTTATTATGGATAAATTAAATGAAAATGTCATTATCGTCACCCACATATTGTTTTTTGGAGAAACTACATTTTATTTAAACGGGTACGTAAACCGAGGCAGACACACAGATTTTCCTGATAAATGGACTGGACGGAGAGGAGCAATTGAATGTGCAGCTAGATCTCCCGATATGGCCCCGCTTGTGTTTTTGTCAACTTTCTTTTGTCAATTTTCTTTCCTATAAAGCAATGCCTATACCCAATGCCTATATCTGACCTAAAAAAAATTACAAGCAAAAAATCAAAAAATAAAATAAAATCGAAATATTGGCTTACTTCTTTCTTTTTTGCTTTGTTTACGGGATATATATAAAAACAGAAAATGATGGTATTTCACCCCTATCTCCAATAATTCCCTATCTCCACTCTATAATTTTAAATCACTCCGCGGTTTTTTCTTCTTAAATGACCCATTGACCGATTCCTGCAATAAAAACCCGTGAACATTTTAGTTCACTTCTACATTACATAATCACTAGCCTAAAATTAAAATTAAAAATATCCATTCATAAAAAATATTTTTTTTCGTTTCATAAATTTTTATTAACCCTAAACAATTATGCTTTTATATTTTCTGTTCAAAACTAATAATAAAATATAATGTCTATATCCTCCACCTTTTGTTATTTTCATAATAAAATTCTTAATTTGGGCTCTTTTTCTTTTATAAATTTGAGAGCAGTAGAAAGTTACTTTCAAAGTTCGATATCTCGAAAACGGTTAAGTTTAGGTACATGATGCGCTATATAAATTTTGTTTAGAATCCAGAGAAGAATGTGATCCTTTGTACTTCATTTTTCCTTATTGTAATAGATGTTTTAACACCCTAAAACTTTTATATCTTGATTTTTCGATAACTATCTTACTTTAGGATATAATCAACCGTTTCCATACATATCACCGCCAAAAAAAAATGTGCACTGCACGTTTGACCTTGACTTTTTTGTTTATTAACCGATGTTAATCAGATTGGTCCATATTGGGAGCGGAGTTATACGTAATCATACAAAGCGTCTTCTTGTCATTTTTAAGCTGTACTAGGTACCTAAATTGCACTTTTTACATATTTTACAATTGCAACACTTTTGACATACGTCAATGGTTAGATATGATTTCAATTAAGCCCGATTGGTAGCCATCACAAATCCTGAATGGTAGCCAAAATCATTCCTCAATTCCTCGCCAAACATTACAGTATCGCCACATTTTCTTAACGAAAGTTGCTCTTCATAAAATCACCTATGATATTTGTTTGAAAAACTATACTTTACCACAAAAGGGAGCATTTTCTATCTCAAGAAAGAATATATGCCCACTTTAGTTTCCCATTTATTGGAATCGCTATCAATTTTGTGTTTCTCGACACCAAACAATGAACTTGGACTACCACACAATTTTGAATTTTTATACTTGATGAGTATACAAAGCAGAAATTAATATATTAAAATCAATCCGAATGGTATTACGCTAAGAGGCAGTAGGTGGACAAGTGAAAAGTTTGTAGGTCGAGAATAATAAAATTATGTGTGTAGCTATCGTAGGCATGCGTGACCTTACATATTTTTTCGACAGAAATGTATGCCAAGATATGTTGCAAGAGATACAGAATATAAATAATCATTTTAGCATTATGCTGCCGAGGCTTGGGGTGGGGAAGATATGTGAATGGGTTTAGGTTTTACTCAATGAAATTTAACAATTTATTCCGTAGGTGTCGAAGGTTTCTGCTAATATATACTTTGATTACTTTGAATAAGTAAACTGAAAGGAAACAATTTGCGGGAAACTTCGTTCGCTTGTCAAAATTGATAGTCCAATAATGATTAATTATTAAATCTAGGACTATGTGCTGTAACATCGAAACATGGGACAAAAAAAATTTTCAAAGGATACCCACAAATTGCCGCAGTGGGAAAATCGTCACTATAAGTCACAAGTTGTTATGTTTTGATAGAATACTAATAACTAATCAATTTTAACACAAAACCCTACAAAATTATTCACTAAATTAAAGAATAACTGTATTACTTATATTTCAAGAATTATTGTTGACCCCACCTTACAACAAAACGTTCTATGGTATTAGGCAATTTAAGCATCCAATGAATCCGATGTGAACTGCCGATGTGAGTGCCGAGGAACGTGCAAAATGGATCCGTAATATTTGAACGGGAAACATTCTTATTCTGCATCACATTCACCATCCAATTGTTTTATGTTGTGACGAAAGGTATATAGTGTGATCAATATTTTCTTATACTATATGAAAATGTCATAATGTGATGGGCGATGTATATAAAATTATTTGTTTTTCTTTTTAAATTCCTGGAAATCGGTTATACATGACAATATTATTAAAAGTGCGGTAGGACGTGTGAAGAGAGACTTGTCAAACGTCCAGCATCGAGGTACGTTCAGTACCTCCATCCAGTATCGAGGCATCATTAGAAAAGCATGTAAACGACAAAGACCACGGATATACTTCACTATCTGGCTACAATCGGACGCATATTATCCTAGGGACTGTCCAGGGAAGTACATTGCGCAACTTATTCAACGCACAACCAAAAAGTTAACTCAAATTTGACGTTATGTATTTTCGACAATTTTTGTTCGTTTTGGTCGATTTTTTTTTCAAATTGTAGGTTTTTCTCTTAGGAATATCACTGTCTTAGTTGTTTTGGTAAAACGAATGATTTTGATATTATACCAGGTGCTATAAAAATGCTATGTTTTTTCCGAAATTTCAAAACGTCCTGTGGGCTATACAAGGTATTGCAAGTTATTGCAATTATAAATCCAATTTAAAGCCTCATGTTTTTTCTACATTTTCTTTTTTTATTCATTTGTTTATCTCTGTTACTTCATAAAATATCCAATTTTTGAGTTGACGTGATTTTTATTAAATTTATTAACTTTCTTTTTTGTCAAGTGCTCATTATTTATTACTCATTATACTGGTTCATTGCCTCATTTTGCGTTCTGTTTTCCTTGATATCTTATAATTTATTGAGAGATGCAAGGTGTTTTAGAAGAAAAAAAGGTCTTAAAAGGACAAAAACTCAAAAAACATACATACCTAGAAAAATGGATTGCTTTAATCAATAAAACAACGAATAACAGGAAACAAAACAAAAGTAAATAGAGAATTAGTATCTGGTGTTTCCACCCCTTCCGCGAATGACCTCCCGACATCTTTGGTTCATACTTAAAACCAAAGTTCTGATTAGGTTCTGATCTAGGCCATTCCATAATTCGACTAGGCGTCCTTCCAATTTTTGTAAATTTTGGGGTCGTCCCTCACTTCGTAACCGCTGACCGATAAAATCCCAAACATGTTCAATGGGGTTAAGGTCGGGGCTACGGGCTGGCCAGTCTATGTGATCAATTCCTACTTCTTCAAGATAATTTCTCACGATAAGACTCGTGTGGGGACGCGCATTGTCTTGCATAAGTAAAAAATTGGATCCTATATAGGGGGCATAAGGCAAAACATGTGCTTCAAGAATGTCTGTGATGTATCTGTCAGAATTGAGATTTCCATTCACAGTTACCAAGTCCGTTCGCCCAGTCAAAGATATTCCGCCTTACACCATGACGGATCCACCTCCATATAAAGTTGTGTGCAAAAAATTGCATTGACTGTATCGCTCATCGGGTCTTCGGTAGACGCGATTACGTCTGTCACAATTATACACACTGAACCTTGACTCATCAGTCCAAAGAATACGTTCCCAATCTGCTTCCATTCAATTAACATCATTGGCAAAATTCAATCTGGCTCTTCGATGATCTACTGTTAATGCGGGTCCTCGAGCAGCAATCCTGGGTCTTAAATTTGCCTCCCTCAGTCGTCGGCGTACAGTTTGAACGCATATGAGTGGACCACCTGCGTCTTGAAGTTGTGCTCTTAAATGTGTTGCAGTTATAAATCGTTGTCTTACAGCATTTACTCTTAAAAAGCGATCCTGGATAGCAGAGGTAACACGAGATCTACCTTGACCGGCCCGTCTGGAATGTTCTCCTGTTTCCGCGTACCTTTGAATTGCTCTCGCTATAGTTGTGTGAGACTCCCAACCTTCCAGCTATGCGGTTGTAACTCCACCCTTCACCATGTAATGTAGCTGCCTCAACACATTCATCACGAGTTAAATTTCTGGTTTGGCGTTCCATTATTCACTAATTATTGCTGGACTGTCAACAAAAAACTAATGACACAGTTGTCAGTTTATGACGTGTAATCTTCGATTTCCATAGCTTGCTAGCTGTTTGAGTTGTCCGATAAATGCATTTCATGTGAATAAAAGCATATGGTGTTTCAAAACGGTGTATTTAATGAAGTAACAGAGATAAACAAATGAATAAAAAAAGAAAATGTAGAAAAAACATGAGGCTTTAAATTGGCTATAATTGCAATAACTTGCAATACCTTGTATAGCCCTCAGGACGTTTTGAAATTTCGGAAAAAAACATAACATTTTTATAGCACCTGGTATAATATCCAAATCATTCGTTTTACCAAAACAACTAAGACAGTGATATTCCTAAGAGAAAAACCTACAATTTGAAAAAAAAATCGACCAAAACGAACAAAAATTGTCGAAAATACATAACGTCAAATTTGAGTTAACTTTTTGGTTGTGCGTTAAATAAGTTGCGCAGTGTATTTCATTTCGGTAGCGATATTATAGAATTCTAGACATCTCATGGCGTATAGGTACGGCGCGACGTATAATAGGCATATTGGGTAAGTAAACTTGGTATTTTTGGTACAAGTATTTAATATTTTCAAGTGACTAGGTATATTTTAGCGGACATTGTGATTCCTTGGGGGATATTGTGATTAATTATAGTGCGTATTATAGTGCATAAATTTGGTATTTCGGGTATAGGTATTTATTAATATATTTTAAAGTGACTAGGTATATTGTGACGGACATTGTCATTATTTGGCCGATATTGTGATTAATTTGAGTCTATTTGGAAACAGTGTTTTGTGAATTTTTTGAGTTTGGTATGTTAAAGTGGATTTAATTAAACTGTGTTGCATAAGTGTTCTTTAAATATAGTAAAATGTTTAGACAGTGGGAAGAACCTCAGCCTAGTCCAACCAGTCAAAATCAGGAGGATTTAAATGCAGCGCCAGTTAAAAAAAGTAGAAAACAATTAGGAATACAGGCACAGCAAATTGTATTAAACGTATACAAAAATATAGTTGCCAGTGAAGGAGAGACTGGGGCTGTAGAAAAGACGTCATATTTGGCAGAAGTACCGAAATCGACTATATACAGAATACTTAAAAAAGGAGTTACTGAACGGAAAGTACGATTTGACATAGGAAAACCAAAGGAAATTGACACATCACATGCGAAGTTACTACGAGACACAATTTATGATAAATATAGGAAAAATGAAATTCCAACTGTCGATTAATTACTATTGGAATTGACTTCGCGCGGTCGGTTGCAAATTAGCAAACAAACGTTATGGCGATGGCTTAGAAAAATAGGATTTACATTTAAAATCATCAATAAAAAGGCGACGATAATGGAAAGTCGTAGAATTGTTTTGTGGCGCTTGGAATATTTGGAAAGCATAACCAAATTCAGAAAGGAACAAAGGCCGATTTATTACTTGGACGAAACTTGGTACGACACACATAATACAGTCAAAAGAAGCTGGACAGATGACAGACAAAGTAGATATGCCTCCAAATAGAGGAAAACGATTATTAATTCTACGTTGTGGTACTCATAATAGATGGGTTCCTAATTGCCTAAATCTCAGGGGAATAAAATTGGAGGATTCAAGCGTTGACTACCACAAAAATATGAATTCTGAAATTTTTGAGGAGTGATTTAAGAACTTACTACCGAATGTAGAAAAGAATAACTTTATATAATGATATACTTCATTCAATATGTACTTATAGTTAACTGACCCCATATAAGATACCGCGCAGTTGCCACATGTAATTCTTCTACTACTTACGTACGTCTACTTTAAATATGACAATCACGTAAACATTTATTTTTATAGTTAAAAGCGGCACCGCCGATCCACGACCTCTCCAATAACGAATATTCAAGCGGTACATCTCTTTTTAACTTATTGGAATGACGCGTCGTCTGTGTTAGTTTGACAGTTCCTATGGACTCTCGGAACGTTCGGATCTCTTACAGTGGCGGGTTTGCGGGTATTGCTAATATATTATTTATATAGGTATACATCGAAATGACGCGCCGTCTGTGTTTAGTGAACGGAGTAGCAAATGTCCCCTCTCTTACATAGGATCCATGGGTTATACGCACGTAAATTGTAACGGTCATTCGCGATAATGTAGTGCGTTGGTTAGGATATTCGCGTATATATATATATATATATATATATATATATATATATATATATATATATATATATATATATATATATATATATATATATATATATATATATATATATATATATATATATATATATATATATATATATATATTATATTATATTATATTATATTATATTATATTATTTGTGATACAATATAATATCGGCGAAGGATGGAAAATAATCCAAAACGTAGGCAGTACCGATCGGTAGGTGAGAAAAGAATAATTTTACGAGTATTTTACTGCATACAGAGAGATCACCCTCATCGCGACAAGGATGAATTTGTGGATATGTGTTCGGATTATACAGAAGCATCAAAGGCAAGCATATACACACTTTTAAGAGAAGAAAAGGTACATGGAAGTGTACAGCCACCGAAACCAAAAAGCGGTCGAAATAAGATTGTAGTGGACGATGATGCAAAAAATGCGATACGTAGAACGGTCCACGGTTTCTTTAGAAATAACGAATTGCCCACTTTAGATAAGGTGCTGCAAGGTATAAGTGAAAATGATATTATACCTAAAATGTGCAGGAGTAGTCTGGCAAAAATTTTGAAAGACATGAATTTTAAGTATGGAATAGTAGACAGAAAAAGTATTCTCATAGAAAGATATGAAATAGTTGCTTGGCGGATGGATTATCTTCGAAAAATAAAAAAGTTTCGAAACGAGGGGCGGAAAATTTTTTACACTGACGAAACGTGGGTCAACGAAGGACATACTATGAAGAGAGTCTGGCAGGATGGAAAAGTGAAAAATGCACGGCAAGCTGCGATTGAAGGCTGGACAACTGGTTTAAAAATGCCGCCTGGAAAAGGTCGCCGTTTAATCATAACGCATATTGGAAGTGATAGTGGATTTTTGCGTAATGGAGAACTGATATTTCAATCTAAGAAGACCGGAGACTACCACGAGAAAATGAATTCCGAAGTATATGAGAAATGGTTTGCCGGCGTACAGGTTTTGCCGGCCGGCGTTTTTGGATACAGGTGATTTATTTTATTTCTCTTATTGTTTTTATTTTTTGTTGAGAATTTTTTGCTTTGTTTTGGAATATGGGTATATTTATTTTATTGTTTTTATTTTTTGTTGAGAATGTTTTGAAATATATATTTATTTTATTGTTTCATTTTTTGTTAAAAATTTTTTGCTCTATTTTAATAGGTATATATTTATTTCATTTTTCCGTTTTAAAGTTTATTTTTCACGGCTACTTAGCTGTTTTGTACATATTATTTTTGTTTCTTGTGGGAAATATGGCTACTGGCGAACCACCCACTGAAAAATGGTAACGCGCTGAAAGCAATACTTCATGAGTGGTGTGGAAACTTGCATTCAATATCAGCTGTAGTGTTGAAAATCTACATATAAAAACCTACTACTTTAACCCCCTGTAAGTAGTTTAACCCCTTGTAACTAGGTACCTATTGTTCATTGACTTTATTTTTATGTAGGTACTTACCATCCTAGATCACCTTCTACTTTCACCCCCCTAAGAAAAAAAAATGTCTACGCCAATGAAAAACATTGTGTAGGTCAGGGTTGCCGGTCGTTGAACTATACATACATATTGTACGCCGTATAGTCATCGATAACGCCCCGTATCACTCAAGACTTTTAGAGAAGATTCCGAATACAAGCACGAATAAAAAAGACATTCAAGAATTTTTAATATCACACAATTTAGAATTTATCAAAAAAATTACGAAGACTCAACTTTTGGATATCGTCAAGAAAAGTAATTTTTCGAAAAAATATGTTGTAGATGAAATCTACACGAAGATGAATACATCGGACTTGGAAGAGCAACAAACGCTAATCAAGACCAGTTTACAATAGATCTAAATGAAGATTCTGAAGAAAGCAGTGATAGTGACAGTAGTTATCGTGACAGTAGCGATAGTGACAGTGAATAAATTATTTATTTTCCGACCTATTAGTGTTTATATTTGTTTATATTTTCATACCTACATTGTATACATTGTACACCTGTCTTGTTTTATTTTCACTTTAAAAGATATTTTTTTAAGTTGTTTATATATTTTCTATTTTTATATTATTTATTATTTGTTATTTAAAATAAATATTATTTATTTTTGTATTTTTATAATCCCATGGATCCTTTCAACCCACATATTTATAAGCAAAGTATATAAATTAATGTTATTTAGTTTAACCCCTTGTAACTAGGTACCTATTGTTCATTGACTTTATTTTTATGTAGGTACTTACCATCCTAGATCACCTTCTACTTTCACCCCCCTAAGAAAAATAAATGTCTACGCCAATGAAAAACATTGTGTAGGTCAGGGTTGCCGGTCGTTGAACTATACATACATATTGTACGCCGTATAGTCATCGATAACGCCCCGTATCACTCTAGACTTTTAGAGAAGATTCCGAACACAAGCACGAATAAAAAAGACATTCAAGAATTTTTAATATCACACAATTTAGAATTTATCAAAAAAATTACGAAGACTCAACTTTTGGATATCGTCAAGAAAAGTAATTTTTCGAAAATATATGTTGTAGATGAAATCTACACGAAGATGAATACATCGGACTTGGAAGAGCAACAAACGCTAATCAAGACCAGTTTACAATAGATCTAAATGAAGATTCTGAAGAAAGCAGTGATAGTGACAGTAGTTATCGTGACAGTAGCGATAGTGACAGTGAATAAATTATTTATTTTCCGACCTATTAGTGTTTATATTTGTTTATATTTTCATACCTATATTGTATACATTGTACACCTGTCTTGTTTTATTTTTACTTTAAAAGATATTTTTTTAAGTTGTTTATATATTTTCTATTTTTATATTATTTATTATTTGTTATTTAAAATAAATATTATTTATTTTTGTATTTTTATAATCCCATGGATCCTTTCAACCCACATATTTATAAGCAAAGTATATAAATTAATGTTATTTATTTTACTTAATTTATTTTACTTAACGTTTTAATTTAATTTTTTGCACTTATGTGTACTATGTTCATAAACTTAACACTAAATCCACACCTTACCCTTCCCTTCCTGGCAAGGAATATGCTCATACCTCCACGTGGTCCTTGCTGGGCAATAATAATTTGCATAAAAAAATATTATTGGCTAAACTGAGCACATACCAAATCAATCCCAGACCAAGTGTAATATAATAAATATAAGATGTTACATGAAAACTAAATACGGTCCTGGGTAAGCACGCGTGGCTTGTTCCTAGGGATCGGCGGCTCCTTTTATCGATATAATGAGGGTTTTTTGTTCGCCTTTTTGTCTCATTTTTCGATGTTACAAACATACTCGAAATTCACCACAAAATATTGTATTATATTGACGAAATAAGTTACAAAAGTGTATGGAAATGCAGAAGTGAGCCAATACGTTCCATGTTGATTATTGTGCAGCAGCATCTTCTCAATGGCCCGTGTATGAAACATATTTTCGTTGATTGAGATATTGTGCACCGTATTAAAAGCGACGGCGCCAGGTAACGAAAATAGATGTTAACTTCCGTAATACAGCCGTACTCGACAACCTACCTAAAGCAGGCTGGAGTTCCGTAACGCCCCCGACACGTGCGTATTTTTACTTTCCGTTTCCTTTCCTCCATCGTTCTATATTATTGCTCCACCACAGTCTCATTTATACATTTCAGCCAATGTGTAAAATATATCTTTCAGATTAATGACTGCATTTTATCCTGGCTCTCGAGGTCGAGGATATCTGGCTTACTGCTTGGCAACATTTGGTCTCACAAAGGTCTCGAAAATTACCCTAGATATTATGAGGATAGCGGTTTCGAATTGGAGGAATGATTATCTTTACTAGAAAACATTAAAATATATTTTAACGGTATTATATCAGATGAAGGGTTACACATCATTTTAACTGACGCAAAACAATTAGCTAATGGAGTAGATATTTGTCCAAATTTAGTTTTTGATAGTATATTATTCCGGCCTAGGCGTAAAAAACACACTTTAATTATAAACAAGCAGACGAAGTTTTAGAAGATCTTATACTCCATACAAAACTATAAAGTTAATGTTTTTTATAGAATTGTAGATAAAGTATCAACTTATTTGTCTGATAGATTGGATTTGTTGCAAAAACATTTTAATAATTTCTATTTTTTTATTAAAATATATGATTTAAAGGATGATTTAAAAGATTTGGAAATTATATTACCAGATGGTGATGACAAAGATATCAATGGACTGGATTTGTGTGAAGAATTATGTGTTATTTTACTACATGTGTCTAGAAATTGCTTTTCAATGAACATTGCGTTCTGTATGTATCTTGTTTATCAAATACGAATATGTGGATAGGCTTACTGATCGCGGTGGCTATATGAGGCAGCGCAGTTTAAATGAGAAGAGCGAAGAAAGGGAAAAATGCCTATCTCGAACTAGGAAATCTACATCCAAAGCAAATTTAGAAGAGACTAGCGAAATGCGTAAAAAGAGACATTCTAAAATGCGGACTTATAGTAAAAAAGTATTAAACAGTGAAAACATCGAAAGATGGCCTTTGCAATGAAACGCAAAATCAACGTGCCCACCGTATCTAATATATAAAATATTCGTGTCACGGTGTTTGTAATTAAACTCCTTCGAAATGGCTTGACCGATTTTCGTGAAATTTCGTGTGCATATCAGCTAGGTCTGCGAATCGGACAACATCTATTTTTCATCCCTCTAAATGTTAAGGGTGGTCCACACCTAATTTTTTTAAATTATTTTTTAGACAAAATTTTTTGTTTTTATTCTTTTATGATACAGCATATAAAAATACATACTGCAACTCCAAATTTTCACCCCTCTACAATCAACCCCTATTTTTTATTTGTTAGTTAAAAACTTTAAGACCAAAACATTTCGATCGTATTAAAAATAAAAGCAGTCCCAAATTCGTTGACAAAATTATTGTTATCTAAATTGTTAACTCATTTAAAACCAGTCCTTCATCTATTGTATTCTTATTAACAAGAAATTCAAACTATTAATAAGGTGGTCCTTATTTGTATATAGTAATATAATAATGGCAGAGGTTTCTTTGATCAATTGATTCGACGGTTATTTATCAATTTTTAATGGTAGGTACTAATAATTTGTGTTTACAAAAACGATCCACGATTAGCCTCAACTCAACCCACTTAGTCGAAGAATCGGTATAGTATAAATTAAAGGAAGAACTTAATGTCTGTAATTTGGTGAAACGTGTGGGTTAGGATGAGAAGTAGTAATTTTCAGTTAATTACGATTTAGCTGCGAATAGTTTTACCTTGTGTAAATGGCATATGCAAAATGCTTAAATCTGTGTATTCATTTTCATAAAGTGTGATATGTCAGACGAGTTATTGTGAAAGGAATGTTACGTTAAAAACAGCGAGATCATAATAATATTTTTACAAAGTAACTTTTATCCACAATTTCTCCACAAGGAATAGTAAAAGTTACCCCCCACCCCCCCATTGATACGCCATTGGCGATAGTTGTTTTGCTTTAGCGTTTTTGTTCTCCCTGAACTATAATTTATCCGGAAATAAATCTCATGACGTTCCATAGATGACGCCTTCCTTGCCCCCTTTTGACGTGTCGTTTGATTTTATTTGTGTCTACGAGAGCCTTATGCTCATGTCTTTTGAGCAAGTAAAAGATTAGGTAAGTATTTTTAAATAGAAGCCGCCTTTTGACGCTTTATTTAAAACGAATGTTTACCATTTGGAACCTGTATATCTCCCATTAATTACATAATTGTTGTTTTAAATAGGCACTTAAAAGAAAAATATAAATAACCACAAATATTTTTCTCAGACAGAAGGCGCAACACACAATTTGTCTCTGTTGATTATTAATACATACTTATACAATAAGAGCAAGAGCCATATTTATATCTTATATTATATTATAACCACCTTAAGTGAAAGCCTTTATAGGTCTAAGACTGGGAGGGTTTGACAGTTAAAAAAAACAAAACAGTCTTAGTTCTATAAAGCGCTTTTAGCTTCTGTTTGAGAATTGTGGCTGTCATTTGAAGTGACGTGTTGAGTTTTGAAATAATAACCTACCTTGTTCGCAAAATAATCTATTTGAGGTTATGAGGACACAATTTTGAATCTACGATGTCCATTCAAATACATTTTACAGGTAATTTCAGGGGCTACTCGATCAACATTCCCATATCCCTCTATTATTCAAAAGGTAACGCGCGGAAGGGCTCGGGAGGGATCTTGGGGGTGGTTCGCATAGATAAATAATCAATCGTAATGCACTTAATTCTCGCTCTAAATGATAAACGACATCTACACAAACTGTATTGAAACTGAGGGTTCTAATGAGAATTCCAGATGGAGCTGTTCTATTTCACTTCAAAAAAACTGGCATCCATGCCGCAAAAAGTAGTTCAGAGGATGCGGTCAACTTCGGGTTGGGGTGGGTCAGGTACGCGAGCGTATGTACTGCATCTCACTTTTAGACCTCTCTTTCTGGCTTACGTCCCAACGCTTTGAATTTCTGGTCCCATAAGGAGCGAGAAAATGTAACATGGGCAGTGACTATCTATTCACTTAATCTATGCGCACTATAAAGCAAACTTCTGACGGTTATATATGCGTTAATTTTTATCCTACAGAAATTAAAAACTTCAAACATTTTCGTTAAGAAAAAAACCTACATTTTCGTACCATATAATTTTGTACGTAATTTGTACGTAATTGTAATTTTTGAAATAAGGTATTTTTTAAATAAATAAAATAGTCCAGTAGACGGGTTATTATGACGACGTTTTCAAATACCTCTCTGATTTTTTGTGCGCGTTTTAAGTACCTCCAAAAGGTAACAAATTCACACTTTTCTATATTTTATGCCCAGCGATGGCGGGGGAGTGGGGATAAGGGAAAAGAATTATTTTTTTAATATCTCGGATCTCTTTTAACATACGACCGAAGTCGAGGTACCGTTGAAGAGGGCACGGCGAGCGTTACAACTTTGCCCCTTATGACTTGTCGTATCCGAAAGGGTTATCATGTGCGTGGCGATGGCGGGGCAAACATTTTCGGAAAAGAATTTTTTTTGCATCTAAATAAATTATTTGGAACATGTTTTTAATATTTTAGCCACTGTGTGGTCATTGCTGTTAACAGTTATTCTTTTCCGTTGTCGGAGGAGTGAACATCCTTCGAAATGTCCGATAACTGCTTCATTTGTGAAAAAAGTGTGCTGGAAGTTGATAATTATGTGGTGGGGGCTCGAGGAATGGCCACACTGAGCGCCAGGAATTATGGGAATGAGTGGATTTTGTAAGTCTCCATCTTAAATGTTACAAAACCTACGTGCACTCGTGCACCTAGGTCGATCACAGCAGCGGCACGCAGGAAATCAAAAGGCGAGTCTTCGAATGTCTCATCGTCTTCTCCCATTGCAACATTGACGATGGACGTGTAACCAGAGCCATCTAGATCACCAATATCTAGCTCATCAATACACTCACACCCGCAGCTGTCATTGTTTACGCTTAGTTTTGTGGTTATGTTTTGCGCGTTCCACTACGAATTGTTTTACTTTGTTTCTGTAGATTATTGTACCAAAATGGAGCCAGGATCCAGGATTTTCTAAAGGAAGGAAGTGTAGAAAATCTGTCGAAGGTTGCCTGGTGGACGAGTTTTACATGTCAAAGTCAAATTATTTATCAGCAGATAAAAGTCAATTTCAGCATCAACTGTCACAAAGCAGGGAACCAACATTGGAATAGTACTAATACACCATGATACAAAGACAATGATATGTCAGGTTGCCGAATCAAAATTGGTCAGCCGTGCGCATGCATCTCACATGACGTATTTCTCGCCTGCATGATTTTAGGCGCGATTTTTACACCGTTGAAAGTAAATACAGACCTACTGTTCTTTTCAAATTGAAAATGACAATTGACAAGATTTTGCGTTTTGTGTAGGTATACACAGAGGTGGTGGATACGTGTGAGTATTATTATTATATGTGCTACAATTTTTTAAACAAATCCAACCTGTGCTGTTGCGAGGTGTTGTAATTATGTCGAAACACTAAAGGAAGTAACGTCAAATACTTTCGCTTGCCCAAGATTGAAAAGTTGTCAAAACAATGGGTGACTGTGTAAAAGAGTGGATAAAATAAATTTGAACGGTATGTAGATTATAGTAGATATACTATATTTATGTAATACGTCTAATGTGGTAATTTAAAATTCAGGTAGGTGTTTCAAATGCATTATTTTGTTCTTTGTTCGCACTTCTTTCGTTACAAAAACGCAGTGCGTTGATAATTCGGTTTCTGGAACACCAAAAGTCCTAGCGTGCTATTTTTTTTTTAAAAATTTCATAGTTTTGTCTACATTTCTTTCGATATATTCTTAATAATTAACATAGCTCTGCACAGGGTGAAGTTTTACGTGCACAGATTTGCTAGTAGAGATTTTGAGGCTATTTTTTTCAAAAGCGTCACATATTTTAAAAACCTAATTTTTGCCATCGGAAGCACTGTAATATTTTCTATAAGTAGCCACAATTTCATGGATATATCCCGAGCCGTTGATTTAATAGCGCAATTTATAATTGCGATTTAATAGCGCAAATTAATTTGCAAAATTCGTCCCTACTTACTCCTACTTACTCCTAAGTTGTAACTCACATGATGATTGGCCAAAACTATGCTTTAAATGATGTTGAATGTCCCATTTAGTTATAGCTTAATAAAACAAAACGGCATCGTACACATCTGCTTTTTCTCCACTATTGGTAGGTAGGTACCTTGTTACGAAGTAACTGAAAATGTCGCACCTCACCTGACCTCCAATTACCTGCGCGCTGACATACCATTGTGTTTGTGTCATGTAATACAGCGTTGTGTCATGTTTGTCAAGGTCGTAGGCTTTGTGACGTCACTGAAGAAGGATACATGTCATCGCGTATAAGCGCGGCTTTATTTCCAAATTTTGTACATTCCCGAACCCATCGCATCAGCCGCCACTGTGTCAAATGTCTCAGTGACGCACTCTTTTAAATCTTTTAAATTTAAAATTGTGTTTTCATTTTACATCACAACTTACATCTACCTGCCTTATTTGAATGTGATTGGTCATTAGTTAACTGATTTGATGTTGGCTCCTGTGTATGGTGACAGTAAAGGTATGCCTTTAGTCATAAGAGAAAATGGTGAAGAAAATATCAAGAACCATATTTCCATAAATTGGCATGACGGCATAAAAAATAGTGGTATTTTATTTAATTGCCTCATTTAGGTGTGTACTTATATTCAATTAAAAATGAATCTGGTATGTGTCACGTAGGTACACGTACAATTAATGGAGTCACCACTTGATTTATCAAGCCCACAGGGAATAGTTATTATAATATTTGTTGTGCTCACTTTTGTTATAAACCGTGCCATATCGTCATATAAAAGTCCAATTTTCCCAGAAAAATGTGTTCACCGGCAAGAGAGAGGACAAAAGAACGAAATACTGAAAATACAGCACCCGGCTATACCTACGTCCAGTGGCGTATCCAGAGGGGGCACAGGGGCACGAGCCCCCTTGTCATTTTTTCATTTCATTATTTACGCATTCAATTTGAGGTTTGGGCCGTATAGTACACCAGGTATGATAATACATCTAATACAGATTTCACTCTTATTATTCTTACGAATATTAAAAATGTACATACGTTCCTACAGTCTGTTCTATTTATTACCTTATGTACTATATCTCATAATTCCGGCAACAATGTAGTACATGTTTTTGTTTTTTCTATTTCTGACCCCATAGTTTACAGCTGGTATTTGCATTTATCACCTCTACATCCTCCATACCTAGGATTTTCTTTTTTTAATTGCGCCCCCCCCCCTCTGTTAATTTTTTCTGGATCCTCCACTGCCTACGTCATTATTATTATTGTAATTTTTGCAAATAAGAAGTAAGGATACAATTGAATGAAACATAAACTAATTCTCTCTACTATCAGTGTGAAAGGTATTGATCGGTGTGAAAATAGCAGCCAGAGATAGCCAAAGCTAGTATTTGAGAGATAGCAGCCTAAATTTGAGGAAACACACCAACGTTCATAGGGGTCGTTCCTTAGGGGTCCACTACAGAAATACGTTCAGTCAGGAATTGTTTCAAAAATCATTTAAAATTACTATTAGTATGTACGATCGAGATTCAAAGATATCTAGGAAGCCGTAAGGAGTGGTAGTATTTTAGAAATTTTCAAGCTGGAAAGGGATCCGGAGTAATTAAAGAAATGCAACCCGGAAAGGAAGCTTCGGCTCATAATTTCACTTTTAGGAAATGTTTATAATCTACACTGCGCAACTTATTTAACGCACAACCAAAAAGTTAACTCAAATTTGACGTTATGTATTTTCGACAATTTTTGTTCGTTTTGGTCGATTTTTTTTTCAAATTGTAGGTTTCTCTCTTAGGAATATCACTGCCTTAGTTGTTTTGGTAAAACGAATGATTTTGATATTATACCAGGTGCTATAAAAATGTTATGTTTTTTTCCGAAATTTCAAAACGTCCTGTGTGCTATACAAGGTATTGCAAGTTATTGCAATTATAGCCAATTTAAAGCCTCATGTTTTTTCTACATTTTCTTATTTTATTCATTTGTTTATCTCTGTTACCTCATAAAATATCCAATTTTTGAGTTGACGTGATTTTTATTAAATTTATTAACTTTTTTCTCAAGTGCTCATTATTTATTACTCATTATACTGGTTCAATGCCTCATTTTGCGTTCTGTTTTCCTTGATATCTTATAATTTATTGAGAGATGCAAGGTGTTTTAGAAGAGAAAAAGGTCTTAAAAGGACAAAAACTCAAAAAACATACCTAGAAAAATGGATTGCTTTAATCAATAAAACAACGAATAACAGGAAACAAAACAAAAGTAAATAGAGAATTAGTATCTGGTGTTTCCACCCCTTCCGCGAATGATCTCCCGACATCTTTGGTTCATACTTAAAACCAAAGTTCTGGTTAGGTTCTGATCTAGGCCATTCCATAATTCGACTAGGCGTCCTTCCAATTCTTGTAAATTTTGGGGTTGTCGTCCCTCACTTCGTAACCGCCGACCGATAAAATCCCAAACATGTTCAATGGGGTTAAGGTCGGGACTACGGGCTGGCCAGTCTATGTGATCAAATCCTACTTCTTCAAGATAATTTCTCACGATAAGACTCGTGTGGGGACGCGCATTGTCTTGTATAAGTAAAAAATTGGGTCCTATATAGGGGGCATAAGGCAAAACATGTGCTTCAAGAATGTCTGTGATGTATCTGTCAGAATTGTGATTTCCATTCACAGTTACCAAGTCCGTTCGCCCAGTCAAAGATATTCCGCCCCACACCATGACGGATCCACCTCCATATAAAGTTGTGTGCAAAAAATTGCATTGACTGTATCGCTCATCGGGTCTTCGGTAGACGCGATTACGTCTGTCACAATTATACAAACTGAACCTTGACTCATCAGTCCAAAGAATACGTTCCCAATCTGCTTCCATCCAATTAACATGCTCATTGGCAAAATTCAATCTGGCTCTTCGATGATCTACTGTTAATGCGGGTCCTCGAGCAGCAATCCTGGGTCTTAAATTTGCCTCCCTCAGTCGTCGGCGTACAGTTTTAACGCATATGAGTGGACCACCTGCGTCTTGAAGTTGTGCTCTTAAATGTGTTGCAGTTATAAATCGTTGTCTTACAGCATTTACTCTTAAAAAGCGATCCTGGATAGCAGAGGTAACACGAGATCTACCTTGACCAGCCCATCTGGAATGTTCTCCTGTTTCCGCGTTCCTTTAAATTGCTCTCGCTATAGTTGTGTGAGACACTCCCAACCTTCCAGCTATGCGGTTGTAACTCCACCCGTCACCATGTAATGTAGCTGCCTCAACACATTCATCACGAGTTAAATTTCTGGTTTGGCGTTCCATTATTCACTAATTATTGCTGGACTGTCAACAAAAAACTAATGACACAGTTGTCAGTTTATGACGTGTAATCTTCGATTTCCATAGCTTGCTAGCTGTTTGAGTTGTCCGATAAATGCATTTCATATGAATAAAAGCATATGGTGTTTCAAAACGGTGTATTTCATGAAGTAACAGAGATAAACAAGTGAATAAAAAAAGAAAATGTAGAAAAAACATGAGGCTTTAAATTGGCTACAATTGCAATAACTTGCAATACCTTGTATAGCCCACAGGACGTTTTGAAATTTCGGAAAAAAACATAACATTTTTATAGCACCTGGTATAATATCAAAATCATTCGTTTTACCAAAACAACTAAGACAGTGATATTCCTAAGAGAAAAACCTACAATTTGAAAAAAAAATCGACCAAAACGAACAAAAATTGTCGAAAATACATAACGTCAAATTTGAGTTAACTTTTTGGTTGTGCGTTAAATAAGTTGCGCAGTGTAGTTATCAATAACTGTGCCAAATTTCATCGACTTGCAAAAAAATTAAGGGGGTAGTAGGGAACCCGGAAAATTAAAAAAATATATAACTCGGAAAATAAGCCTTGGCCCATAAATTCGCTTTCAGGGAATGTTTATAATATTGCCATCAACAACTGGGCCGAATTTCATGGACTTGAAAGGGGATTCAGGGGGTCGTATGGAACCCGGATAATAATAAAAAATTATAACTCGTGAAGTAAGCGTCGACCCATAAATTCGCTTCCAGGGAATATTTATAATATAATAATAATAATAATAATATTTATTACTTGCCCAACAGAAAAAAAAAATCCATTTAGAGGACAAGGACAACAAAAGAATAATTACAGTAAATACAATAGAGAAATAAATAATTACAGTAAATACAATAAAGAATAAAGAATAATAATTACAGTGGCATACATATTGATGGCATACATTACATTACAGTCTCATACATGTTTATAAATATATTATATCTGAGAATAATAAAGTTCTTATTGTTATAAATAAATAAATAGATAAATGAATTATTATTAATATTACAATGAATGAGTTAAAATAAATGAATTAGTGTTCGTTATGAGACAAAAAATCATTGAACCATTTTAATAGCTCTGTTATGCTACAGTTGTGAATATCACATACATTACTAATATGATCATAATTGAAACACATAACAGGAATCGGTGACGACAGGCGAACATTGGTTCTACTTGTACTACAATAAAAAGTCGGGTAATATCGAGAATTTATTCTAGGGATACAGAAATTTATTTGGGACAGTAGACCTGGTGCATCGATAATGTTGTTTATTAGTTTATATAAAAACAATAGGGTGGCATTGATCCTACGATTCTCGAGAGATGCGATGTTGAATCGCAGCAGTAAGCTAGTTTGATCTGTACCCCTAGTTGGATGTACGCCATCAATTTTAAAAGCCATAAATTTTAAAAAGCGCCTTTGAATATTCTCTAGGACCTTTTTTGTATGGAATAATGAGGATACCATACCAACACACCATATTCAAGCTTAGAGCGCACTAGAGCGAAATATAGAATTTGTAACGCATTGAGATCAGAAAATGTTTTACAGTTCCTTAAAATGAATCCCAGCATGGTCAAAGCAGAGGAAGTTACATTCTCAATATGTTCCTTGAAATACAATTTATCATCAAAGACTATGCCAATTGTTATATTGTTATATATTATATTGACTATAATATTGTTATTAATAACTGTGCCAAATTCAATCGACTTGCAAAGGGATTCAGAGGGTCTTAGAGAGACCGGAAAATTAAAAATTAAAAATCTCCAACTAAAATTCGTTAGATAATCATCTCCTTGTCTACCGTCTACCAATCGGGCACACCTACATCTAAACAACTTCTGACGATTTAATTCCTCAGTTTGGGTCGATTTCTCTTAATATCCGATCTCATACACCTACTTCTTTCTATTCTTAGTTGAAAATAGTCATTTTTAATAAACCGAATTGCAATATTGTCCCTGTAGAAGGCGCCCAGTTATAGCTGCAATTTAAGTAAACCAATTAGCGCACCGAACATGAAACCGTAAATGATTTGTAATATTTTAATTAGGCAATCATTTACCATATGGGACGACATGGGCAGGACTGGATGTTGGTACCTGGGGCCTGGGTGCGCATATTCCATGCAGATAGTTTGTAAACATGTAGAGAGAATTGATAAAGTCGGCCCACACATCACTGAGCGCAGTAAGTATAATACCCGTATAATACGAGTATGGAGTCTTATTCCGCCAACGACCGATCAGATTGTGGCTAAGCACTCTACAAATAAATAAAATTTAGGTGTCGGTTTGTAATGTCAAAATAACAGCTTTTTACTAAATGCATATTATGAAAGTATATACGATACTTTTAATAAAAAAACAATTTTTTAAATTTTCTGTCTGTCTGTTTAGTCCGGCTAATATCCGAAACGGCTGGACCGATTTTGACGGGACTTTCACTGGTAGATAGCTGGTGTTATAAAGAGTAAGTTAGGCTACTTAGAAATTAGGGTTCCACGCAAAAAAATCCATGACATTGCGAACAAAATCCGACTCAAATAGGGAAGCTTACATTTAATATAATCCAATATATAAACATTAATAATTAATTATTAACGTACGAAAACAATTTTTAAAATTTTTGTCTGTCTGTTTGTTCCAGCCAATATCCGAATCGGCTGGACCGATTTTGACGCTGGCAGATAGCTGATGGCATAAGGAGTAATATTAAAATAATTTACTAAGTAAATAAGTTTTCGTCTCAAAAAAGTTTCCTGGAAGGGAAATATTTTGATACTTACTGTTTAAAAAGTAGTAAATATAAGTATATCCCTCTGGTGATTCAGTGATACTGCTCATCAGACATCAGTAGTGTCTACGTGAGAGATAGCTCGGCACATGTGTTAGCAGCCAATTTCAGGTTAAAATTAAGCCAAATTCCCCTAAATTCAAATACCAATTAAGGTTAAACCTAAACATTATGCATAGCAGTAAAATGGTAGGTCAAATCATGACCCTGAAATTGGCATGACATGTGTTATTGTGTGATAAAATATAAAATGTCTAAATCCAATAACATAACACCTATTAAATTTGTAAAAAATAGTGAACTAGAAAAGGAAAATCCTTTTGAAAAGAAACAAACTTAGTAGGTTCCCTACAAGACAGACATTAATATCAAGCTCTCATATACACGATGAAGCAGTATCTTAGCTACAACACATTCAGAAAAAGAAAAAATATAAATCCCTGAGCGAGAGGTCAGTCTACGACAAGTAGACACTCGAGAAAACGAATTAGTACGGCAATTTCGTTCCTAACTAAAACCAGCTCTGGATGAAATCCAAACACTAAAAAATCAAATTGTAGCATTGCATTGACAGAAATAACGATACAGTCCTGAAAACTCGGACTCATAGGAAGAATTAGTTATCAGAGAAACGACATGGATGCTAAATGAAGAAAATAAAATAAGAATAAAAAAAGAAAAGCAAATGAGTCACCAGAAAAGGGCTCCAAGCCAAACGCATATGCCAAAACCCTTCAACTGATCTTAAGGCTGATGTATCGTATGCACAGACAGCTAAACCAAAGAGCAGAAGAATCATAAGAACCCATAAGAGATTAGACAGACTAGAAGCCAGGACTACTAGTACTATCCCAAAAAAACGTTACATTATAGATCAGCAAGACCTAAGAATAGGAACATGGAATGCCAATTACAAAATGGAACAATTACACGCTTTTCTTAACACTCAACATATACCTATCTAGATGTGAAACACATCTGGGTAATCAATCCTATTTGAAAGTGAGGCTATAAAGCATATCATATTTTCAATAAAATTGAGAGAGCACACTGAAAAATGACATCACTCTCTTGCCGATTTCTAATTTATTTATACAAACTTTGCGTTGACTCCTGTAAAGTTGTAAATTTTTTCCAGTATTTATATGCTAACTTGATTATTAATTGCGGATCTGATGATATGGCCACCTAATAATTAACCGCACCTTACCTGTCTTGATTTGCTATCGAGGTTATGTTACTAACTCACGTGATAAGGCGTGGGTTTTAATTTAATTTATGACATATCAGAATTTTACTTGTGTATTTATGTAGATGGAAAATGGGTATCATATTTTCGCGACTTGTATAATCTGTATAAGCCACCAAGTTCTACACAGTCTTCAGAGAGACTCTGCATAAAAGAATAGTCATTTCCCTTGCCTACCACTGGCGCGGTCGTCATGTTCCTTCTATACCGGCGTTTCATCGGGTGGGCAGGCCCATTGCCATTTAATCCGACTGGAAAAAACTCATTTCCCAATTCGGCTGGGTGTATTCAGGAAAACACAATCATTCTTACACCTGTGTGGGTTTTACTGGCTGGAATAGATTTTTTAATTAAATTGGCCGCCGCTTCGTGGCAGTTTTTCACCATTGAGATTGAGCAGATTGGTACAGATGATAGTTAAATTTCAAGGTAACTAGGACAACCTTTATGTAATGTCGATATTGTCGATGTCGTATTGCATAAACTAAACACGACCGAAAGGAAACAAGTGAGGTTCGTAAACTATCTTTGTAGGTTGATTTGGTGTTTCTAATAAGGTGATTGTGGGAAGTATGTTTATGACAGATTAACTAACTGGAAAAACAACATATATTTTTAGTGTTATCCCAACTTTACTATTTTAAGGATTTTTAAAAATTATTTTAAATGCCCACAATTAGGCTAGTTTTAGTAGTTTTGAATATTAACATAGTTAAAGTTGGGTCTGCATGACTCCAAAATCTTGTGTCCATTGTTTTTATTACTCGTAGTCGTAGATAACTCGATTTATTTGCGTCTGACGTTAAAAATACATACAACTGAAGGTATTCAGAACACTTTTAGTAAACAAAATTAGTAATAAATTGAGATACAGCCGATACAGTAAGTATACGGAAATTAGTAAAAATAGAAGAAAAAAATTATGATAAGCTGATATTTTCTGTATCGACAATTGATAGGGGTTGGAATACAGGATCAAAAAGTTAGTTTGATTCACTAAGTGGCGAGTTTCATCCGTTTTTCACCCTTATAATGACACCGTGCTGTTTTTTTAATCATATTTTGGAAATGTGATGTTCTACGATAAAAATAGAGGCATTGGAAAATAAAATTTTCTATAAAACATTTCCTATAGGTCGTTTGCAGATTATTAAGGGCGTTGTTAATCGACGGCAAACTTAGGGGTAGGTAACAAAAACGCTTTTGGATGGAAACACAATATTTATCCAGCCTTGTAATATTCTGCTTTGTAGAATACAATAATGCCTGTTAACATCACTATTTGGGGCGGTTTCTCTGCGGGGCATGCAGGGATGATGACCAGCTGATCGCCGGTTGCGCACAATGAGGGAACCTGGATACGAGAGCAATACACCCGGGACAGTTTCGGTTTAGCCGCTGACATAAGATATAAGTAGAAGTTGCTCACGTTAAGTCTTTATATTGTACGCGGTGGCCCAATAAATTGTACTAATCTTCAAATCTATTTTATTTTACATCTTATAAATTAATAACACTGAAATTATTTAATACGTCATATCCTAAAATGACATTTATTTGACGGTGTCAAGAATCGAAACAACGTCATTATAGACAAATGAAAAATAAAAAAGTATGAAATATAGAAATTTTACTTACTGGTACCAGTGAAATACGGAGCGAGTTGAAACAATCTAGTGCGGAAAGGTAAATACCCCTGCTGCCATCTGTTGGGTAGAGATTTAGACTTGCAATTGCGGCATAGGCTCCCTAAATATATTTAGTCTTTCTGTTACAAATACAAATGAGGGAAACGCGAAATAGTATACCACGTTTGAGGTAAAACTTTGTTCCATTAATCCCATTAATAGGTCAACTCAAGAGATCTTATTCTCGGCATCAATTTATTCTAGAGATAGGGGTATGACAACATGACTGATAATAATTAGATTTTATTTATTGCTTATACCTATTATTATTATCTATTAGTACCTATTTATTACAGAGATTGCGGTTTATTATCTCATATGAACCCCCGCATCGGTTTGTTTTCGTGGCGTCCGGATCCCAGTTTCCATGTTGGGCGCCAGCAAAGGTCATAAACAGAATTTTATCACCTCTACCTGTCGTTTAATAAATCCAGAAGAATGGATATATTACGCAGTGACCAGCGCGTTCCTATTTAGGCCGTGAGCTGCCCACAGTATCAGGTGAGTCGCTATTACCACTTTTACTTCGTAAATGGAAGCAGCGACCACATGGTGGACCCGGTGGGCAGCGGTTTTGGTGAGGACGTCGCCCACCCCGACAGCTGACGTCAGCCATTCCGACCTACGATGACCAGGCGCACACCGACTTGCAGTGACTTATTTTATTTTTCCTTACCTCTAACGGCATTGAAATAAGATCCATCCGCACCGATATGATTATGATAGGTAATTATATCGCAAAATAGGTTGTTGGCTTACATATCTCTTCGGGCGCATCCCAAGGTTCAGTTTTAGTACCAATATTATTCCTAATTTAAACAGTGGACATTATTTCCTGTGTAAATCATACTAAACTTCAGTTATATGCGGACGGTACAAAGTTATCTCACTCATTTTATTCTCGTGACATTGCTTTAGCTTGCAATAATATAAATTCTGATTTACGATCAGTTCTGAACTAATCGAAAAACGACAATTTAAAGCTTAAGTAATACTGATAAATGTGTCATCTGTTATAATAAGTACTGCTCTGGTCGTAGAGTGAAAAAGCAACTCAAATTAAACCTTAAACTAACCTTAGTTTAAGGTTTATTTTAACTTGATTTTTTGTTCTATGACCAGTTATAACAGATTTAGCCCAGTCAATGAATACATAAAAACAGGGTGTGTTTGCAAAAGGTCGAGAAGTTTTGAAACTTGGCACATACCTAGATCTTGACATCCTTAATGACCACCTGATTTTGCGAACACGCCGTCTCGCCGCTCGCGCCGCCATATTCAAAAAATGGCGCAAGAAATTAGAAAGTTAGCCATATCTTCCTTACCGTACCTTTTATTGGAAAAATACCTCTATGCAAAATTATTCCTTATAAAATTGTCTACTTATTAGATTCGGAAAGAAATTAGTTAAAAATAAGTTCTCAACCATCAATTCCAGCATAAAAATCGATCAGGTTGTGGTTCCCATTAACCCTTTATTACCTTTTCAAAGAATGTGTATCGTCAAAAGAAATGAACAGCAATTGCAAGAATACCTTCATTACGAACTGGCACCATTTCCTTTGTCATTATCCACGGAACAAGGTATGCGAAGGGAATAAAATATTCATTGTATGTTGTATTTGAGCCAATTAAGCACACTTTGTTGACATTAAATATTCATGTCGTCGACGGAGTACTTCCATCAAATCCGTTGGCACATCATCCGGCTGCAGAGATAGTTAATAGCACCAAAACCGCCGAGCGATTACGGCGTTCACGGGTCCACAAGTCCCTTGAAATAGTTTTTGATGAAAGCATGAAGGTGCCTTTATCTCAAGAGCGTTTCTTATCAAATGAGTCAAATAAAGAACGTTTAATTGTCATGCTTAAGACAAAATTCGAGGAAGCTCATTTTCAAGTAAAGCAGGCCACAGAAGATGCAGACACCCTTATTGTCACTACAGCGTTGGAAATGTCCTCTTTGTATAACTCTGTATATGTTGTAGGAGAAGATATAGATTTGCTTGTCCTCCTAACAGCTCTCGGGCACGATTATAACAACATTTATTTCCCAAACCAGGAAAAAGAAAAAATCTCCGAGAAGATATACACCTCACGTAGCTTACAATACGATGAAACTGTAGTAGACAACATTCTGTTTCTTCACGCATTCAGTGGTTGCGATACCACATCGTCTATCTACAATCAGGGAAAAGTGAAATTTTTTAGTCTCTCAGTGACATCATTGGTATTTTAAAAAATCGTGATACTGAACCCGCCAGCATTGCTGAGGGTGGCGAAAATTTTTTAACTGAATTATAGGCGAAAAATTTTGCGTAACCAATTCCACCTTAAACGCACTTCAGTATAACCTTTTTTCCAAGTGTGCTGCAAGCTGCAAAACGTACCTTCCATCTTGCTTCTCTACCAGCAACAAGCGAGGCCGCCCGACAGCATTCATATAGAACGTACCATCAAGTTCAACAGTAGCTTGGTGTGCAGAAAAATCGACTCGAATGGGGGTGGAAAACATCCAGAGTTGGCCTGATTGCCATAACTACGCAGTAAGAACCTGCTCCAGCTAACCATCTCAATTGCATTTCTTGCAAGTGTCAAAAAGTTTGTGGTGCCGCGTGTAGCTGCCGCAAAGCGGGTTTGAAATTCTCCAGAATGTGCGCTGTTTTCAATGGAAATGCATGCAGCAATGTAGCCGACATATGTCTGGATGATGACCGTGACCACGAACTTGACGCGCTTCAGAATATAAATAGTGTTGCTGAGGATGTCATAGAAGATGCGGAGATGTCGGATGATGATTGCGCCGGTCCGTCGGGTCTTTGATTTAGATACCACATAAAAAAAGCGCCGATTTCTCTACCTCATAGGTGGTGTGGAAACGAGAAAAACATCACAACTTACATTTTTTTTCATCTATACCTTCGCTATAGGTGAGGAAACATTGTCTACCTAACGTCGGGCAATCGCTGGTGAAACAAATTGCTTTATATTTTATATCTCTATAAATATTAATCATACAAAAAAATAGAGCTAAATTGTAGACAATTTTATAGGGAATAATTTTGTATATGAGTACTTTTCCAATAAAATGTATGGTAAGGAAGATATGGCAAATTTTCTGATTTCATGCGCCATTTTTTCAAGATGTCGTCGTGAGCGGCGCCACGCCGTGTTTGCAAAATCAGGTGCTCATCAGGAGGACCTCAAGATCTACGTATGTGCCAAGTTTCAAAACTTCCCGACCTTTTGCAAGATCATTTGTATTCATTGACTGGGCTAATTAGTGGTTGATAAATCACTCTTGTTACTAAATACATAATCCAAAAACCTTGGTTTGGCTTTTGAAAACAATAAGCGTTTCAAAGAACATGCCTCTTTAATACTAAAAAAACCTAAAATAGCTTTAAAATTATTATATAATTATGTTTCCATTTTGAATTTCAAACTTCTGCGAGTTCAAAAAATTGTACGAGTCCTTTATTTATTAAATTACTGCAATATTGTCTATTTTTCTTGTCCATTCTCTATTTTTCTTGTCTTTTGCAGTTTTTACTCACAAAATTTTGATCTTCCTCGATATCGCTCATCCATGTTTCGGCGATCTTTTGTATATATATAATGCAATAATATTATATAATTCCCTTGATAATCAACTTAAAAATCATGAATCAAATTGATCATAATCAACTTAAAAATAATGAACATAATTCTAGTTACAGTGAGGCATCATACTTGAAAAATGATGTCCCTTTTAGAATAATATTGGGTGTAGCATAGCACCCCTGAAAACTCCACGTGTTACGCCGCTGCCGTATAAGCTTACACTAGTACCAAAAGTCACCACTGCAATCACCATTTAACCATTTATTAAATCTTAAAATGCAAACATCTAAACAAGATAGGTATCCGTCTCATATACCCTGTACCTGCTTAAACCTACTTAGCATATGTCCTACAATAAAATTACCGTAACAATAACAATTATTGACAACGAGTTTGGGATTTGTTTACACAAGTCCTGCTCTAATAATAGTCATCCTGCCGTTAATAAAATAATTGTAAAATCTCAAGACACAATGACGTAACTCCAAACATCTAAAAGGAACAAACAGCTTTATTGCTTATTACATTCGTAAAAGGAACTGAAGAGGCCCTGCGGATGAAATTTTATACAGAAACAGCAATATTACATTCTAAAGACACACGCGGCCCTTATAAGGCAAATCCGGACTGCGCATAGTCTGCTTTCGTAGTGCGCACGCGCCGCTGCCACTCTCGACTTTTATCCACACAGTTCAGCAACGATGCCCGTCTCAGAATCAGTTTGATTTTAAGGTTGAGTGCGTGTGTTGGAGTGTTGCATTGTTTCATGATTATAATAAACAAACTTGAGAAAATCGTGTTCGGTGAACAAATTACAGTTTAAACATGTGTGACCAATCCACGGCGTCGACGCAGAGCATTGCGGACTACCTAGCCCAGTTATTAAAAGATAGAAAACAATTGGCGGCGTTCCCCAATGTTTTCATCCACGTAGAGCGACTTTTGGATGAAGGTAAGACGTTTGTCTCTACTCCCGGCTGATGTTTACCGCAATAATGGCCGTGTCCATGAGCGGGGTAGCTTTTTGATAAGTAATAATCGAGTTACAAGTGATATCATTAACATGTGATACACGAGTGACGTACGTTGTTGACCTAAACTGTTCCAAACCCGATCGTTTGTTTTCTTTACACGTTCACCATTTACTTCGTTAGTCGGATAATGCAGATAATCAGCGGTTCATTTACTGCATAAACAAATACCTAGAGCCGCCGTACGGCGAGGTTATTTGCAAAATTCTCCGATTCTCGTTCTAGAAGGCGTGGTTTCACGTTTCACGGTACAGCTCGGCATCGGTATGTAGTTAAAACTGGTAACTAAAATCTCTAGGTGTCTCGCAGCCTATCGAAGACAATATTAAAAGTAACTTTTTTTATTAGGTAGTTAGTAAAGAAAGAAATTCTCAACTATTTTTCCAAGTATTTATGCGATAATTAGGGGCTATTCAAAGCGGTGTCATCATTTCCCATTTAGAACTGGTATATCAACATTATGATGTCATTTTGTGGTCAATATCGAGATTTTTGGAAGAAGCAATGCCGCCACGGGTAATGCAAGGCAATGCACTTGTTGAATGCTATCAAACCTGCACTGATACACTCGAATTCTCACCCCTTGTCGAGGGATTTCACGCAACAGGTCGCCGAGGGCTGGCTTAGGCATCGGCAGGTAGAATTTCATTTGTTGTAGATAATCGACGGCGTGCGTACCTTTCGATAGGAATGTATCCAATCCCGGTATAAAATTGTAAGTATTGATATGATTACGTGATAAATCTATTGATTGGTTAGATATGGATAAAAGGCGTGATTAGGGTAAATATACCTATATGTTTGTTTTATTCAGTTGTTGCAAACATCACGTCAGGTCTTATTTTTGCCGAGTAATCCTAATGACGAGTTGGATGGCAGTCAAAAACCACATATTAACGTTTTCGGGCGGTATTTTTGCCAAAAAAATAGTGTAGTTGGCTTGGGATATATTTCTGGATAATGTCTATAATTTAGTTTTAAAATAAAGCGACCTATAATTATATTTTGCTCGATATTTTTGTTCAGCCGTTTATTCAATGTGTGAGAACGATGCGGGGGAGGAAAACATGTTTTTTCGGCAACAAAACGATTATGTATATCATCTACCTGTAGGTATATAAAATGGAAATTGGGTTTTCGACATTCTACCTTAAATTTGTGTAAGAGAAATATCCTGTAACGCCATTTCAATGCCCATGTGGTCGCCAAGGTCATTCACATTTTGGAGTTAAACATAATAAGTTCACATTTTACCTATAATACCGACCATTTTACCGATTTTTCGGCTACTTCTGATTTGATTATAATAATTAGACAGCAACTACGATTAAGTAGGTACCTATTTCATATCCTATAAAAGCTGCAAGGATATGTTTGTTGCATGTTGTTACATTTTTGCTTGTACCATGTAATGGAGTAAAGAAAACACCCAAAACTTCATAGAGCTGTATTATAAAAAGTCCATACTTTGGGATCCCATTACGAGGATCCCAAAGAAGAGGAATATTACTCTGCCAAGTTATTTCAAAGTTAGCCTAAGCTAGCAGCCTAAAATTCCGGACTACGTCACTTAATTAGTCTTTAAATAGCCTTTAATTCTCCACCTATTTTCGATTATGTTAAAATTAAACGACCATCATTCTGCTAAGTTATTTGAAAGTTAGCAGAGCAGCTAATTTCTCGGAACCAGTAGCAGCCTCAAATCCCGGACTACGGCTCTTAATTAGCCTTTAAAGAGCCTTTAATTCTCCACCTATTTTGGATTGTGTTAAATTAAAGGACCAACTCGAAAAATTATTTTGACAGTTAAATAACGCGGCTCGGCGCCGTAAATAAAATTACATCATCCAACAACAATAAGAAATACGAACAATTCACACACGAAGGCGTGTAAGTAAATAATATGTACCTATGCCGTCTAAACTACATATTTCGCAAGATTTATCGTTCCCGGTTGGGAGATGTTCTGTTTGTTCTTCCCAGAACCGAAATAATTATAATATATTAACATAGTAAATTTGCACTAGTGTAGGAAACACAGAACCTGTCGGATAACTTAATCGTGTTACTTTTAATCAAGTATGTACAGGCGTGCGATTTTTTTATATCAACTGGTTTATTTAGATACAGTTTTTCAGTTAGGAAACTTGTCTCTTGTTGGTATACACACAGCGCTGTCTTCGATCTAGGAAAGGTGAGCGCAATCGACACGTAACCCAATTCTATTAACAGGGCATCGTTGTTTATAGATCTCGTTTTATTTCGACATTATTACTCTATAATACAATATTAAATTTGGGTGTGGTTTTATCGGTCAATTTATTTTAATGTCGTTTTTGATTGTCAAATATTTATATTATTTTGTTCTCAGAATGATAGATCTGTCACCAACTTTTTAACACTAAAAACTATTCCAAAACGATTATATCTATAAATTTATGTGCAATCACCCGAAAACGAAATTCCGAAATTAGTCGTCAAATAAGTAGATTTGTACTTAGAATGAATGTCTGTCACCAAATTATTGACACGAAATTATTCGAAAACAATTATCTGATCTATAAACTTATATCGAGGGGCGATCGATCCACCGATGAAATCTTCGTACGTTTGCCCTGAACTCTCAATTGAAATATTTTTCTAGTCATTATAATATTTGATAAATCTATTAAAATATTAACAATATATCCAAAATTATGCAATCTCTTAATGTAATTTTGTGATCTCATGTAGTGATGTAAAAAAACGTTTCTTTTCAAATTTAAAAAAAAACGTTCTAAAAAAACATCGGAAGGGCCAGAAGAATTTGACGTTGATTCTGATTATAGTGATTTTGAATAGTAAGTAGTGTAGGTTAGGTACCTACTTTGACATGTGAGATTTAGATGCTGCCTATTTTTTTTCTAATAATAAAAAATACTATTTTAGTTTGTTATTTTAATTTTTAATATTCATGGATTCATGTGTTTGTATTTAAATGCCTCTATTATAACACTGAATAGTTTCCACAAACACCAAAACACTTTCACTTCGCTCGACGCGCGTTTCGCCAACCAAGTTGGCATCATCCGGAGACGATTAAAACTAATCTTAAACTAAAAATCTACCCTATTTATATATTATTTAGATGAGCCATATGCTCTTTATTCCATATCTAAAATATGGAAGAACAGATAAGTCTAGTGTTGCACAACATACTTTTGACAACAATCATAGAATTGATATTAGTAATTTAAGATTAGTCAGAAATGTGACCAATAATAAACAATTGGATGCATTTGAGAGCATAGAAATTGTAAAATGTAAAAGTAGTATGAATAGCGACAAGGGACCTATACCGTACAGCCCGCTTTACGCGTTGCTTAGCAACTAATCATTGAAGCGTGACTAATGATTTCACCATAAATAGTTTAAATAGGGTAGATTTTTAGTTTAAGATTAGTTTTAATCGTCTCCGGATGATGCCAACTTGGTTGGCGAAACGCGCGTCGAGCGAAGTGAAAGTGTTTTGGTGTTTGTGGAAACTACTCAGAGTGTTATAGTTATATCAAAGGTTCCAGCCCTATCCAGTAGCCTCTATTATAAATAAAGTTTCTTGCATAAATACCTGCAAAATTTTTCTGCTAGTTTATTATTTTCTCCATCAAGGAAACAAAAATGTTTCCGAAAAAAAAACAAACCGCATTCATTTTTCTAAAAAAAATATATTTTATTTTTTTAAACAATACTTTTTTTTTCAGTTTACGTCACTTACAATCTCATGTAATCTTTAAATCTTATTAAAATATCTTTGCAATCTCTCTAGAATCTTTGAAAACTATTTGCAATCTCAATCCATGAAATCTGTCGATCTGTCAAATTCCACAGAATAATCTATGCACTCTTTTTGCAATATTTGTCAAAATGACCCATAAATACCTAATATCGTGCTTTTTCGTATTTCGTCGGTAAATCGCAATTGGTATGAAGTTAGCGACGATTTTTGAAGCGACGAATCTTAACATGTGCACATCTTGGCAACATTGCCGGAGGTGGATACCAGATTTAGATCGGTAATGACAATTTAGAGTTAATGTGGATTCTTATTTCAGAAAACCATCCAGTGGCGTTACTATTTATTAATAAATAAAATTAAAAAACGGAAAATCGCCAACTAATTAATCGCATGCGACTTTATTACATGGAAATTACATCTTAAGTAAGCAAATTATATTAATGTCATTCCTCTTGAAATGGCTACTTTAGATTTTATATTTCCGGTTTTTCGTTATTTATTTACGTAATATGAAGCGACCAAAATAATTCTGGGGCCACAGTATTCGTCTGCGATAAATTTGGAATATACTTTTTCCTATTTTCCGTTTTTTATTAAATTATAATATCTACGTTATGTGCCTATGAACAAAAATATTTTCGGACGCCACTGTATTCGTTTGCGCCAAATCTGGTGTATACCGTTGAACTAAGGATATCATTATTTTTCTAAATATATGAAGTTTTCTCTATGTCCGGTTTTTGCTTTATCACACGGAATGTCTAGGAATTGAAATAATTTCGGACGCCACTGTATTCCTATGCGACAAATCTCGATTATACTATTGAACTAAGGGTGATATGACGTTATTGCATTGGTTAGCAATTACAGAATATGATTCTAGTAAACTCCAGAACCAATATTCTAATATTCCACAAAAAATACGATGCAATAGCCACAGGGCCGTAGCCAGGGGAGGGCCAGGCAGGGCGCCGCCCTTCGTGGAAGATACTTTGCCATTCCTAGGCAGCTTATTTACTTACTTTATATATTTTCATTTTTAACTTATTATATACCACTAAATAATTTTGAGAGTTCAATACGTTTATCACTGCAAAATGAATATCATTTACGACGATAGTAGTAGCTGCTATTTATAGCTGGACTTAGCAACACTGCATTTGTCATCAAGCTCGTCGGTTATCTGGGTGGCCGGCGCGCGCCGACCGCGCCAGCTGTTGATGCGGTGTTTCACTGTTTCAGTGTTTGAACTGTTTTAAAGAGTTCTGTTGTAAAGTCGGTATGGCGTATACTGGGTTTCCCCGCCCAGCATAAAACAAAGTATTATCTTATTTGGTGCTTGGTTCTATATATATTACTTTTCTAAATATCTTACCTTTTAGGTAAGTTTTTTATCTAAATATTAAATGTTGTAGTAATTCTTGAGACATTTCTTAGCGAAAAACAAATTAATGGATATAAGAAATTTTTTGAGCAAAAAGTCTCGACTTGAGGAGAATCCGTCAACTTCTGGTGCATTGGCAGCTACAACACCACGCGAAAATGACCTACCTGAACACGGAGAACCTATTAAATATTAAACAAATACTACTTAAGGACTATCCCAAACAAAATAACAATAGGTCATTTCATTCAGAGTGGTTTAAAAAATTTAAATGTCTGTTATGCATGTAGACAGTTTCAGCCATTTACAAATAAAGAAAAACGTATACAAGAGACGGGTTACAGAAATTGGAAAAACGCACTGGACTCTAAAAATGGATTTCCGAAACATGAAAAGTCTGAAATCCATATTACATCTATGCCTATGTGGGATGAAAAGCTACTTCGGCAAAATACACAGTTCGGTAAGCACTTTGGTAAATCGGAATGTACTTGAAAAACATCGATATTATATAAAATCAGTAGGCGAATAAAAGGCGCCCGCCCATCCAATAAAATTCTTTGCCTTCCTGAAATAGCTTTCTAGCTACGGCCCTGAATAGCAATTAGCGACTGGTGTGAATCAGAACGGACGTTTATTTCTAGTAGGATCAGTTTTGGCTTTTAAATATTTTAATGTTAAAGGAAAAAAGAAAGAATATAATTACCCAATGCTTAATACACAAATTCTAAAAGTGCGAAAGCAGGTTTTACTGATATGAATCATTACCTTATAACTCTCTTCCTGAACCTGATTAACAATTTGTAAGTGATAAAATTGAAATTAAATTGTGGTTTTAGAGTTGATAAAAAAAATTGGGTCTCTGTCTATTTATCTACGTATGTTTTACTACACGATTTATCCCATTAGCGAATAAGACCTCGTACCAGTGGTTACTTGACCGAAGATCCCACAACACACCGACTCCAGTATCAACGATTACCGGTTGGCATTCCATCTGACTCTCCACACCCCCGTCCCGCGAGATGCCACAAGAATTATCCTAGCCCCCCGTTCTTGCCTCTGCATTATTTGTATTGATATTAATTTGATTTAATTTTTCGCTTTTGCTGCACGTACAATTGATACGTAACGCACCTTGCCGAGTTAGTTAAGGTAGGTATTCACCGTTCTCCGAACTTGTGAGTAATCAGATTTAATTAAGTGCGATAGGCCGTTTTTTTGCGGCATTCTTTTGTTATGCGTGACTTAGTTTCGGCGGAACCCAGTTGGGGCGATATCTCAGACTTATAAACAAATATATTTTTTTTCTAAATCACTTATGGGTAAGCAATGTAAGCATATAAACGAGCTGTGGTATTATGGCATGTAGCCACTGTATAGTTTTTATAGCACAGTGATAGAACATTAATTATTTAAAATGGGACAATTTAAATCACCTAATATTTTATAATGTATATATACCTAGCCTAGCTAATGCTTTTATATAAAATCCATTAAGTATATATTCTTGATACCGAACGTAATCCCCAATAAATATGCTAATGCTGTATGTATATGCTTTCTTTTTCACTTCTAGATGAAAATTTACCGGTCATTCAACTGTGTTGTAGAAGGAACAGGCAGAATAGCCGTATGTTTTTTATTTTGGACCCCTCGCGTCTTGTTTCTTGAAGATCGGGCCGGTCTAACAGTAATTTCAGATATTTAAATTTGGGTCGCCCAATTAAATAAAGTCGGACAATGGTGTGCAATTCTGCTTCGTATTTTACAGCTTTTCGAACTCGTTTAAATTATCGCGTGGGTCGTAACCGACTCATTTCGTTTGTTTTTCACGTGTTGTGAAATATCATGCGTTGCTTAAAATATCTGTGTGGCACTTGTAAACCGGAAGTACCTTCCTTTCTGTGCCAGGGGGAAGTTATATGTTATATTAATTGAGTTGGAACCTTTGGAAAAGCCGGTCGGTGCAAGTACACATTTTGTGTATAATATGCAGATCATTTATAGGTATAAGAAAAGTTTCACATCTGTAGGATTTGCACCAAAACACAAAAGATGATTTTGTGATTGATTTTTATAGTGGCAAAAGATGCAGCACCCGGAGAAGCGGGCGGATATTTTGATATTTTGTTGTCTGAATACACCTCGACTTCGGGTATATTCGGAGATCAAACCATTAACCATTATTTAACCTCCAAATTTCATCAACCCCTTTTCCTGCTTCATATCAGCGTCTAGCGTTTGTTCCATGTCCATAAAGTTAGCAGGTCAGCTTTTGCAAATCGATCTCGCTATGGCATAAACATTTGCCGTTTTTAGCCGTTAATTAATCGTGAAAGAAAAAAATTTGCAGCTCTTTATTTTTTTTATATCGGGGGCTCTGCTAACTTCATATGAAGCTACTGATAGTAATAAACAGATAACCTCGAAATTGAGGGCTCTCAGCAGGGCATCCGAGTTTTTGACTGAAGAGAGTGATTTTGCTGTTAATTGTTTATCGATAGTAATAAACAAAAAACTTCAAAATCACTTAATCTCAGCGGAGCAACCGCGTTTTTCGCTTAGAAAATTCGTTTTTTGACTCGTTTTCTGACTGAGATTTTGCCGTTCAACTTGTTTTATTTAATCGTGAAGAGAGCGATTTTGCCGTTATTTGTTTATCGATAGTAATAAACAAAGAACCTCGAAATCTAGGGCTCTCAGCGGGACAACCGAGTTTCTCGCTGGGAAAAGTATGTTTTCCACTCGTTTTTGGCTGAGATTTGGCCGTTCGCCTTATTTGATTTAATCGTGAAGAGTGCGATTTTGTCGTTTGTTTGTTAATAGTAATAGACAAAAAACATCAAAATCACTGTATCTCAGCCTAAGCGTACAACATTTCCCTTATAACCATTCGTCAGCGGCGTAAAAACGGCAAATTTTAAGCTAACTTAATTTTTTTTAAATTAACCTTTTATATATGTGACCTTCTAACTTCATATGGTTAGCACGGCACCAGATATAAAAAAAATAAAGGGCAGATTCAAATGGTCATATCTCGGTCAATTTTCATTCAAAAAAATTGTTCCTCCCACTATTTTAAAGGAAATTTAATCTACTTTTTTTATCTAATGCAATGCCTGTACCCAAAAGCCCAAAAAAGATACAGGCGAAGGAGCAAACAAAAACAAAAAATCGAAATTTTCGCTTTTTTTTTCAAGGCATGAAAAATTCGGCATTTTCGTTTCGGCATGAAAATATATTTTTTTTAATATTCAGAAAATGCTATTCCGATGGGAAATTTGATTCTCTAGAAAAAGTTCCGTAAGAAATATATCGAAATTTTGCTTTGTTTACGAGGTAAATTGAAAAAAACAAAAGGGGTGGTTTTCCAGCCCTATCTTCAATTTCCACCCTCTAATTTAATAGCACTCCGCAGTTTTTTCTTCATTTTTAAGACATAATCAATAGCCTAAAGAGGCATGAGGTTCATCCGAAAGGCAGACTGGCAAAAAACGCTAAATATTGCCTGTGCTTGTTGACGTTTAAATTAAAATTATTTATATTATATCTGTTTATCTTTCGCAACGGGTGTCGGACTGACGACTTATTTGAGAAGAGTAGTACAAACATGGAGTAGATGCTCTAATGACTTTAACATATTCCATACGGTTTACGGATCTGTCTTTTTGTTACGATATACACATGTGGTTCGCCAAAACCAGAGTAATCATTCGTCATATCTTGATATCATTTGAATAAAATGTGGCGTGAATAAATTTGCTTCATGCGGATCGTGTAAATGTCTTGATGTTCAGTTTGCGTCTGAGAAACTGAATACAAATACCTATTTTTGATGCTGATTTTATGTTTGACGTTCTACATTTTTCTCGCAGAATTCGTAACCTAACACAATACCGACGGAGAGTTAAGTAATTTGGAGTAATATAGAAAGCTTGATATTTTGCAACTAGTATGTAAAACACACATTAGCAAAAGCCATAAACTTAAAACTATGTTTTGCTGAAATACGACATATCCAAGTTAGAAACTATAATTTGCATACGAATTTGTATCCTTGGTGCTCGTAAAATATACACACGATTTCTGTCTGCAACATTTTCGACAGACTAGCAATACAAGAAATAAGGAACAAGACAAGACACTTTTTTCTTAACGGGTGGAAAAAGTCTGCTGGTCGCGGTAAAACCGGCAACACCGCACGTCGCAATCCACGGATAAACAGATTATTCTTAGAACGATTTCTGAGTTATTTCGGTACATCTTGCTTGAGTAAAGGTGTCACGTGCGTAGAAAACCTAGTGGGATTCGACCGAAAACGATTTCTACGAGCCTACAGGAAAACTACACGGGCCGTGGGCTGGACATCTTTTATTAGGAAGTGCTGGAAATGTGAGGTCGAGAGTCGAGACGGCAGGTGTGGGATCAGTGCATTACTTCTCATAAAATATACAGGGTGTTTCTATATTAATTTGAGAGATTTTAAGAAGTGAATTTTCAGCAAAAATTAATTCATTACATACTGAACTTTCATATATTTTTTCCCCAAAAATATATGAAATCCTCCCACTTACAGCCCCCTATACTTATAAGTTAAAAAGTTATAAGTGTTAAAAGTTATGGTTTTTATTTATTTATTCAACACTCAATTAAAGTGATCTTTAGCGATGAGATTTTAAAGGTATAAAGTGGCGTAAAGTTAGGCAAGTCGATCTCGCAATGGCATAAACATTTGCCGTTTTTTAGCCATTAATTAATCGCGGAAAAAAATGCCGCTCTTTATTTTTTTTATATCGGGTGCCCTGCTAACTTCATATGAAGTTAACAGGTCACATATATAAAAAAATAATAAATAAAAATTAAGTTAGCCTAAAATTTACCGTTTTCTAACCGTTAATTAATCGTGAAAGAAAAAAAAGGCAACTTTTTTAAAAAAAAATTTAATTAATTTTTTATATACCTATGTGACCTGCTAACTTTATATGAAGTTAGCAGGGCAACCGATTAAAACAAAAATTGAATTCTTTTACGATTAATTAACGGCTAAAAAACGGCAAATTTTAATGACAGCGAGATCGATTTGCAAAAGTTGACATGCTAACATGATGGACATGCTGATTTTTTAAAATCACCCATTTTTTGGGAGTACCCTATAGAAATATAGGAGTTCAGGAAGGAGTTCAATGTGAACAACAGCAATAGTTCTAGCATATATATCTTTAAATAAACTAGCAAGAGGGTGCTTTTTTCTTCCTGACCCTTTGTGATTCGGCATTTTTGCAAACTATTCCTACAAGTTTAAAAAATAACAATACACACACCTTACTTTTTAATAAAATAACCATGCCACACTTATAGTCACGGCAGTAGCAAGAGGGAACCTAAAGCTATTTGACCCTAACCTTACAAATGTCGTGCGTTTTAAAATCATCTCGTCGAAGAAAACATTGTTTTGCTAAAACTGCGCAGCTAAGCTATATTTGTAATATGGAATCTCCCTTTTTTTCTGTCGAGAAGTGTTTCGGACCAACCTTGGAGTTCGTTTGCTACTATAGACATTCGTCCTGGTCCTTGTGATAAATTGTTTGTTTATTTTTTTCAAAAAAAAATAAAAAACAAAAGCTTTTTTAATTATTGTGTTTTTTATAATAAAAAAAACAATATTGGTTTTTTTTTCAAATTTGAAAAGAAACGTTTTTTTTACATATTTTTTAGGAGGCTCATCTTTTTTTTTGTATTTGACATGTTTTGATGGGTAAACATGTCAAATACAAAAAAAAGATGAGCCTCCTAAAAACAAAATCGACGTGTCCTTTCCACAAAAGTCGAGACATTCGATTTTATCGAATTTATAAGAATGTATATAAATTTGTAGGTAAATTTTCGGATAAAGTGGAAAACTTCGGATAAAGCCGGAAACCTTCGGATAACGCGGAGATATAAATTTCGCAATTTGCTTCGGATAATGCGGAGTTCGGATAATGCGGATAATCGGGAGTCTACTGTATATGTGAAATGTTTAGAAAACTACACACCAAAATCCGTCCTGTAAATTTCATATTAATTTTTTAATAATTTTTTTATTCATAATTTTATAATGAAAAGCCTTATAAAGAATCTTGTAAAAATCATTTGTCGTTTTTTTAATAGAAAAGGGTCAGTTTTCCATATTAAAAATGTGCAATACAAAATATATTTTTCGCAAAACATTTTTTTCTTCCGAAATATGTTAGAAATTTCTGATTTCAAACCAGAATTCCCTAGAATACTTTCTTGATATTTTTAAGAACAATGTCGATTATCCGAAAACAAAGTTCTAATCAGGAGGTCAAGGGGTCGGCTCCTTCGAAATGTCTTTAAAAAAAAATCTCGATTTTTTCGAACATAAAATTTGCAATATAAATCGCATTTATGGCGATAGAAACTTTTTCTTTCGGGATTCGCTGGAACTCATCGTTCGCCATCCTGAACTCCAAATCCGCTGAGCTTCCTCGAAATTTCTTTTTAAAAAATCACGATTTTTTGTAACAGAAAATTTGCAATATAAATCTCCAATTTCTCCCCTCTAATTTAATAGCACTTCGCGGGTTTTTCTTCATAAATGACCCTTTAACCGATTCCTGCAAAAAAAACCTGTGAACGTCTTAGTTCCTTTTCTAGGACATAATGGCCTATGTCTATAATACGCTCTATTCATATTACATCCAACTTTTCAGTATGTTAGCACAATATTAGTTATTTCTGCATTTGATAAAAAAAACAAGTTATTTAAATATCAATCGACACACTAATAAAAAACACAACAGTAACAGAATATTAAATATGTAGTATAAACTAAGTATTTCAATACACTTAATATTAATTCTTCAATATGCGGCAACAATGAAATGTAAAAACAGGCGGTCCAGTTACCTCGGTGAACTGATTTTCCCGTCTTATTTTTGACATATATTGAAATCACTATTTCTGTAATTTGTTTAAGTTATGAAGGTTAAAAGATTTAAATATGCACATGTATATATCAAATTCACCTTGGTTATCATACAGACATTACAGAAATAGTATATTATTAAGTGCGTTAATAATGGCATGGCCCGAGCGAATAATGGCTATGAATTGCGAGTTGAATACTATACTTTGTCCACGACCATTATACATTTCTTTATCTTGAACGAGTTTTGTGTAATAAAAAAGTCAATGTATACCTTTGTTACATTGGAGAACGACGGCGGTGTGTAGTAAACAATTTACTAAAACAAATAATTGTAATTCAAACGATAAAGCACACACGAAGTGACGTACGTGTAAAAATAAACAGGCGTATTACAAAATTCAGATTGTCGCAGTTATTATCCTTGCAAATGTTCAACTACTAGGAAGAAGGTCAGTTGTGTTACTCATGTCATTTCTAAATACAAAGAAACTGTTTTAATACCTACGCCGTCTTTCACGATGGTTCAGTGCTTAGCGTCACAGGGGATATTTATTATGTTATACCTGAATAGCGCAGAAAAAAATAATTAGGCAATTTTTGGGAATGTTTGAAGCAGTGTCACTGTCCATACTATGTATTTCAATTAGGCTTTTGAAATATTTCCCATTACGGAATTGGATGATAAAAATTGACCAAACCACACACAAAAAATGTATCTATGTAAAATATATCTAAAAATGTATTTATGTAAAAGTTTATCAACATTATTCGTTATCATCAATTTTCAATCTATCCTCAAGCCAACATCACGCGTGTTCAATCATTCGCCAGATGATATGGCACCATATAATAAACGATTTGCACATTTAATGTTATGCTTTTATTCTCATTGTCCTCCGTTACGAGTACACGAGAGCTCCACCTTAATCTGGGCTTGTTTCTTGAATATTAATATCGAACACCGTCAGTCGGTCGGCGGAAGTTTATCACAATCTCATTTTGTAGCAGACTGTAAATATATTGTGGTAGGTATTCTCAACTAATGTAAATTTCAGATTGCCATTTCCCCAAACTTCGTGATACGGAATAAATGCCTATGAAAACTGCATGCAAGCGCAGAATTTTGTCAGGAGAGTGAAATGATTTAGATAAAACTGATTTCTTTTATTAATTGTTACATTTTTTCTTCATTAAACTTAGGCGATAACCCCCGCCAGGAATTTAAAGATCGTGGTTTCCGTAAGTGAGTCACCTGATTTAGGTAGACTCGAGAATACTCGTCATGCATTTGGTCAATTTATAGTGAATTTATAAAATACACTAGATTTTTTTATTATATTTAATTAAAATATAGCACACGTTACTCACCATTCGAATGGAATAATAATAAAAGTATAATCTACTATGATATTTCCATAGTCTGAATTTATAAAGGTTACCCATCTAAGTGGGATTAATTTAATGCATAGGGGTAAAGATTGGCATATCAGGGGTCCCTGCGTTGTATCCTCATGGTCTTTATCCACAATCTAAATTAAGTTTAATAGGTTCCGCGTATGCCCTTAGACCCTAGCCACTTCAGAAGCAGCTGAAAATAGGGTCCAATTATAATAGCATGTCCATAAATATATACCTATTGGACAAAAGTAAAGCAACTCTTATGATAAAATGAAATTTTTAAATATCTAAAATGCTAGCAACCGCGGAAATTAAAAACCATTTAGTTTGAAGGGTCAGAGTAGGCTGCTGTTGTCACAGGTGAAATGAGATTGTTATCAAATGTAAAAGAAAAAAATTGCCGCTCTATTTTTTTATATCGGGTGCCCTGCTAACTTTATATGAAGTTAGCAGATCACATATATAAAAAGGTAATTTAAAAAAAAATAGCATACAATTTGCCGTTTTTTAGCCGTTATTAATCGGGAATTTTTTTAATTTGTTTTATCGGGTGCCAACTTCATAAGAGGTTGGCAGGTCACATAAAAAATTAATAGAAACAAATTTAAGATTGCTTAAAATTTGCCGTTTTTTTGCCGCTGACGAATGGTCTCAGATTTTGCCGTTCACCTTGTTTGATTTAATCGTGAAGAGTGCGATTTTGTCGTTAATACTTTACTGATAGCAATAAACAAAACAAATCGAAATCGACAGCTCGCAGCGGGACGACTTCTTGGCTTGGTAAATTTTCGGCTCGTTTTTTGGCTCTGATTTTGCCGTTCGCCTATGGTTTGATTTAATCGTGAAGAGTGCGATTTTGTCGCCAATTATTTATTGATAATAATAAACAAAAAACTGCAACATCACTGAATCTCAGCAGTGCAACCGAGTTTTTCGATTGGATTTTCTTTAACTCGTTCTCTGCATGCAATTTTAATTTTGCCCGTCGACTTGGTTTATTAATATTCGGGAATTTGATTTATAATCGGGAATCGATATTCGAATAAATAAAATTTCCGTTTATAAAACGAGGCCTACAACATTTTCCTTGTATTCGTCAGCGGCAAAAAAAATACCAAATATTCTTGCTAACTTAAATTTTGTTTAATTAATTTTTTATATATGTGACCTACTAACTTCATATGAAGTTAGCACGGCACCCAAAATTTTTTTTTGTATACAAACACCAATGGCATTTACTATAATTACAATCTGATCTGAACTTAGATCAATGAGTAATATTTTTTCTAACCTAATTTACTACTGCTACAAAACTTATATCTAAGGACTTACTCACTAGTGTTCCTTATATTTTTCTAATACTTAATTACACTAATATTAATGTGTACACAGGCACTGTTCTCTGCTTTTGCACTAACACAAAATTATACTAGCTCGAAGGGTTTGATCCTCCTGAGCCTTCGAATCTGGTTTGTATTGTCGAGAAGCTGGATGACTTCGACATTGACGTGACGATGAAGTCGCTGTTCGTGACTTTTGGCGAATTCGCTGATGGTCTGGATAACGGTGTCCATTCCCATGTCCCTATGGAGGTCACTATTTCTGCAATACCAGGGGGCATTAACAATGCTCCTTAACACTGTTTTGGAATCGCTGGATTATATCTAGATTGCTCTTACTGGCACAACCCCACAGCTGGATGCCATATGTCCATACGGGCTTGAGAATTTGTTTGTACAAAAGTACTTTGTTATATATTGACAGTGTGGATTTTCGTCCAAGCAGCCAATACATTTTTTTAAATCTGATATCTAATTCTTCCTTTTTCTTTTTGACATGTGCTCTCCAGCGTAGCTTAGCGTCCAGTGTTATACCCAAATATTTTGCTGTATCAGCATATGGTACTTGGATATTGTTTATGCTAACAGGGATATGTCGGTCTGTCTTGTTAGTGAAATTAACATGGGCAGATTTACTCTCATTTAGTTTAATTCTCCATTGCTTAGTCCAGGTGTTGATTTTGTTAACTGATTTTTGCAGATTTATTGCCGCTTCTTGCTGATCCTTTCCCACAGCCATTATAGCAGTGTCATCAGCAAAGGTGGCTATCGTGTCATATTCTAATTCAGGAATATCACTGGTGTATAGTAGATAAAGGACTGGCCCTAATACACTCCCTTGTGGTACTCCCGCCTTGATTTCTTTAAGTTCAGAATAAGCGTCTTCCTGCTTAATTCTAAAAGTTCTATCTGAAATATAAGACTTCATTAATTGTGAGAACTGATTAGGCAGGAGCTTGCTTAATTTATACTGCAGTCCCTCATGCCATACTTTATCAAAAGCCTGTGCTACATCAAGAAAGACGGTAGAACAAACTTTTCTTTCCTCCAGCGACTTTTCAATTACATCTGTGATCCTATGGACCTGATCTATAGTTGAATGACTCTCTCTGAATCCAAACTGATGTTCTGGAATTATGTGTTTGTCTTCAATGATTGGTTTTAATCTTTTAAGAAATATTCTTTCGAACAGTTTTGATATTACAGGGAGCAAGGAGATTGGCCTGTAGGACGAAGCTTCATTTGGTGGTTTTCCGGGTTTCAGGATCATTATCATTTCTGCTACTTTCCATGTCTTCGGTACATATTTTAATCTAAAAGATGCATTAATAATATAGGTAAGTTTTTGAATGGCTTTACGTGGGAGATGTTTTAGAATTTCCCCCGTAATTAGGTGAAATCCTGGGGCTTTTTTCGGGTTAATGTTTTCTTTAATTTCTTTTGCTATTTCTTTCGGGGTAGCAGGTCTGATTGCACCTTCTTCCTGGATAAGATTATCCCAGTCAATAGTGTTTTCTCCCTCATTCGGCTGGAGAGTCTCTTCAAGATATTCAGCGTACCTGTTGGCTTTTTGCATATTACTTTTTGCCCACGTACCATCTGTATTTTTAATTGGTGGGTTCTGCTGTATTGGTCTCTTTAGTCTCTTGGTAGCTCTCCAAAGTGAATAGTCAGTTGACAGTTCACTTAGGTAGTCAGTAATAGACTTATCTTTGATTTTTTTAATCTCTCTTTTGAGTTGTTGTGTGGCATTATTTAATATGGTTTTATCGGCTGGTGATCTAGATTGATGCCAGATTCTTCTGAGCCTTCTTTTCTCGGAAATAAGAGCTCTGATTTCTTTGGGGTAGTTGTTACCTTTAATTCTTGTAGTAATATCTGGAGTATTATCCCATGCAGCTTGTTGGATAACATTAACAAATGATTCTGTTTCATTATCTAGTTGTTCTTCATTTCTTAGAGGCACTGACAAATTGATACTCTCTTCAAGTTCTAATCTGAAGCTTTTCCAATCTGTTAGTTTATTTACCAATCTATGGGCTAATTCACTTTGTATAATGCTGTCACTGAGCGTAAGTAATATGGGAGAATGGTCAGAGTTCAAATCCCAAGCTTCTTCCACATGTATATAGTTTACTGATACATTTCGAGTTATGAAAAAATCAATTAGATCTGGGATTTTGTTGGGATCTGTAGGCACCCAATATAAAAAAATTAAAGGGCGGCAATTTTTTTTTCTTTCACGATTAATTAACGGCTAAAAGACTTTATTTTTTTTTAATTAACTTATGAAGTCAGTAATTAACTTATCAATTAACTTCAAGTGTGAAAAACAGATTAAATCATAAAACAATGCCTCACTTTATTTTGAACGAATTATATTAATTTGTTTCAATTATATTATACACAATTATTGTATACGCCTAGTCATCGCGCGTATATTTAAAGAGTGTGAACATTTGTCAATCTTGCGCGAAGCAATTATTTCATGTGCTTGTTGCAACGGCTAATGGCGCCATCTATATTTAGATCCGTTAAAGTAATTCCCAATAATAGACTTATTAGTTGTAATTATAACATTGTTTTCTTCGCGTATATAACATAATAATTACTTCCCAGCATAATGAGTGTAATCTTCTAAGAATTTGTTATGCATTAGATAATTTTTGCATTCAAATGACATCTAAATTTTTAGCCTTGGCATCCTCATTACATTTTTATATTTAGGGGATGAGTCATGCTATTCATTTGTTTATAGCAGTGTTTAATGCCAGTCTTTTATTTTGTTGTGTGTATATATACCTACGATACTTAAGATTAAAATTATACGGTTGTTTAGTAGATATTTACTGCTATTAGGATAAATTATAATCGACATTTCCTATAAGAAAACAAAGGAAAAATCGGTTATTTTTCGCGGTCTCGGAGAATCGTGCATAGAACTAAAGGTGTTTGCAAATAAAAAATTGGAGTTTTCTCGTAAAATTGATCGACTATCTAACCGCATTTGCTTCTGCGACATTTTTCGGAAAAGATACCAAGGTTTTCTTTTCTTGTTAAAATCAATTTTTCACAATATTACGCGCTTTTCCGGAAAAGGAAAAGCAAGTGAAAAATAGCTGACTTTTCTCTGTTTTCTTGTAGAAAACGTCGTTCTAAACCCATTTCTATTAGAAATTTTTAGAAAAATCACATAGCTTTTATGGCAAAATCAAATTTTGATGGTATTTTCCTGGACTCAGGAAAAGCTAATGAAAAACAGCCGATTCAAGCTCTGTTTTTTTATAGAAAACGTCTATCTAACTTTGGCTGTGAAATTTGTAGGAAATATGGCATTGTTTTTGCTCAAATCAAATTTTCTAGCGCTTTTCCAGAACTGAGGAAACCTCATGAAGTTTCCTACCAGTATTCAAATAAAAAATGTGTTTTTTCTCGTAAAATCAATCGTCTATCCACCCGCATTTTGTTGCGACATTTTTCGAAAAAATACCAGGTTTCTTGTTAAAATAAAATGTTAAAAACAATTTTTCACAAGGGTGTTTTCTTGTAGAAAACATCTATCTAAACACATTGCTCTTAAATTTTTATGAAAAAGAGCATAGTTTTTACATCAAATAAAATTTTTGCTTGCTTTTTTTCGGGATGAGGAAAAAATATTGAAAAGCAGTGTCATGCTCTATTGTTTTGTGGAAAACGTCGATCCAAACTCCTTGTGCTCTGAAATTTTTACAAATAAAACGCTGTTTTTGCTCAAATGAATTTCCGCGCGCTTTACCAGAACTGAGGAAATGCAAGTGAAAAATAGAAAACTTCTTGTAGAAAACGGCGATCTCGAATCTAGACTTTGTGCTTTTTTAAATTTTTATAAAAAAGGGCAGTATTATTGCGGCTAAATGAAATTTTCAAAATTTTTACGGCTTTTCCTGTACCGCTGAAAAAACAAACGGATTTTAGTCTGGTAGAAAAATCGACCTAAACATTCTCGACGATTTTCTTGGGTGGAACTTTTCGAAATTGTGCATAGTTTTGTGCATAGAATTGTGCATACTATCCGCGGAAAATCGAGTGAAAATAACTGATTTGTTCTCTTATTTCTAATAGAAAATGTAGATCTTGATTTTTAGCTCTGAAATTTTTTGAAAAAATACATTGCTTTTGAGATATCATTTTTGATATTTTTTTGCACTTTCCGCGATCGTGGCAAAACAATTGGAAATTGGTTTTTCTCTGTTTTATGTTCATCTGGAAAAGCCTGACCAAGTATTGGCGGGTCCTTCATTTTTCGGAAAATCATTTATTTTACGAGTAAAGAAGTAACAGTGGAAAATACAGTCACCGTGGTTATTAATTGATATCAACTTGATAAACCAAAACAGGCGTGTCCTAAACCACTACCCGTGTGCCTTAGTAGCTTCCGCCGCTGCTGGCAAATGTTTATTCTTGTTCGAGTACACATAGCTGTTATCTTAAACCAATAATTTTACGACGATATTACAGCCGTTACACAAAGCCGGTAGTTGTAAAACATCTCTGGTACTTAAAACTTAAACAAAAGATAGGTTTTTGAAAATAAAAAATCATACCTCAGGCTGAGACCTCCGTAAGACAGGCCGGGGCAAGAATTTGTGACGTCACGATACTGGTCCCGTCACGGCGTAACGTAATATACAATATATAGAGGTTTTTATGAGTAAAACTGAATATATTTAAAAACAAACTGTTACTTGTGATAAAATAACTTGAAGGGGGGTTTCCACATCATCATAGAGGTACCCTAATAGACGCGTTGGCTCTTAAGGAAGTCTCACCAATAGCCCTAGCTCCACTAAAACCGATTGCAAGACGAAGCTCTAACTATGGAATTTCATTAATTTTCTGGTTGATCTATCATTATTTTGACTGGCAATTTCATTGTTGATTATTTTTGAATAATTATTAAGGAATATATTGGAAAGAATATGACTAGTTTTAGTTAATATTGATTTAAGTGTTTTGTTACATAACATAGCACACTTTTCATTCATTTCTTCTACATACTTTTCTAATTTTAAAATAACAACTCCGCAAAATGATCCTATGTTTACCTTTCTTTAAAAACTCAATTTCGTATTTATCTGAAATGAGCTCATTAAATATTTGATAGGCTTGAGGAAACTTCAAAGAATAATTCCGATGGTCGTTTTAAACCACCTCTTGTTAAATTTTTAAGATATTCGCTAACCTCAACAGAGTCGTTTTCGGAAGAGTTAGTAAATTGTATGAAAAAATCTGAATTTGTAGTAATGTATATTAAACAACTTTCACAACCATTAAGAAATTTAATAACAGAATGTGCACAATACCCGGAAATATAAAATAGTGATGATAATACTGAATAATTTAATTTAATGTCAAACAAATTAGGAATTATTTCTGAAAAAAAATCGATATTTTCAGACATGTCAAACGAAGAACCTTTCTTTTTCGTCTTTGTCATTAAATGAAGACTCTGAAGGAAAATGTACCAAACTTGGCCGACTTTATACTCTAAGAAGACGTAAAACTATTAATTTTTTTTCTTATTCAAGGACTTGCGTCACGGAAATATAGAAATAAAAAATCTGAAATTTTAAAAAGAAAATGGAACAAATTTTTCTCCTTAAATTTAAGTTGTCATTATATACAGTACAAGTCAATATATACAGATTTATGCTATCTAAAATGAAATTACATGACTTAAAATTTGCATTGCCAGTATCTTAACGATGATGCTAATGTTTTTTTTCTTTTGCAGGTAAGGTTTGGCAATTTATGTCCTACCACCGTAGTTATATGTACGGTGGTTCTACCATGTATTTATTGTAAGTATACATACATTTTATTTCCTCTCATAAAAACAGTTTATTTTTACTTCACTTGAACGGTTGCATGGCGTTGCGCGAAATAATAAATTTGAAAGAGGGTCTGACAATTTGCCAGCTTAATGTAAGAATGAAGTAGAATAATGCCACTGCATTGTGTTAATACTGTGTTTGTTTTCTCTTTTTGTCGTTTGCGTTTAATAAATGGGCCTTGTATTCGACAAAGGGGCGATTTGAAACAAAGGATTGTTAAGACAAATGAATTTCCTACTATGGCGTTACTATGTTAAACGAGTAAAGTCATTAGCACTTATATTAAGTAACCTAAAATTCGGTAGGTAACATTTGCATGTGTAACGCTAATTTTTCTCACATTTCTCAAATGTAAAATGCCAGTAGCGATGCTAGTATTCTGTTATAGGCAAGCATAATGCTCCACATATTTTTTTTATTCTGTTATACGCAATGTGCTTGCCACCATATGTTCACAATATAATCTGTTATTGACTCACTGCTTATAATTTATTCAGTATTATTTGAAATATAATACAGCCAGTAGGCGCTGGGTATGTGATTCAACTGTTAATGTATCCTACATGCGACACCTTCCGTTTTCCTTTTTCTACATCGAGAAGGCTGCGGCCGAGTAGAGGCATTCTCGATGTCAATACTAGTTGGCGTTGAGTTACTCTGGTGCGGCTACGGTTATTGTCTAGGGACATGCAAATTAGGGTATTTAACGACGAAACGTTGAGGATTTCAAGTCGTGTCTTAGCAGAAGACTGAAATTGAATAGCAATGGGGGGCAATGAACATGAAGAGGCGATGTAAATAGCCCGGATGACGTGCCGTTGAGTAATCGGGACCAGTAGGTACGACACTGGCGTAGTCATTTGGGCATACCGTTAAAAATATGGAAAATCGTTTTTTTTTCGCTTCAAAATTTCACTAAAAACTGGTTTCTGGTCGAGCAGAGACCATTTCTACCGACCTGAACCGATTTTTGTCAATAAATTAAATAGCAAGATTGATTTTCGTCTTAGGCATAAGAAAAAACGTCATAAAAGTGAACATTTTAATGATTCATTGAATGTCGACGTGCAGACTGTATAATAGTGGACCTAGGATACTTCCTTGAGGAACGCCTGTTGAAACTTTTGCTGCCTTGGATGTATTACTGTATAACTGAACTTTCTGAAGCCTGTCTGTCAAAGAAAAAGACAAAAATGAACATGCATCATCCAGATATTTTTGTTGGTGATAAAAAACGATCACTTTTTTATCGCTATATAGGTTAATTTATCAGCAAGAATTTTATTGAACTGCTCATGTTGTGGAGGCCAGTCAAAATCGACAATAAATTAACAAAACATGCTCTATCTCTGATTTTTTAGTATGTTATTTGGACCCATTACCATTTGGACCCAAGTACCAGAATATTTCATAATGATTATTTTATTTTTTTTAACATACACTAAATGAAAAACTATTTTACATTTTTGGTAACATACGCCTTTATTCCAGATACCTATTCAAATGTTTTATGTTTCTATTTTATTTTTATGTATTTTATTTAACATTTTATTATTGTTCGTCCGTAAAGAAAATAATTCACAAATAAATTGAACACAATCTTACATATTGAAATACGAGCTAATAAATACAGGAGAAACAAAAACTGTGAGCTCGGAGCTCTTAGATATGAAACTGGATAGTGCGGCGTGAAAGAGGAGAGAGGGTTGGAAGAGGGGAACCAAGCCTACGCACAACAAAAAACCGCTACAATCCTTAAATCCTCAAAAGCAAGAGCGCTTGCCACTCTACCCTTTTTTGCACACATTAGCTTGTTGACTAATAATATTGGTACCTACCAATAATCTATTCAACTTACATACATCCTATATGATCATAACACGTTTTGCATGATTATATCTCAATTCATGCAACACAAAAGTGGTTAGGTACATTTATGGAAAAATGCGATTTTACCTTAATGGTTTTTTTTGAGATTTTGAGAGAACTACGAGGCTTACAGACCCCGCTCTGCGCTTAATTTAAAGCTAATTAAATTGCCTACAATCTATTCGTAGGATCAATGGTTTCGATGCAATTTCGGTCCAAAGAAGGTCTAAAACTAAAATTTTAAATTTTTGGAAAAACTGGCCTATTTTCAAAGTGCCATAATTCGGTAACCAATTGATCTGCAGAACTCCGGTTGGGCTTAATTTGTCACAAATTTAATGGTCTTAAAAAACGTATAGAGTAGCTTTCGACGAAAAATGCATGGATTAGGATATATAGAGCAAAATTTGAAACAAGTCCAAAAATTTCTCGGTTTTTGGTGTGTAAAAAATTTTCCACAATTTTTTGAGAGTTGCAAACTTGGGTATACATACCCCTAATGGGTCCAAATAACGTGCTAAAAAATCAGAGATACATCATGTTTTGCGAATGTAGCGATTTTTTGTATCGATTTTGACTGGCCTAAGAAGTCTTCATCTGACAACAAATTAGGCAAACTAAACACATAGGTAGGTTATAGTGGAGCGGATCTGGAAAGAAATATGGGTCAAAAACAGACAACTCAAATTTAATCATTGTTTTCCAAGCCAATTAAATCGTGTCCTCCCATTATTTTGGCATGGCTTTTGCCGGTCGTGTCGATGGGGGGAAGGGGGAACAATAAATAAAAAGCATTGAAAAATTATTTTTAATGCATATCTCGCCGGTTTATCGGTTTATTTCTTTAAATTGTCTAAATTGTGTCTCAAAATCAGAAATTTCTAACAGAAATAAATAAATATCAGCCTCTATAACGGACTATGCACAGTTATATAACCTGCATAGGGCGACTTAAACGGGTTGACCTAATCGTAAATAATACTGACAACTTTAACCTGCGAACGGCTTTACGGAAGAATCTAAGTAGGTCTTGATGCAATCACAAGTTATACCAAAATTAAAACAAATTAGAGAGACTTAACGTGGAATTTATCACCCAGTCAGTTATAGTTTAGAACATTAATGTGTCAAGTCTATCTAGCCTTTAGTCTGTTATATAACGACTTGCAAAACTGCGTTTCAGCATTCGGATATAGCTCGGAGTTGTTTGTCAAGAGTTAACTGTGAGGCTGACCTTAAATACCAAGTTCTATGATTTATTTGAAATGTTCATTGATAAAATCTTTAATTTCTGAATTTTAAACTAGCGCATGCTAATTGGCGGTCTAAAATTAAGTTCGTCTATATGCAAAACGTCGCAAAATATTATGGCAACATGTCTTGTTAAACTTATTCGCGCCGGATATATAAAACTGTGTTTTTGTTAATGGTAATGTTAATTTCCGGAGGTTTTTTGATATTAATTTGGTGATTCTATGCAGTTTGAACTGCTTTTTCCATTTTTTATTTTACCTCCTCGTACGTTTGCCGCTGGCGTCGCTATTAAGAAAAAAAAATACCTGAAACCATTATTTGTACATATCTTGTTTTCGGTTGATTTTACAACAAAAATGATTCTGTAATAGATTTAACTCGACAATTTTCTCTAGAAACTATAGTACATAACACTAACCGTTGTCGGCAATTCGAAAGCCTTTGGAAGAACAAAAATAGTCCTGTCCCTCTCACTACACACCAAGCACTTGCTCCAGAAGTTCTTCTTCAACTAATTTCTTGCAGATGGAAAAAAGGGATGTCGTGGAACATGTAGATACCGAAAGCTGGGCGTAACAGTTTTATAATTAATTGAGTCCTGTGAAGCTGGCGCTGCTTTTTTTTAAATCATCCATTTCTTGGGAGTTCCCAATAAAACAAAAGAGTACAGGAGTTCAATGTGAAAAACAGCAATAGTTGAAAGGAAAACCATTTTAGGGCGCTAACCTCACGCTGTGCTGTTTTTCAACGAAAAAGAGTTCACGATGAATTTTTCATTAGAGAAGAAAGAGTTCAGGAGTTCACAACAACAAAAAACAATAGTTCATAAAATTAGCAAAAGTTTGGGGGAAAAATTAATTTTATGGGTTATATTATGGCGATTAAATCCAATTTTTATTGTAAATTATACGATCGAAAATGCGCGTTTTTATTAAAAGAAATTTCGAAGTAGTTCAAAGGGCTACTGATGAGAGTTCAGAATAGCGACCTTGCGAAGAGTCCTTGCGAATTCCGAAAGAACAAAAATTTCTATCGCGATAAATACGATTTTTATTACAAAATTTAATATCGAAAAATGAAATATTTCGGCAAAAACAAATTTCCAAGGAGTTCAAAAGGCTCTGATGAGAGTTCAGAATGGCGAACGAAGAGTTAGTTCATGCGAATAACGAAAGAAAAAAATGTCTATCGCAATAAATGCGATTTTAATTGCAAAATTCAATATCGAAAAATGGAAGATTTTTGCAAAGCGAAATTTCGAAGGTGTTCAAAGGACTTTTGATGAGAGTTTAGAACGGGGAACGAAAAGTTCGTGCGAATCCCGAAAGAAAAAAATGTCTATCGCAATAAATGCGATTTTTATTGAAAATGAAAGATCTTTGCAAAAACAGATTTCGAAGGAGTTCAAAGGGCTTTTTCGATTATCATTTCGATAACTCATTTTTCGATATTGAATTTTTCAATAAAAAACGCATTTATTGCGAAAGAAATTTTTTGAACTCCTTTTTGAACTCCTTCGAAATTTTTTTTAAATAAAATCGCGTATTTTTCGATTGTATAATTTACAATAAAAATCGCATTTATCGCGACATATCTTTTTTTCGTTTGGGCTTCGATCGAATTCTACAATCGCCATTCTGAACTTTCATCAAACGCCCTTTAAACCTTGAACCCCTTGGAATTTTTTTAAAAAAAATCTCGATTTTTTCAATCAGGAAATTTCCGATAAAAATCTCATTTATTGGGATTGAATTTTTTTTCTTTCGGGATTTGCACTAACTCTTCGTTAACCATTCTGAACTCTCATCAAAAGCCCTTTCAACTCCTTGGAAATTTTTTATTCAAATAATCTCGATTTTTTTCAATCATGAAATTTGCAATAAAAATCGCATTTAATGCGATATAAATTTTTTCTTTCGGGATTCGCACGAACTCTTCGTTCGCCATTCTGAACTTTCATCAAAAGCCTTTTGAACTCCTTGGAAATTTGATTTTGCAGAAATCTTTCATTCTTCGATATTGAATTTTTTGCATTTTGCAATAAAAATCGATTTATCGCGATAAAAATTTGTTTCTTCCGGGATTCGTACGAACTCCGGTCGCCATTCTGAACCCCATCAGAAGCCCTTTGAACTCCTTTGAACTTTCTTTTAATACAAATCGCGCATCTTTCGATCGTATAATTTACAATAAAAATCGCATTTATCGCGAAATAACCTTTTTTTTGGATTAGATCGAACTCTTCAATCGCTATTGCATAGAAGAAAATAAAAAACATTTTCGAATTTTTTTTTAATAACTTGCTAATTTTATGAACAACTATTGTTTTTTTTTGGACTCCTGAACTCTTTCTTCTCTAGCGAAAAATTCATCGTGAACTCTTTTTCGTTGAAAAAACGGTGCAGCGTGAAGTTAGCGCCCTAAAATGGTTTTTCGCGATTTCTCGACCTAAATTTCTAGAACTATTGCTGTTTTTCACATTGAACTCCTGAACTCTTTTGTTTCTATTGGGAACTGCCAAGAAATGGATGATTTTTAACAGGAGCAGCGCCAACTTCACAGGACTTTATAATTGTCTCGAACTGTGATAATGGATGTGATAACAAGGCTCAAGCATTGGAAGATAGTGATAAGGATGAAGACACTGATGCGATCGTAACACCACTGTGTAATGAAATAGATACAGAAAGTAGACACGAAGCTGCTGCACCAGAAGAATTGATCGTGGACTTCGTTGCCTTCAAATAGCAGAAACATCGATAAAGTTCCTAGTCCCTCCGGGGTATCAAAACGAAAGTAGTTGGTGTAATTTTCATTTCTCTATTAATATGGCTCTACCTCATGACTCACAGCGGTGTGAAATGGCTTATTTTATAGCAAATTCTGGGTTATATTTCGTTTTATTTTGTCTGTTCTTTAATTTGTTACATTCATAAGTGTGAATCACGGCGTTTCTTAATTCGTCATTTTACACAACCACTGTTCTTTATTTTTAGCATATGTTATGTCATTTACCTATGTAGGTTCGTGATGGTTTTTACAAAATACGGTTTTCCATTTGCATAGTTGCAAATATTGGTAATTTATGGGTGCGTTGATATCCGATACTCTATGGCCGTAGCCATTAAAACAAAACGGTCACTTAAAGTTTATAGCAGTCTATTTTCGAATTTCCTTCTGTTTCCCAAGCCATTTCGCGGCTGCAGCTTGCATGTAAGTTACTTTTACCCAATGAAGCGGTTTGCGATGCAAACTATTCCCCGGACGGCGAAATAAGATCAAAAATAAGTTTTTGTTCAACCAGTTTCGAAATACCTGGCATTGCGGGGAATGCTGGTTGCGCGCAGTTGGAATTTTTTAGATATAAAGCGCATTAACAAAACTGTTCATAAACTGAAAATTACAGCTTTTTTGGGCGAGATACATGTATGTAAACTCTTGAAAACTATTATTTCCCGTGCAGCCCGCTCCAACTTCGAAACCGGCATCTGGATTTGTGTCAAACAGTTAAATGTGTCTGGTAACGAATTCCATGTTTCCAAAATTTTGTTATTGCCATTTTTACTTATATTGCTTGTCAATCTTTCTGCGTTTCAATTAATTCCAACTCTTAACTTGTTTCAATAAATTTTTAAATCCATACTGAACTAGACTGGAAATCAATCAGCTGCATTTCAAATTCTTCAATTTCCAACCAATCTAATTGGGACAAGTTCAGTTCACATCAGGGTACATAATTTGTACCCTACAATAACTTGAGTGTTTCCGATAATTCTGTGAACTGAGAAAATCTCGCTGAAAATGAATCAAATGAACTCAAGAATCAATTACAGAAATAAATTCCTCAGTAACTTTTTCTTCGCCTGGTTTCTCATGTAACAAAGGAGCACCTTTCCCGCCCGCCGCCGCTGCCCCGCGCCCGAACTCTCCGAAGTGTAGGGTCGCTCGCGTTCGTCCGTAATATAATATTTTATAGTGAACTTTGCGATCGGTGGCGGTGACTTTAATTATAATTTTGCAAAAGGTTTTTAACTAATCTAAACTATTATGAGGAAACGTTTATTGCTTCAAACCGTTAATTTTGAAATAACCAGCTATCCGTACCTGTACCAAAAATCACAGGTGTTTTAAATGTGTAAATGTGCTCTGACTCACCATTGGCAACATTACAAGACGAAAATAAATGAAATCTGGCCGCCCGCGCAATCAAACAAATCTGATCTTAATGCGATCATATATAACAAACAAAACTATTTATAATACTGCACTATCTAGTATGTGTCAATGCTTTTTATTTTATAAATACTCACTGTTTTTACTTTTATTTTTTGTATATTTTTTTGGTTTTACTGTAGCAATTTTGTCTGGCGTGGCATTTCTGGCGCCAAAGTACTTTGTAGTTAAAATATTGCCATTCAGGTTAGGCCCTAAAACGGATCCCTGAGGGACGCTTTGGTGGGAAATAACCTTTTCGAATTAAAGAAGTAGCTGGTGGTGGGTGACATCCGTTATTGGAAACAAAACATGGTAATAAAGTGTTGACTATAGCACCTGTCATAAAAATAAAATGATTCACGCATTCAGTTTGCGTAGGCTGGTCGGGTTTCGCCTTGATGATGATTTATTAGATCACGAAGGATCTGATATTCGACTGTTTACCTCATCGTAGATGTTGTGACACGCACTGAATATGAGAACACGCCTAAGTATGTTTGGAATTGCTAATTATTTTGTACTAGGTTAAACATTATAAACGAAATCGGTGTTTTTTAAAATATATTTTTCTACTATTGATCTGCTCGACTGTTTTGTATTTGTTCTCTTATCATTTTTAGAACCTTTTTTAAAATTTCAAAAAAATCGAAAAAAATTTTGAAACAATTTTTCATTTTGAAAATCGTGCTTTCAGTCAAGTCGACTAAACAATAATATTACATTAGAAAACAGATTATTTTGTGAAAGTGTATAAACACAAAAAGATTTCATTAAACTCTTGCAGCCTTTAATTTTTATTAATTAAGCTAGTATATATAATGAGGCTAATTAATTCCTTTGTGATAGGAAGAAGACACCACGGGCGAAAAGCAAAAATAGAAAGAGAGTAAACATTTACAACTAGTCGTATAATCTTAATTATTATGACAGTAAAACTGATGTTTAGATTTTATCCAGATGCCACTTTTAAACAGACTATTTTTCTCTCCCGTCACCTGTAAACATAATATTCAGTTACACAAAGCTGTCAAAAAAATCGATTTGGAAATGGAAAAGGGGAAACTTTCATATTTTTTAAGTGAATAAATTGTAGAAAAAACAATTAAGGTCTAAATAATAACGTTGGAAAATATACAATTATAGCAGAAGACATAAATCCTAACAATATACATATGCATATAGACATCCATAGCATTATCTAAGCCATTTTTATTATGTTTTAACAGCTTTATTTCAGAGTTTAATCGAGAAACTTATTATTCCATAGGACCAGGTCCAAGCATTTACAAGGCGATCAAATCAAGTTGTCAAAAAAATCGATTTGAAAATGTGGAAGGGGAAACTGTCATATATCTTTCAAGTGAATAGATAGTACAAAAAACAATTGTTATGGTCTAAATAATAATTAGTTGAACAATATTCAATAATACCAGAAGATACAAATCTTAACAATATACATATGCATATAGACATCAATAGCACATATCCAAGACATTTTTATTATGTTTTAACAGCTTTTTATCGGATGGTTTAATTGAGCAACTTATTTTTCTATAGGGCCAGGTTCAAGCATTTACAGGGCGATCAAGTTGTCACAAAAGTCGATTTGAAAATGTGGAAGGGAAAACTTTCATATGTTCTTCCAGTGAATACCTAGATAGTACAAAGTTATAGTCTAAATAATAATTAGTTGAAAAATATGCAATAATACCAGAAGATACAAATCTTAACAATATACATATGAATATAGACATCCATAACACATTATCTAAGCCATTTTTATTATGTTTTAATAGCTTTATTAGATAGTTTAATTGAGTAACTTATTTTTCTATAAGGCCAGGTCCAAGCATTTACACGACGATCGAGTTCTCAATAAAGTCGATTTAAAAATGGTAAAGCGGAAACGTTCATATTTTGTTAAGTGAATAAATAGTAGAAAAAACAATTAAGGTCTAAATAATAACGTTGGAAAATATACAGTTATTCCAGAAGATATAAATCCTAACAATATACATATGCATATGCATATAGACATCCATAGCACATTATCTAATCCATTTTTATTATGCTTAACAGCTTTATTTGATAGTTTAATTGAGCAACTTATTAATCAATAGGACCAGGTCCAAGTATTTATACGGCGGCCAAATTGTCAAAAAAATCGATATGAAAATGTGGAAAATGTGTCTAAATAATATTTATTTGGAAAATATGCAAAAGATACAAATCTTAACAATATACATATGCATATAGACATCCATAACACGTTATATAACCCATTTTAATTATGTTTTGACAGATTTATTGAATAGTTTAATTGAGTAACTTATCTTTCAATAGGGCCGGGTTCAAGCATTTACACGGCGATCAGGTTGTCAAACAAAAAAATCGATTTGAACATATTGAAGGGGAAAGTTTTATATATTTTCGTACAAAAAGTATTAAGTGCAAAAAACAATTAAGGTCTAAATTATATTTAGTTGGAAAATATGCAATTATACCAAAAGATATAAATCTTAACAATATACATATGCATATAGACATTCATAGCACATTCTATCTAAGCCATTTTTATTATGTTTTAACATCTTTATTGGATAGTTTAATTGAGTAACTTATTTTTCAATAGGGCCAGTTCCAGGCTTTCGAGTCCGAGACTGTATAACACTGTTATAGAATGAGGCAATTTTATTTTAATATGTTGCAAATTTATTCAGTACTCATAAGACCCTCGAGTACATACCTTTCTCGCTCGACTGGCGATAGATTTATGATAGGTATGGTTTGCAAGCGATATTAATTTAATATCTAATTAGAATATTCATCATGTTCATATGTGCAGTTGTATTAATCTCACCTATTGTCAGTTTGCAATGTCGTAATCGTTTTAAAGGGGAAACGTGACCAATAATAAGTAGCAAATATGTATGTATAAATATTGTAAAAAAATCTTCAGCCTGCAGACTTTACTCTGCTAAATTTAGATATTTTGACCCCAACTTTAGAGGGCTGTAGCTTAGTGGAGAAGGGGTTTAAAAAAATACCATGAACGATCTCCCTTAATTTTTGCTGGAAATTCACCTCTTACAATCTACCGTATCAATTTAGGTAACACCCTGTATATCAAAAAAGGAATCAGTGCATAATACAACAAATCTGGCATTAGATTTTCTCATTGTGATTAGTTGCAGTCATTTTGATCTTAAGTAAACAGTTGTAATTGCAAATTGGGTCTATATCGAGATATCTGGCATCATAACAGCAGAAAATTTTTATGTCTTCTAATTTTACAGCCATGATCTCAGATGTTATTATCTAAACGTGCTTATAACACATAATCTTTAATAATCCGTAATAAACTGTAAATAGTTACTGGAATCACTTCTGACTTAAGTTTTCGAAAGAGGGCAAAGTGTTTTTAAAAATAAAACTTTTTTCAGAAGCGAATTTATTACAATCAACTGAATTTGACGGGGGCTCGTAATAAACTGAATTTACAATGAGCAATAAAATCTACAGTCACCCGTCTACAGATAAGACTTGAGTGCATGCATAAATATAAATCAGCATTTTATACAATGGGCTCACTGAGAGCGTTAATATAACTCTTCCATCCTTAGACTAAAATCCTGGGGGTTGCAACAACAGGATTTGGTAACCTAACATTGGGTATTTCCTGTGGTCGAACCTCAGTTGCGGTTATATGTCTACATATAAGTTGTTTCTTATACAAATAATAATATAAAATACAAATAATAAGAACAATTATGATAATATAAAGGATAATTGTCCAAACACTAATATTATTAAAGTGGATTGGAACTTCTGAAAGTGAATTTATATTTTTATGTTGAGTTTCCAATGCACCCTGTACAAGTTTTATTTCATCTAAGTTGATGGCGTCCATTTTTAAGGGCTTAAAGTTAATAAATGATTTTTTATTTGGAATATTAATGGTGTCCAGTTTGGGTAAATCAATAGTTTTAAAATTTTTCATTATATTCTGGTAGTTTCTAATTTGAACGTCTTTTATTTGCACTTCACAATTAGAACTAAGTTCTAACACAAATGTTCCTTTAAGAGGCACATTATCTTTATTAACACCACACTTTTGAACGGCAACAATGTCTTGGGGTACGATGAGGATCCACTGGTTCTTCTCTATCTTCTGGATTTTAATGTTTTTGATTTCAGCGGGTATTGGCTGACAATTAGTAATGTTTTTAGAGTACTTTAACATTTGTACTTCACAAGGGGCTTCGCTATCTTCTTCGATTTTTACAAGACTGGTATCATGACAGATAAATTCATTTGTGGCAATTTCTTGGCATTTTGAGTCGGAAAACATATAATTTTGCTCATTTAGGATAAGGTATTTTGACTGTGGTAGAATAGCTTCGAAGGTATCACTTTTTGGTGTTGGTAAGGAATATAAATGATAATAATTATAATTATCATGCTCCACAATGGGGATTTCAAGAATAAATATTATTTTATTATATTTACTATAACTTTTTATATTCACAGTTTTTTCAAATAATAGTACATTTTCTAGTATTGGGTCAAAAGGTAATTTGTTTTTTATTAAATGAACACTAATTAATTTTATTTCATTTAAAAGTTCTTCCGGCTTAATTATAGAGTTATGCAAAGTATTTAATTTGGAAAATGTTATGGCAATTTCAATTTTTTCCAAAATATCATAAATAACTTCAAATGCTGTAGTTATTTGAGAAATAACCATTTCAATAAGGAAATAATTATAAGTTTCAATGTTCTTTAGTTCTACTGATTTTAAAACTTGTTCAATTTGTAAAATACGTGATTGTAGAATTAACTGATTGTGTGCCAAGACTTGAGTATTATTCTGAAAATTCTGAATGGATTTTTGAAGAAGTGTAATTTGTTCGTTAATAATAGTTTTTACTTTTATTTGATTATCTGATAATACTGAAATAGCTCTGTCATATTTTTCGGCATCGTTCTGATCTAGGTTTCCAGATATAGATTTTATGATAGATCCTAATCCGTCTATGAGTCCACGTTTTGGTCTTCTATGAATCAAAGGATTCAGTTGATTAATTTGTGTTGTTATTTTGTCTTTTAATATGTTTACTAGATTATATGAATTATGAAATTCTTTTCGATAGTCACTTTGTGAAATATTAGTCTCTAATGCATTTTTTAGTCTTAGATATGTTGTCTGAAGGGAATAAAATTCTTCGATAATATTATTTATATCAAATATTTGAATGAATGTCCAGCAGTCAATTTTGTTTTGTGCGTTGCCTAGTTTTAGTGGTAACAGTCCAGGATTGTTGTTTAGATTATGGAATCTGGAGTTGGTGAATTCGCTGTAGGAATAGGAGAAGTACCTGTAACAAGAGTGGGTTTTCTCAGTTCTTTTATATGAATTATTTCTTTTTTGTTTCTGTTCTGTTTATTGGTAATTTCTACACGATTTCTTCCTAGGATCTCTGTAATTTCGTATGGTCCTAAAAATTTATTATGTTTCTTATTTCTACCTTTGGGATTCTGTTTATAAACTGTTTGACCTAAGTTAAATTCATTGTTTTCACCTTGAGTATTAGTTTTTGATACTACTTTTTGCTTTTGAGTATTTAAGTTTTCATTTACACGTTGGTAAACATGGTCTAATTTTTGTTTGTGATTTTCAGCATATTCTGCGAAAAATGTTTCGGGTAAAAATATTTCGTTAGGGTTCCTGGAGTGTGTATGACCGAATGTAAGTTCAAATGGGGTATATTTGGTTGCACTATGAATTGAACTATTATAGCCAATAATAGCATAGTCCATTAAATCTTTGGTTTCGTCTGGGTATTTTTCTTTTAATATTCGTAAGTGTTCAATTATGGTTGAATGAAAACGTTCTACAATACTATTCGATTCGTGGTGTGCTGGGGTAGTGAAATGTATTTTTATTTTGTGTAAATTTAAAATTTCTTTGACTGTGTCATTATTAAATTCAGTACCATGATCTAGAACTATTTTTTCGGGGATTCCAAATGATGAAAAATATTTTATTAATGCGTTACTAATATGAATAGCTGTTTTTCCTGTAACATGTATTGCTTGTGCAAATTTTGTGAATGCGTCTACTAACGTCAAATAATTTTCTTGATTATATGTGAATATATCTATATGAATGATTTGAAAAGGTTTTGAAGCAGTTTCTGTTAGCATGAGGGGTGTATATGGTTTTTTCCTGGAGTATTTTGTACGTTGACAAATACTACATGAGTTTATAAAGTTTGTTATAGTGGTTTTCATATTTATCCAATAATAATTTCTTTTTACTGATTCTAATGTTTCTAAAATTCCTCTATGGTTAACTTTTCCTTCGTGGTGGTTTTTAACTAAAATTATTTGTTCCTCTTTATCGGTTACAGTATTTACTCGTTTTGTACACCTGATTAATTTGGGACCATTTTCTGAGAAATGTTCTAAATATACTTTATTAAATTGTTGGTAAAAAAGGTCTGTATGAAAATGTATACAATATACTTTATTTGAAACAGTATAATATTTTAAAAATTCTAATATTAGTTCCTCGTTATCTTTGTCTGGGATTTTGACTGTTAAAATTCTATGATGCTGATAATTTTCTAGCTTAATGCTTACTTTAGGATATGGGTGTGGTAAAACTAAAATTTGGTTTACTTTATTATTTATTATCTCGTCTAATATTTTAATTCCATTATTTGTAGTTTCATTAAAAGTGGTATGTTGGGTTGTCATGTCTGTATTGTCATTGTTTTCAATATTAGGTTCATCTGGTAAATTTTGTGTTTCTGGTTCTCGACTAGTAGATTGTGGGGGATCATCTTGAATAGGATTTTCTGAAAGGTTTCTTAGGTATTCGAGGATTTCTGCGTTAACTTCACCGGGGTTATTTATTATAGATTCATTTTCTAAAGCGTTTATAGTTATTCTAGATAAAGCGTCTGCGTTTGTATTTAATTTTCCTTTTTTATATTCGATATCGTAGTCGTATTCTTCAAGCTTAAGGCGCCAACGAATTAATTTTGAATTTGGTTCACGTAATTTGAATAGCCATGTTAATGGTCGATGATCTGTGTATATCGTAAACTTTCTCCCAAAAATATACGGTCTGAAAATTTTCGTTGCCCAAACAATGCCCAAAAGTTCTTTTTCTATTGTGCTGTATCGTTGTTCAGATTCATTTAAAGTCCTAGATGCAAATGCTATAGGCTGGTCGCTTCCGATTGGACCTTGTGATAATACTGCGCCTAAGGCAACATTACTTGCGTCTGTTGTTAATATGAATTTTTTTGAAAAGTCGGGATATTTTAAAATAGGGGCGTTGATTAATAATTTTTTGCAAACATTAAAAGCTGATATAAAATTTTGATCATGAACTATTTGAGAATTTTTTTTCAAACACTGAGTGAGGGGTTTCGTTATTTTAGCAAAATCTTTGATAAATTTCCTGTAATATCCTACTAAACCTAAAAAGCTTTTTATTTCTCTTGGAGTTTTTGGAATTGGAAAATTTTTTATCGCTTGAATTTTATCGGGATTTGGTTTTACTCCGCTAGGTGTTATAATATGTCCTAGGTATGAAACTTCTTTTTTTAAGAATTCCGATTTGTCAATTTGAATTTTAAAATTTGCTTGTCTAAGTCTATCAAAAACGTTTTTTAATCTTTCAATATGTTCCTGTAATGATGTGCTAAAAATTACTATATCGTCTAAATATACAAGACATGTTTCATTTTGAATACCTCTTAATATATTGTCCATGACTCTCTGAAATGTGGAAGGTGCATTTTTTAATCCGAAAGGCATACGTTTAAATTCGTAATGTCCGTTTTCAGTCGAAAATGCTGTCTTTTGTACGTCTCTAGGGTCCATTTCTATTTGGTGAAAACCATTTGCGAGATCTAAAGTGGTAAAATATTGGCTTTTGCCTAATTTATCCAAAATGTCAGTTATGTTTGGTAAAGGGTATTTGTCGTCTATAGTTCTCTCGTTTAGCTTTCGGTAATCAATTACCATTCGCCATTTACGTTTGCCGGAGGCATCTAGCTTTTTTGGTACTATCCAAATTGGACTAGACCAAGGGGATATTGAATTTTGAATAATGCCTTGTTGTAACATTTTTTGAATTTGGTCTTTTACTTCACTTTTATGTATTTCTGGATAACGATATGTTTTAGTAAATATAGGGGATTCGTTAGTTACATTAATTTTGTGTTGTATAGCACTAGTAAAAGTTAGTGGAATTTTATCACAGTAAAATATGTCACGGTATTCGAAACATAATTTTCTAATTGCTTGTTTTTCTTCTGGGTTACAATGATCTAAACGAAGATTTTTTAAATTTGATTTTAAAATATTATCTTGACCTTGATCAATTTCGTCAGAATCAGTTTCCATTTTTTCAATAAAATTTAATTCGTTTATATTTAATATTTCTACATCAAAAGGTTCATTGATTTCAATTTTGATAGATTCTGTACTTGAATTAAGTATTGTCGTTATGGCAAAATGATTGTTAATATTTACTATAGCGCGGGGTGATTCTAGTTGATTTTCAAAATTTATATAATTTAAAAGTCCTATACCTTTCTCTTTATTCACTGGTAATTTTACAACTTGTTCTGTTCTTGGCGGTATTATAAGAGTGTAATTTTGCAATTTAAGATTATATTTTAATTTCGTTAATTCTTCTGTTTCATAAATTATAGGAATTTTGCTACAAGGGGTTGTTATTAATTTTAAATCGATGTCAACATTTGCTTTTATTTGTTTTAAGAAATCAATACCGATTAGTCCGTCATATTTATCACTAAATTTGAATAAATAAAATTTATGCATTTGAGGGATTTTAAAAATTTTAAAAATTGGTACTATCATTACTTCGTCATGATAACTTATATTGTGAGCAGTTTGAATATGGAAATCTTCTTTAAAAATGTATTTTCTATAAAATTTGTGTGCTAATTCTGGGTCCATGAGACTACGTGTACTACCTGTATCTACTAGAAAATTTGCGTTTAATTCGGGTATAAATATATATGGTAAATTGGATTTTATAATATTTAGATTTATTAAGTCACACTGTTTGTAGAATTGGCCTGAGGAAAATTTACATTATTTTCTTCTGCAGTAATATTATTTTCAATTTCATTTTGTACGGTTTGTTCTACAGAATTATATTCTTCAAAATTGTTATCGCTAAAATTAAATTGATTATAATCATAAAGATTGTTTGTTTCTGTTTCTAAATAGTTTTCTTGTGCTGGGTAACATTCATAATTTTGATTTTCAAACGGATTCTCAAATTCATTTATATCTTGAGCAAATAAATGATTTTGTGCAAAAGTCTTTTGTGGTGGTAACTTAGAATTACTTGACGATGTATCCATTGGTTCAGGTTTGAAACGATTAATTTGACTTTGCGGTGATTTATTTTGCTGTGGAAATTGTTGATTTCTTACAATTTGACTAGGTCTTTGCAGAAAATATGGATTTCTTTGTGTAGAAAAGTTATTATTTGGTCTAAATGGATTTTGTATATTTTGTTGCATTGCATTATTAATAAAAGGTTGTCTTATTTGAGGTTGAGGTGTAAATTGAGGTCGGAAAGTATTTTGTTGGAAAATCGGGTTTCTAAAAGTTTGTGGAAATTGTGGTTGTGTAAAATGTTGAGTCTGCAGTGGTCTTTGTATTTGTTGGGTAGTATTATACTGAAAATTTTTTGGTTGTTGTTGGTTAAAATTTATTGGGGCTAGTCGTGTCATAGGTTTAAATGTAGCTTGAGAATTTAAAGTATTCGTTCTATATTGACTATACATAAAATTTTCTTCTTCAATCACTAAAGACATTGCTTTTTCAAGACTATCAGGGTTTCTTAATCTTACATTATTTTGTATTTGACCAGAAAGTCCTCTTAAAAATGTTCTAAGGGCTAAACTATTATAATTATTAATTTTGATCATTCTTTCTTGGTCATCAAAGCCTAAAGTGTTTACTTTTGAAATTATTAAGCTTCTAGCATCCTGACATCTCATGCCAAAATTATATGGGGTTTCATTTTTCAGGGGTCTTAAATTAATCAAATCTTGTTCTAAGCAATCAATATTTCTTTGATCACTGAAACTTAAATTTAATGCGTTTTTAATGTCATTCCAAGTTCTTAGTTCAATTCGCGATCCAATTAAAATTAATGCTCTACCTACTAATTTAGATATGATTGCACGTAAAATAAATTGATTAATTTGGGGATTATGTTCGTCTGAAAATGTAGCTATTAAAGTTTCACAATTGTCTATGAAAATTCCTAGAGTATTTGGGTTACCATCATATTTTGGAATATTATCAATGTACAGTCTTAAAAGTTGATATTCTATTGGTCTTGGAGCTGGAGCTGGATTTGCCATACTTAAAGAGTTACGGTTTTGTTGGCTTGTGAAAAGATTATCGAGTCTTAAAACTAAATCGTCAATATCAATATCTGAGTTTACTGACATAAAATTTTATTTTATATTTCGTTCAAAGTAAGAATATTTATTTTGAATGAAATAAATGTGAATATTTTTTATATACAAGATGTCGCTTTATATACAAATTTCAATTTCCTTTGAAGAACATGAAAATCAAATCATTCAGGGGAAATTAAATGGAAAAAATAGTTTTTAGGAAAGCAAAAATGTTCGACTTACAGCAGTAAGATGAAGACTTTCATTTCCTGGCAGCTTAAACTAGTTGAAACTTTGTGGATTTTTCTTCCTCTGTGTTGTGGTTTCTCTTCGTTTTTCTTGGTTTTTCTTAACCTAATGCCACTAGGAGTCGGTCGATGTTGTACCTCTTCCCTGGACTTCCTAACTTAGCTGGTTTCGGCGATGTGGTCCTCTACCAGTGGGTGTTGAATTTAGGCGATGCTGTCCTTCTTCAACGGCTTCTGATTCTATTTTTCGTCGCACCTTGTTCCTCTCCAAACTTGAAATTTTGGTTTCTTTCACTAACAAACTGTCAAAACAGACCGGAATTTGCGATTTTGGCCCTCCGTTTAGTGATCCTACCGACTGCGCCACTTAAGTTTTCGAAAGAGGGCAAAGTGTTTTTAAAAATAAAACTTTTTTCAGAAGCGAATTTATTACAATCAACTGAATTTGACGGGGGCTCGTAATAAACTGAATTTACAATGAGCAATAAAATCTACAGTCACCCGTCTACAGATAAGACTTGAGTGCATGCATAAATATAAATCAGCATTTTATACAATGGGCTCACTGAGAGCGTTAATATAACTTCTGTGTACAATTTTATGGTTTTGCGCAATTCCTATGCCTCGTTAGTAGTGGGTGGGTCTGTTTTTGTTTTGCAATGACAATTTAACTTTGCGAGGCGTCATTGCTTAAGAAATAATTGCGAGATTCTGTTACCGTCCACCATACCCCAAGAATTGCAGTGCAATTTCCAGATGAGTTTTATGGCAATTACTCTATTACTCTATTCCCCGATTTGACGTCTTTAGATTGGACAGTGAACAATGATGTTAAATATCGACTGCATATTGTCAAGAAGCCATAAATAGCGACATACGCAACATGTGTTTGAAAATATGAGATGAGATGATATGAATATTCCTTCATATCATCTAAACCATATATGGGCAACCCCCGGGCCGGATCCGGCCCTCCACCAGCTTCAATCCGGCCCGCGAGAGATTCAGAAAATTCAAGTAACGATATCAATTCAAATCGATAAATAATATTATTAAGCGTACGCAGTGGAACGCCACCTATCGAGTCAGAAATAGTCGTTAGAAAGAGACAAACAGATAAATATTCGGGAAGCCGCTCGTGCACTTGAAGCACTCTCGTACGATCGAGAGTATTCTAGTTGCTTATTGTGGGAATATATAAACCGCTCAGCGCGCCTCTCATCTCATTACTTCTTAACAACTGACACTACTTCTTAACATCGCATATTCGCGTATGGTCAAGAGTACGACGCGGGAAATATTCAAGAAAATTCTATCAACATGTCTGGTTTACGAAAGCGGAAAGTGGACATGTCGTCAAATCCAAGACAAATGGACTGTTGAAATAATTTTTTATCTTGCACAGTGATAAACCTATGTGTTTTTTATGTAATGAAACAATTTGTTTTAAAAGAACCAGCAAACATTTCGTTCGATATAATTTACTCACTTATAATAAGAAACTCATTATCGACTTAGGGAAACAGCAACAAATGTTCCATTATAAAACATCAAATCTAGACAGTGTTGTTAAAGCTAGTTTTATAATTAGTTCCAAAATAGCGGAAACATCGAGGTCATTTTCTGAGGGACCGTTTGATAAAGAGTGCCTAGTAGATGTTGCAGAACTTTTGAGCCCAGAAAAGAAGAAAGAGTTTGAGAAAGTAAGCTTATTGCTTTTAGATTTAGAGCTTTAGCTTATAGATTTTCAGGCATAATCGATTGCTTTGGATGAGAGTACGATTTATCTGACACAGTTAGCTATTTTTATACGAGGTGTTGATGAAGAATTTGCAGTGACAGAGGAATCACTGGCTTTATGACAGCTACAAGAGACAACTACTGTAAAATATATTTTTACAGAGGTTTACGAAAAGGTTTAATCGGAATTCTGAAGGAAAGGGCAACCGCTATGAATGTGCAAGAATGTGATTAAATAATTCTGCATTGCATTATTCACCAACAAAACTTGTGCTCTAAGTCTAATCGACTGTAGAATGGATGTGGTAGTAAATACCATTAATTTCATTAGATCCCGCGGTCTTAATCAGCGCCAGTTTGAAGTTATTTTGGATGAACTCTCTACAGAATATGATGATGTGACATATTATTACGTAAGGTGGCTAAGCAAAGGTAAAATGCTAAAAAGGTTTTATGACCTTAGAAAAGAAATAGCTGATTTTATGGAAATGAAAGAGAAAACATTGTTGCAAATTTGTGATCCAACTTGGCTTTGTGACTTGGCATTCCTGGTAGACATCACAGAACACTTAAACGACCTGAACTTGAAGCTTCAAAAACAATTGCAATTGGTAAATCAGCTGCTCAGTCATCTTAAAGCTTTTCAAAACAAAATTCGCTTGTGGGAAAGACAAATAAGAAGTAAAAACTGTTTTCATTTTTTACCATTATCCCAGTCACGAGAACATTGAATACGGTCGCTCTGCTGATGAACTGGAACTACTGTGAGAGCAATTCTCTGATCAATTTTCCGATTTTAAGAACATGGATAGCAGCACTTGTAAGTGTAATGTGGAAGATGCTCCGCTTCACCTACAAATGGAGTTGATCGAGCTTCAAGAAGACTCATATTTGAAGTCTAAATTTGATTATGTGGAACTAAGCGAATTTTACAGAACATACCGTTCCAAAGAAAAGTATTCACACCTGAGAGTTTGCGCACGAAAAATAATTTGCCCAATCGGAAGCACGTATAAATGTGAGCAGCTTTTTTCAATCATGAAAATTAATAAAAATAACCATCGTACTCGGCTTACAGATCTTAATTTAGAAAGCACTGCGCCTATGTACTACTGTACTACGAGTATTGACCTCAATATTGATAATCTTGTTTCTCAGCTTCAAACTCAAGTATCTCATTAATTTTCATTTGATTTTTCTCTTTTTTTATTATGTGCTTTTTATATGTTTGATTATGCTATTATAATTAATACATAAAAAAATGTGTGAATTTATGTGGCTTTTATATTCACTACTACCTACTTATTTCTTGCCTATAGCCCGCGACCTGATTAAGTCCCGAAATTACGTCCTCAGCTAAGCAAAGGTAGCCTGCTTTAAAATGTATATTTAATCCAAATGCCATTGACTTTACCTGGCGCGTTAGAAGATTTACCAAAGAAAAGAGCTTCGTGGGAGGAATATATTATGTGAACTATTGCAGGTGGGGAAATGCGAGCCCAGTGAGCTTTTATCGTCGTCCATTTGAATAGAAACTGTTTATGGTAACAGGAAATGGTAAAATTGTTTAAACATGTCCAATGGTTTAACGATAGTCCGCGTTCTAATTTGATTGTTGCTCTAAAATGTGTTAATAGTTAATAGACAGAACAATGTTACTCGTTTTATTTTATAGCGAGTTGTTTATCCACGAAAACGAGGTCAGTTTGGGTGGATTTTCAACGCGAAAATTTCTAGAAAGAGCAACGGTTAAACTTATGTACGGATAAAGTGAAGCAAAAAGATAAAGATGCATATATATTATGACGTTATTTAACACTCAAAAGATATTAATACGCCATGACGAAAATTTATCTTTCTTATTACTTCATTATGGATCTTTTTGTTACGGTTCTGCTACTAATATCAGTGATAATAAAATTAATGCTTTCGTCTAGATAGTTTTAATCAACAAGGAGGAAAAAAGCCTGTGAATTTATATCTATACAGGATATTTCAAACTCGAGAGCCTATTAGATGTATCTGCGGAGAACAAAATTTTTTTCTTTTTGAAAATTTGGTCCATAGGAACCATAAATGTTGGCGTACACTTGATCTGTGACTGTGTACGAAGCACAGATATGCGAATTACGTTTTGGTGCGTTTTATTTGCATAGATTATAGATAAACCCCTATTTAATGAAACGGTACTGGATAATATATTGCATGGCCTTGAACTGATTTGTTTCAGAAAATTCTATTGATCACGCGCACGCCAATATTGATGGTATGGACTTTACCGTAGTTCAACATTTTTACAATATTTTCAACTTCCTTAAATAAACACCTCATATATTATTACATTTTTGGAATCTACATTAAAATCTGAGTAACTTCCATTAAGCATGTCCTATATCTATCGTTTACCGTTCTTGTATATTAATTATATTGTCAATTTTTCGTACCAAAAGTGGATTAGGGTAGGGTAGAACCAGAACGGCAAGCATATTTGTTGCCCCGACAGCTCTGAGAACCAGATCTGTCAAAGCAGACTTGCAGCGGAGAGCGTCTTTTGTAATATTTACCTCTTGGATGTGACTTCGTGGCACACCCAGGTAGGTATACGTCTCTCGGGCATCGAGGTGGTGTAATATGCCTCCGTCTACCAGCTGCATCATCTCCGTAGTCTCCGCATCATCTCCGTAGTCTCCGCATCGTTCTTGCTTGAGATGAATCAGCGCACATTTATCCAACCCAAATCCTCCATACCAATATCCGATGTGCCCTCTTGCGCCACTCGGAGGGACTGTTTTAAATCCCTTTCACCATCCATATAAATTACATTCGCTATATATCTTCCCCTATGACTATCCGTAAAATTTTCCCCGATTTCGGCGACGAAAGTAGTAGAAAGTAGTAAATCTTAAAATTTCGCTTTCTTGGAAAAAAACATTTTTGGAGGGCTGTTTTGGTAAATATAGTAGACACTGAGTTGGTTCTGTTCTAAAATCTACTTTATTTATTAAATCTACTTTTAAAAAAAGGCATATTTTGCGAATACCTGGAGATATGAACAGAACCATTTTTTAAACTAAACATAATGTATAAACAAAACATTTGTCTTGTCAGAAAGTGACCCATAATAATTGCGTTATTATCGGCTTGCCTAAAAGGCTTTTTTCTCGGTCCTAATTAACAATATCTTAATTTCTCAATTTACAAAAGATAATTTCTCAATTTACAAAAGATAAATTACCATTACGTCCAGTTTAAAAGTGATAATTATAATTGGATAGTTAACTTAATAAGTAATTGTATAATTGCAGCTCTCGTAGATAAGAGGAAAGGAACAGAAATACAGTAAAACCCCTCTATAACGGCTACTTGGTTCAGTATTTGGTACTGTGGAGGAAAAGTAACCAAAACCATCACATGTTCCCTTGCATAAATAATAGCGTCCAAGACGCAGCGGCTCTCATGATTGTCCATTAAGATTAAGACTTTGTTCTCTTTGGAACACCTAGTAAATTTTATACATGCCCAAGCACTTTTAGAAACGATGGTCCAGTCATCCAACCGTGATCGGACTATTCATATGACCAAAACTTCCTACAGGGGCTCCAATTGTTATTAGTTGACTCCTTTCTGCAGATACAATCACTTGTTTGGTTCCTTTTCTGGCTTCAATATTTGGAGCTTGTACAACTGTTGTTATACCAATTTCATCCAGGTTGTAAATGTTGTCTGGTGTAAATGGGTATGATCGTAAGACTTGTTCGAAATTAGCTTGACTATGGCTATGTATATTGGCTATAAATCAAGAAGCTTGGCATAATCATAAGCCATCTTTCTAATTTGAGGGTAGGTCAAGCCGTAACACATTTTTGCAGACTAAAGAATGTTATCTTTCATGGGGGTCTCTTGTTTGGAGGTGAACACTTGATGGCGAGTGTATTTCGTTGAATATTTGGCATTAATTTCAGTGTTCTTTTTTATTCTGGCATAGAGTGTAGTATGTAGAACTCCAAAAGTTGATGCTGTAGTACGTAATGACACATATCAAGTCATTTTTTACCACTTGTATAGCGGCTTTCATGTTTTCGTCAACAACTTCCGCCTTAGTTCTCTTTTTAATATACGTGCGCACCATGTTTTGTTAACTCTGTGAAATAAAAGGCAACTTAAACATTAATAAAATATCACATGGGGCGCATTTGAACGACACGGGGCACCTTTGAACACTGTTCAAACCTACCCCATCACGTATCTGTCAAATCTGTCCCATGGAATAGTGTACAACTAAATTTTGTAGTAAAAGAAATGAGGTTAGGTCTTTTGAACATTGACTGGTGATTATAAAAGCTAAATGTCATATAAATAGATAGCTTATGATAAATCCAGTCTATCATATACTTGAGTGAAGTCGTAAGCTTATAGTTTCATTACATAACAGTTGCATTTTACAATAGAAAATAAACTTATCTCAGTTTCACAACATCAACACCACTGACAACTCCACAGCGATCAGGCATATTACTTTACAGTATTCCCAACCTAACCACAGTATCCAATGACAGATATGCAGTCAGTCGGCGCAAAAATTTAAACTGTTTCAAGCTGCCCCTCTTTCCCATACATACAATTTAAATTATGTGTAGTATAAAGCGTCTTTGTAAATAATGAATTGCCAGCCCAAGACGAATTAAATAGACAAAACCGTGAATCGCCGGTAAAATTTCTACCAGAACCTGCTTAACCGGAAACCAACAATTTTATCGCCGATAATCTGTTTATTAGGTACTCGCCACAATAATTTTAAAATATCCAAGGAAGCATTTAAGTTAGAATAATAGGACTCATGTGTGGGAGGAATACGAAAATTATAGCGTAATATTTTTATTAAAACAATCTAAAAATAACCTATGTAATGACATAAGTATCTTGCTTAGGATTATTGCAGAGAATTTATACGTTGGCTATATCTACAAATAAGGCAAAATACATCAAATCGTTTATAAATTTATGAGCCCCAGCGAACTAAAGTTTGTTTGGAACTGATAGAGAGTAATAAAACACTAAAATCATGAGCGGTGCTACTATGTTTTTTTAAATCCATGTAAATTAAGTGCTAATCTGTGTAACGAGTAAGCTGTAAAAATGACACAATGAAGAAACAATATAAGAATGTCAAAAAATTTCACTTGTCATTGTTGCTATTTTGTTGCTTTTCGAGGAGACCTTAGAGGTCACACCGAGGAAAATGTCATAAAGATATTATCCTAGAAACAGTTTTGGATAGGACGCGGAAGTCTATTCCATTGGCCAACCAGGTCCCCAGACCTGACTTTCCTAGATTTTTGCTTGTGGGGGAAAAGATCTCGTTTTTGCCACCGGCCCCTCTACACGAGACATGATCGAAACAATAAGAAATGCCATTTAAAATAGATACATACATACATACATACATACATACTAATATTATTTTCAAAGAAGTAAAAAAATATTTATTGAAATTATGTTTATATTAAAATAGAGAATTCTTGGGACAACAGAAAACAAATGTATGTAGGTACTAATATAACAAACAGGGTGTTTCACCTATAGCTGTTTCTTCTACAACTCTGTTATTGTTGGTTTAATATTTTTTTAAAGAAAGTTGTCTAGAATCATAAAATATGGTGCATTTAGGTATATACAGAAAATATTCTCAGTAATACAAGGTCCTCCATTTATGCTCTGGATGCTACCTAACTCAACTTCGTTATTTTAAATGTTTGAAAAAATCAGGATTTCACTATTCGGACACTACACGAATCACTGTTTTCATTTGAAACTATAACATTTCTGAAGTCACAGAAACTCATACCTACTTAATTAAATAATTCAATCCACAGATACAAAAAGTAAACGATCCTTATTAATTTGTAACTGTCACAAAATGTGAAATGTGATGTCAGCACAGATGTGAGGTTACAAGCGTTAGACGCGACTGATGGATATGATTTTGAATGAAGTAGATTGCTATTCCAACTAGCTTTACTGGAGATAAAATCTATCAAACCAATAATGTGCAAGTATTTTTGTTTAGGTACCGTAGATCTGTAAAGATTGTTTATCGGCCTCCCGTGTCCTTCTATCATTTGGCAATTTAGAACATAATTCTCGTCCCGGCATCTAGTTTTGGCTACGCGACCAATAAAAAATAAATCGCTCGCAATTATGGGTACGGGAGCGTAGGTTGATCCGTCCTTAATTCTCCCTACAAGTAGTGTGGGTGTAATTCCCAGATGGAAGCCGATCTTAGCGATACGCGAGACCTTCGTAAGCCCTGGGCGAGGCAAATTACCTATCTATGTAATTAAATTATTTTTCTAATTAAAGCCAGATGAAAAACACAGTTGTTTCGTGAAATCGTAAACCCACGCGGGCGAGGCTCGGTATTTCGCAACACGGAGATAGTTTAAGTAGGTATTTTTCTTGTTACTATTTAGTCGATAGATTTCGGATGAACTCAGTAATCTCATAATAATTTGCCTGATAGTTTGATTGGTAAATTTTGCCCGTGGAAATATGATATTTTTCATAGTTTTTATCCTTTTGGGCCTTTACATTTTTTAACTACTATAAAAACAATTCAGTTTCCAAGCAGAAAATCAGAACTTAACAACAAATTATGAATAATAATTATGCACAATGGCGGAAATTGAAAAAGTACGACGCTTGTTAATAGACGATGATCGATTATCAATTTAAATTTTCAACCAAAAATATACGGTCTGGAGTGTTTTACCACCAAAACTATAGCCAATAGTTCACGTTCTATCGTACTGTATTTAGATTTGGCACTATATATTTTTAAGAGCTAATAATGATAACAATATTTTCTGATGTGGATATAAATATTAAACCTTGCATATAAACCAATATAATTAATACATTTTTGTAATATATGTGTCATTTATATTACCTGTATACTTACTCATTTTTTTTTTTCAGGTAAGGCCCTGCTTGAGCTACTATTTGAGGCATGCTGTAAGTAACTGATACATTTGTCTCGACAAAATCGGTATTAATTTTGTTTGTATTTTATTTTATTTTTAATTTTACACTACACTACCCCCACAGAACAATATATTTACGGGGTATGTTACAACAGTAACTACCAAAAAAATTCAGTAAATTTTAAAGTTATAAAGTAAGTAATTAATTACAAGGTACAAAAATAATAATTCAGAAATTCAACAATACAGGACAATCAATCGTGCTGTGCACTATCTTGAAAAGAAATATCTGTCCTGCTACTAACCCGCGTGCCGCCAGACTGTGAAGTGAAAACGATTTAAAAGCTCTAATTAATGTGACAAATTATTGATATAAATTTGACAGTATTAGTATTATTAAAATCGGGCAGGCAACGCAAAGTATAACCCAATATCTTTAATTGGAGGTACCTACATATATAATAATGTGTAAATGATAATCTACTATCAAAAGTTACGCCTAGGTCACGTATCACGTAGTGCGTGAGGCTAGTAAGAACAACGTTGCTTTTGCTATTATTATTACACCAGTGGTTCATCCTATCTAATGGTCATTTATCCTGCTATACAGGATTTACTTACGATCTAATTTATAAATATATGAAAAAATAAAGGGCCAAGTACAGAACCCTGGGTTACGCCAGATGTAGATACAAATAGTTTTGATTGTTGCCCGTAGTATTCAACATATCCGCTACTGTTTATTAAGTTGGACCTGAAAAATTGCAATAAACATTTGGGAAATCCTAAATTACTTAAGATTGAAAGGAGAATGCCATGCCCAGTAAAAAGGAAGCCACTTTTTTCGGAAAAGCTGCTATTGAATGATACACTAAAACTTGATTGCATAGCTTGCCGTGACTCCACTGCACTCCACTTTGGTTTTCAACAGATTTACGCAAATCAATATATTTTTTAATCATCTTGACCCAATGCGACTCTGTAACCATAAAAGATATACTTCTATAAGTTTTCGTATCCGGAATTTCTATTACAATTTTTTCTGCCGGAATATTAATGTCAGTGATCCTAATTTTCAGGAGTTCGTCACTTCTACATGCACCAGAGACTGCTATAAGTGCAACCTAAAAAAAATCATTAACCGCTGATATTTTTGCCAATCAAAAACATGTTATATATTATTGCACGCGAAAAGTAAAACAACATTCTGATTACTTTGATTCAAAAAATCATCGATATTTTGTCTTGAAAATACACTCGATTTCTTCGATTTAAGCCTACATTTGTCGCTTCAAAAACATCGCATACTTTTGCGTATTTCGGAATGTGCTTTTTGTCTTTAATTCGCATTGACAGCGCAAATAAATTTCTTAAGATCTTAAAACAAACTTTGCAAGAGACGACAGTAAACAATAACAACACACCACACAACACGTGCTATAAACATAACCTCACTTTTCTAATAAATTCACCAAAGGGAATTGGTTAGTTTTTATACTAACCAACGAGTTGGTTGTTATGTATTACTAGCAATATTAAGTATTCACTTTATCCAACTACTGTATATGGTTTGTAAACTAGCTAAACACACCGGTAAATTTGTATACTTCTTGTGGTTTGTACTTTGGCGATAAATCTTCAATAGTTTATAAACTAGCTGGATAATATACAAATCAACCAATATTCGTAGCTATTTTATTAGAAATATGATTTTCCATCAAAATAGCCAGAGTTTGCATAGTTTGTATCCAGTTATTCTATAGACCAGCCAAGTAAACACTTTAACTGTAACATAAACATATATAGGAATGACTGGAATTCTTAAGTATGTCTGGAAATATGCTAGTTTTAACAGATAAATTAAATAAAATTGTAAGGGGAGCAGCAAATAGTTGCAATGTTACTATAACAAGCCTAGATCGTTTAAAAGCATATTCAGTTCATCTGATCTAGACATAGCAGCATCTTTTCGAACAGATACCACTTGTACATGTCAAGCAAATGGTATAATTTCCTGCATTTTGAAAGTAAACACATGTTTTTGCTTCGATAGGTATACATGTATGAAAGATCCCACCTAATATGGCCCCTTCATCAGCGTCGGACTTGGCGATTTTATCAAGCGAACAATTGTCGTTCTCATGCCTTTGCCAACTCCTTAAATGACCCTCAATTTATTGCAGTATGTCGTCGATACAATTTCTCTATCAGATTTGAAAATATTATCCGCTTTCTATTCGGCGTGGCGTTTCATAGACGGATATATAGGGACTGGTTTTCGTCTATTTTTTTATGGGGTATCCAGATACGAGGTACCCAATGGCATGCTGTACATTTAAAAGCCGTGAAAGTTTTATTCAAATGCGTGTCTTGTAGTAGTGAATGTGAATAGCAAGGCGTATAAATAATTTATTATAAATGTCGCCTTCTTCGGTCTGAATTCGTGAAAATTTTCTACTGTAGTATGCTTGGAAATTAAAGAGTAATAAAAGCACATTAAATGCGAATCCCCAATAAATGTAATTCAGGTGCGATGCTTATAAGTAATTTCTATTAAGAGCCCATAGAACGCGTAGAATAACTTGAGATTTTTTTCTTTTGAATTTCTGTTGTCACAGATTTGTTAATAAAGGCTTATAGATTGTGAGAAATTGCAATATATACAGGTTTCAGAAAAAAATTGAGCTACCCACGTTCTTAGAAGTAAAATAAAAAGAAAGTTTTCTTATCCGAAATTTCATAAAATAAACAGATTTCTTGTAATTCTGTTTTCGATTTGCAATAAATTGACGGCAAATCTAAACTATCCAATTGTCTATCATCCTTAGCGTTTTCTGTTAACATTAAACAAGAGTGTTTCAGGAAGTATTTACCTAGTTCTTATGAATAATTTACGTGTTTTTTTATACATTATTATACAAAATTAGTCCACATTACATGTAAAGGCTGCCACAGTTCACCAGTCAGATTAAAATATGATTAATGTAGGCACTGCATATCGATATTTCTTTTCATTATTTACTAGTGTTGGTTTATTTTTAGCGATTATAAAATACACTTGTCAATTAAAGTATCGAAGTGGTTATTGTAAACAGCTCATTTTCAAAACATGCGTCGTCGTGGAAGGTGTTGTATTATTCGTTTCATAATTAGTCAATAGAGATTTAATTTCAGATGTGACTTATTTAGGTAAATATTGACTGATGAATATTAATTTTTCCTCAGGTTACGAAATGGTTTTAGATGAGTAAAGAATGTCAGCTTATGCGGGGTCCGCAACTTTCCTACAGAATTAATTAATTGTACGGGATTTTTTAAATCTACCTGACATGAACATTTTTAGATTTAGACCCCGGAGATATTATTTTCAGTCGAAATTTTATTCACACTTTCATACATTCACACGTCCAAAAAAGCTTTTCGGACTCAACTTTCCCCCCTGATATGATATACAGGGTGTTACTGTTTTTTCGTTCCATACTTTGGGAATCGATAGAAAACTAAAAATTAATGGTACTTCTGAAAAACTTCAGCTTAAGCTAGTTAATAGTGCCTCAATACACTATTAACTATATTTTGGCATGTAGAACAAACATTTATTTTTCCAGTAGCCCATAAATTAGACTTAAAACAAGTTTTTTTACACCAGTTCGGAGTAAACTATGTAATAAGTCACTTGGAAGGGAGGGGCTTCTACTGAAAAATAATATTCACCTTTACCGTACATTTACTCGGAATCAGTCGGAATATGTATTGAATTCAAGAAAATGGATACCACTTCTAAAATTTTATGTAATTAGAGAAATAAATATTTCGGACCACACAGCACAAAACTCAACTCAATTTTTAACCGACCTCAAAAAAGGAGGAGGTTATCAATCCGAATTTTTTTTTGTATGTTTGTTACCTCAGAACTCCGTCATGTATGAATAAATTTTAAAAATTCGTTGTTGGAGAGGGAGTATTTTCAAGTGGGTTCCATTTTAATTTTATTGGCATTGGACCTCGGATTCCAAAGATATACCAGCAAAAATGGCGAATGCACCGGTCCCAACCCTAAGTTATAGATATATAAATTAATTAAAGAAATACTTTATCGGATCAAATTGTGAAGCTGAAAACCATTCTCGAATCAACTCAATCAACATAAAAATCAGTCCAGCCATTTAGGTGCAGTTCAATGACAACACACGGACAGAAGAAATAACAATGTATACAACATTTCAATGCATTGTTGAATTGAATTAATTCGTTGTTTAATCTTGTAACAAGTGAACGAGATTTTCACCCATTCGGTAACGTTCGATTGAACTGAAACTTTGTAGACTTATCAAGGACCGACGACAATATAATCGTTTGACAACTTTGTCCTAATGTCCCGAGCAGGATCATCAAAAACCAGTATATTTAAAGAAATCTCACGTTGGCGCATTCGCCACAATATAAAATTTACTGAAATACATTCTCTAACATATTGAGGAGTGAAAAAAATTATATTTAAAAAAATCACGCTTAAAAGGGAAACCGAATTAAAAAGTAAAAATTGCTGCTTTGTTCTTATTACGAACTGCTTTGTTCTGGGAAGTCTGAGAAATATCTAATTTGTTTCTATATTTGTAGGGTAAAATAAGTAAACACTTTACGACTGTGTCTATGTCAGTTGGCAAAGGAACATATATAAAATATTTTCTGTTTGCCAGTTTTTCTAGACACAATATTTATTTTATAAATTTGAAAGTCATAATTAATTCTCTTCGAAATTATCTTCAATAATAACAGTGAAAAATCTTGTAATTTGTCTTTTTGGAAACACGTTATGATGTTTTTATTGCTTTTATCTCAAAGTTGACCTATTTATTTTGGAATAATCTATCAGAGATGTTGTTTTGTATAGGTTGACAAAGGTATCAAATTCGTTTGGTATTTGCTGTTTCGTGTTATCGGTTACCGTTTCTTCTTCGTCAGAATTGTATGCTAGTATTTTTAATTTTGAACATTCTTGAGCGATTAATTTTGATTTTTGATAGTGCGTCATCGTTTTTATTAATTTTTCCGGGCATTATAACGTAGTCGAACTCTTCTTCTTCTAATTTTGAGCGCCAGCGAGATAAGCATAATAATAACCAGGTGAGATGTCGGTGGTCGGTTATTAATTTAAACTTTCCACCAAACATATGCGGTCTGATGTTTTTTACTGATAATATTATAGCCAATAGTTCTCTTTCTATTATGCTGTATTTAGTCTCTGCGTTACACAATGTTCATGATGCATATGTGATTGGGAAGTCTTTGCCGTACTTTCGCAAGGACAAAGTACGGCACCTATTGCAAATGCGCTTGCGTCTCTTGTCAGTACAAATGGTTCTTTAAAATTCGGGTATATCAGAATTGGAGAGAATATTAAGGTTTGTTTAAGTTCGTCAAAAGCTTTTTGATATTTTTTGTCGAAAATGAATTTAGCATCTTCGAAATAATTTTGTTATGCCGAATCACATCGGAACAGTTCAGCAAGTGTAGTGTTTGTTAGTTTGCGAGTGTTAATGACCTCAAAGGTTTTAAAGGACTAACAAGGAGACTAAGGCAATAGCCCACATGCTTTATTGAAATCTTTTCCCGTTGAAAATTTGCACAATATTTCTTATTCGCCCAGGATTCTTGAAATCCCATGTAAATTTATAGTTTCTAAGATATATAGTTCAGGTACTTTTTAAGAAATTTTAGTTGCAAGTGTTATTGTAAAACACGAATATAATCACATGATTTTATAATAAATATCATTATCACTTTAAAATTCGATACAATCTTCTCTTCCAAACAAATTATTGAGATTTTTCCACAGATATTTTCGATCAGATAAACAATAAATTAAAGTTAATTAACAAGTTCACCACTTAACGCAAGTCTGTTTTGTACTCCCATGTTTCATTGCTCTAGAATATACAGTGGCTGACCAAGCTCATAAATTTCAAATTAATTAAATTTTATATTTTATAAATCAAAATTCTTCATTTCAATTGAAGTGGCGCCCATTAAAATATATTACAGGACACATAAGCTCACCAAAGTAAGTATAGTCCAAGCTAATTTTCTAACAATTAATATCAGGATCTCAATCTAAAATATAACAAATATCATATATCATTACAAATTGCCAATCTCAGCTAGGTCTTATAAGATAAATCATTTATAATAATAAAATAAAAGAATAATATAATTATATAATTTTTTTTTGTCTATATTACAATTATATGTACAGTTCTATAAACATATAGCAATGTCTATATAAAGTATATAACAGTTTTACTATAACACTATTTTTTAAATAATTTTAGGTCTTAATATCGATTCTGCAAGTTAAGAACAAAAAATCACCCTATATAAGCCCTATATTCGCACTTTTATTATTACTTTTATGGGTCTTTAAAAGTGCAGATAAAAAAATTGACTATGTATTTTTCAAATTTTCCCTCGCAAAAAGGCGAATAATTAGTTCAATCGGGATGTACATTTAACGTCATAAAAATGCCTTTCAGATTTTTATTTTTGTAACCGTTAATTCACAATGGCGACCAGAGACTATGACGTCGACAGTTATCTTAACTTCGACTAAAAGTTCTGGTCCTAACAGTTTTTTCTCTACGATCTACGAAGTAAAAAAATATTTTATTAATAAAAAATATTTGTCTTGTTGCTTGCCAACGAAAACTAAACTTGACTATTAATAGCGATCTGTCACCACGCACTTGGATGGCATATAAAGTTTTTGTCCCACAATACGTTATTGTAACTAATTTTTCATTAATTATCCATAACGAAAACTGATTAACAGCTACTGCTATACGGTACCTGACACTTGGCCTTCACAGTTTGATAGAGAGAGGCCAAGTTCAGGCCTCAATAGAAGCAGCCAATTTAACAGACATTTGTCAATTTAGATATCTTAGAGGAAGGGAGAAAACAAACAGCATTCAAATTAATATGCATAGTTTGAATATTGTTTTCTGTTGCGTAGCGAATGAAAACATACAAAATCAGTGTAATCAATTTTCACGTATTATTGTAGTTCATGGAACTAGTAACTTCATACTACATAGTACTAACTTCATAATTCTAGTTCCTTAGTTTGTTTTTTTATGGGCTCTGAAAATTAATTTCGAAGACGGAGATTCCTTGAATCAAGTTGACCAGTGCCAGTGTTGCAAAAGTCTCAACTCATTACGTATTAAGCTATTAAGCAAATTGCTAAAATAGGAGCCGAAATTAATATGTTTTTAATCACAATAGCAGCCACTGTTCCTTGTCTTTGAATCCACTGTTCGTGGTCCTTAACCGTACTTAGAGGAACAAAAACTTTTTACAGTGAAATAAGGAGTGGTTGCCATAATATCGTACGGCTCTAACGAAGGACCGATTACCCTAGTTTTTAGGCTATTTGTCCGAAAGGCATAACTGCATATTCAAAATCGTGCGCCGATTTTTATATAATAAAATATTTTTAGACATAAAATATTGTGCAACATACCAACCCTGTTTTGTGCTCTCCCCCCTGTATATATGAAACTGGTAGCACATTGGCCGTCCGCTGATGCTTATTTGCTTAAAAGAGACTACCAGTTCCCGATAAATTATTTGAAGTACGGCCATATGGTGGCATGTGAGCGGGTAATTGGTCAATAACAATTTTCTACTTGAGATCTCGAATTGCACTTATTAAAGGTCAATAAGTACTACGGATAAGTCGAATTATTTTACACGTTGTATGAAGATAGATACGAAAATTATAGAGCACATTAGAGACGATTTATTTATTCCGTATCCGGTGGAATATGCACAGCCTACTATATTATATGTGCAGAAGTTCAAGTAATAAAGAAACTTTGAGGTAACATGTTTTTTTCGGAAGTAACATAAGGTTTTGTTGTTCAAAAATAGGAATATTACCTTTTTTCTATAATCAGATATAACGACATATTATCTGTAACGTGGTTTTTGAAATTTCTTAAACCGTTTTAGAAATAAGTACGATATGGGCAAAACTTTTAATTTAGTTGAGACGAGAAGTAAGCCATGAAATAGTTAAAACAGTAGTAAAATTATAATACCTACTTGTTTTTTCAATGTATAGCCTATTTCTTTTATATAGAAACTAAACGTTTCACATTTAACTTGAACAATTAATAGGACAAAATACTTTATTAATTTAATAATAATTAATTTAATAAATTAAGTAATAATTTTACCCATATCTCAGTATATAACGTTTTGAACACTAAGACCACTTAACATAGAATATATTTTTGTACCAGATTATGTAAGAAAAATTATACGTATATTTGAGATATTAATTCTGTAGAAACCGGATGTTGCCGGATATTTCTCGTCCCTCAAAAGTTTCGTTACGATACCTTCTACATCACCTTAAAATTTCATCTGTTTACCACAATTGGTAACAAATATATAGAGTATGATAAAACTTTTGAATCCAAAAGGCATATCTTTATATTCAAAAGTATGTTTTAATCTAGTAAATACGAGAAGTAGGCCATGAAATAGTTAAAAAATAGCAGTCAAATTATAATACTTACTTTTTTCATGTTAGTATTTCTTTTATATAGAAACTCATTTTTATGGCACGTTTCGATTATTAAACATTTTATAGAGTCTTTCACGTTGGACTTGAACAACTGATTGGAGAAAATACTTGACATAGATTGAACCCAAATTTCAGTAACGGCTTGAACACTTTAAAGACCACTTTACATGGAATCTATTCTTCTACCAGATTATAGAAAAAAAGTTATACGTATATTCGAGCTACAAAACCATATATTACTTCCGGATAAATCGAAAGTTGCCGGATATTTCTAGTTCCTTCATGAGTTGCGATACGAGACCTTATACATCACCTTAACATTTCAGGTGTTTACCACAAAATGTAACTAATATATAGTATGATAAAACGTTTTGAATCCGAAAGGCATGTCTTAATGTTCAAAATTATGCGCAGTTCCTTAGCTAATTTTATATATAATGAGACTACAGTTTTGCATGATTATAAACTACAGACAGTTGACAGTCGCCCCCGATTTTAATCTACTCTGTACAGCGAAATATGAAGATATGTTAAAAATCCCCTAAATATTGCAAGGCATCATCTTAAAAAAAATACATATATGTACTTAAAAAACAAACCTTTATAATACTACCTATTTTGTGAGAAACGGGTATTTTGGATTTTGTTATTACCTCAAAACCTAATACCTCATGGAAGGTAATAAATATATAGTATGATTAAACATTTAAAATCCGAAAGGCATAACTTCATATTCGAAATTCTGTTCAGATTCTTAGGTTAGTTGATTTTAGTTAGTTGAATTTGTATTTATATAATTACTATAATTATAATACTACATCGATATAACTAGCACATATCTCTCAGTTCTTATACTCAAAATTTCCGTTACTGGGTCAGTCCGAATCGCCGTCCACGCGTCCACAATAGCGTAAACAACAAATAATACTCTTCGAAGACGACCCACACGTAGCCTAAGTGGGTGTGGGCAATAGTCCACCATCTGCGAAGCACAAGTCAACGAAACAGGGCCAAAAAGGCTGACATCCACCCGGGAGGGATCTCCTATTTCTAGACACGCTCACTCGTGACGTAAACTATGAGCGGGCCAGAGCGCAGCCTCCGATTTTTCTCGATTTTCCCGATTATATGTGGAAATTCGAGCATATGGGACCCGGCGTGGTGTGGAAACTGGGCATTCGAGTCGACACAGACGCGTTCGGGGTACGCCGCATCGAGGTTACGACGTTTCCTGTTGTGCGAAGAAAGTTTTGTTTGTTAAGCTGCCGGCTCTGACCAGCTTGTTCGTAAGCAGTGGCGTCCAGGCAGATTCCATTAAAATAATTACGAACGTTTTCCTGGATTTAGAAGTCAAATAATTTTTAATCTATAAATCCTTTCCATTTTCATACAAAAAATATAATATCCTTTCATGTCTAGACGGTTCACCATATCGAGTCTTGTCTAAAGAAACCATTACATTTCGGTACTTGACAAGGAAAACCGATAGATGTTGCATACCGCATTTCGCAAGGGCTTGATCAACTTGATCATGATTTATTATCTCTTATGGAATTATTAAGCTCCTAACCTTACAAAACTCTCAGAAATGTGCCTCAGAAATAGATGATAATTCGTTTAATAACGTGGTTACAGATCTACCACATGGTTGCAAGTATCAGGTGTTCCACAGGGTTCAGTACTTGGTCCGTTACTATTTTAACATTTTCATAGATGACATAAATCAACTATTTGACGTCTATCAGAGTTGATAAAAATGGAAGATTAAAAAAAACACGATTTTTTTTGGTGAATATTTAATTTTTCTAAAAATATAATTTTCTAATTTTTGGTGAGAATTCGCAATTTTCTTCAAATGATGGCGAATTATCAAACTTGTTACACATTTTTGCAAAGCTGATGGCGGTAATTTTAAAAAGAAAAAATCCTAACGCGATTAAAAGTTCTGAAGATGAAGTAATTTTCTAATTTCAAAAATAACGCTCTAACTCGATTTTAGATTTTTGCACGAAGTCGTTTTCATATTTCCTTATATAAATATGATTATATATTTAAAATATTTTAAAGAAATATATTTTCATAGACACTTTTAACTTCAATATTCTTGTTTCCATTGATGGAACTTGGAAATTTGTTTTCAACCAAAATTGTTTACCAATTATAATTATAATTACTTTAAATTATTTAAAATAAATATAACTATGAAGTAATAGGTATAACTATAAAATAAATACCACTATAAAAGAAATATATAAGCTTATATTGAAATATTGTAGTAAAAATAATTACCTTTTCCTTGAGTAATGTATGTATTGACTATTGATTGCATCTGGGATACTTTTTATCATGCACAGTAAATAAATAGTTGTTTCCCTATTAACTAAGTATTTAACTTTTCCAAACAACACAATATATCTGTCAGTAAACAGAAATATTTTCTTAGGTAAACAAATTAAAGAAATAAAAACACGATATTTATTTTAGATTTTATTCCAAATAGAACAAAAATAATAAAATTAAATAACTTTTACGAATTTACCTATTTAAAATAAGTAAATTAATAAGTATGTATAAGTAATAAGTAATAATAAGTATTATTTGAATGTAATTAGATTAGAAGTAAAAAATCTTATAATAATTTAACTAAATGAAAACCCACGTAATATTTTTTTTAGTTACAGGTAGGTATTTATTTTTTTTTGTTAGATGTGCAGCTCTTTATCTAAATTCAATTATATAAATATGAACCAGTTTAGTGATAATAATTGATGTAATAACGCTAGATATATGTAAGTAGGTAGATACCTAAATTTTATGGGTATCATGGTAATAGGTATGTGGTATAATAGCCCTAGGGATTACCAAACTATAAAAATAGTATTAGGAAAACCCAACAACTTAGGAAATTTACAGATTACGACAGGAAAATGTATATTTTTAGATATACTTACAAGGTGTTCTTCTAAAGGAAATCGAAAGAAGTGAATGTCTTTATTTTCTTTTTTTTATTATATTACACTTTTATGTTTATTTTTGTACAATACACAGCCCTGTCTCACAAATATTTTTTACACAAATAAACATAAATAAACGGTGGCAATATTGCGGCAGGTAACGTAGTGTCACATGTAATATGGGGTAGTGTATGACCACGGCTCTGTTCAATTAAATTGCGAGGTTGCTCATTCCTGTACCAAGATCCAACCGAACGCAGTTCCGAAGGATCACGAGTATGTCGTTAATCGGAGAGTTCCCGCTACGCTCTTTATGAGGTTTGTGTACAAACATCCAGACCTTTAACTTGGATGTATCTCTTTCTTCGTCAAAAAATGTATTTGCCTCTCACTCAGTGTCGCATATGAGAGTAATAATATGTGCCCATAGTTAAAAGCAATGCCTTTGTGCCTTATGACACTCATAACTCTACTAATTTCAACAATAGCCTCGATTTTCCACGGTTATATTCCATAGCTGTTGGGCCAGATCCGTCGCTATATACAAACAAAAAAAGCATATATCATCGGCTGAGTCATCCGAGTGACCGAAAGTTTCTCTTAATAAGTATATAAGCATCAACGCTAGTTTTTTTAATGTCGCCCACATGTGACTCCAAATTGGTTAAACAGATTTCACGATGCATCTAAAAAGTAATGGGAAAAATACAACCACTAGATCGTATTATACGGAGAGAAGCATAGTTGCTTTGAAAAATAATTGTAGATAAATAAATTCCGGTTGAATTATATTCACCTACCTATAGCACAAAACAAAGAATTGTTAGGTACATGTCTATAAAGTTAGCTGAGCTATAAAGTTAGCTGAGCAAATTGAGCAGACATAATAGGTGGAGAATTAAAGGCTCTTTAAAGGCTAATTAAGTGCTGTAGTATGGAAAGGCTGCTAATGGTTCCGAGAAATTAGCTCCTCTGCTAACTTTGAAATAACTTAGTAGAGCAATATTTAGTAAATCGGTCCCTTAAACGAAAACGGCAAAAACGACATGAATGTAATTAAAGGCTAATTAAATGCTACGAATATATTCCATAATTGTTGATTTCTTGCAAAAATAATTAATAAAAAAATGTCGAATTCTTACTTAAGGTATGCCGCGGGTAATTGTGTTACTGCTTACTTAGCACGAATTTAAATTGATTATTTTAAAGTGTATTTACTTTTTACTTAATATATTTTACAAAACTTAAAAGCGTGGCTGTTGCTTCGAACGCCGTAACTAGACTCCTCTATACTGTTGGTTGTTGCTGCGGATGTTCCCCGTTTTCGGAAACAAAGCAACTTTCTGGTTACATACTTCTTTCTTGCATTGTTAATTTAATTTGACCAATCAGATTGATTCATAAAATGAGTGATATAGAATGATTATTATACTATACTTATCATATCTTGATCATCATATATTATAATTTTGAATTCTGAACATATTTTCGGTTAATTCCAACTTCTAACGCCTAACTTAACTTTCTGTTTGGGGCGTTCCCTTTACGTTTTATACTTTGGTCCCTAGCTATAATCTCGAACGTCTTATTGACACCTATGCTTTCATATGAATCCTTTAATTTAGACACAGTTTATTAATTATTGATATTTGATAATTACTAATACGACTTGTCTATTGTAATTTCACTTAAAACAGATTTTAGTGGCGATTATTTATTGAACTTTTACGATAATATAGTTAGACCAATCAGGTGCGTATCCAGTTGACGTTTACCTATACTCTGTTCGTTTGTTGTGGGCAAGTGTTTGCTTGCGCTTATGCTATACTCTGTTCATTTTTATGAGTCTAAATAATTTAATTTATTTAATTTAATTGTTATATTTTAATTTCCGATTTAGGTTCTAGATTCTCGTTTATCGTTTTATATATACACATATATCCAGATATAAATATCCAGATAAAACTACAAATTATTTGTGTTATATTCGTCCGTTAGTCAATCATCTAGTCCATGGATCGTGATTTAATTCTGGACATTTACGACCCAATAAAATCTTTAAATGAACAACCGGGTAATTTACTCTGCCATTCCTACGATTTAATAGCCGTCATTTGTCCAAATCTAACCTAGCAGGAATAGAAAATACAAGTCCGCCTCGCGATGGAAGATAGCACTCTCCAATATCGGTTCCACATTGTAAAGGATATTTTTAACCTTTGTGTAAATGCACTCCAGATTTAAAAGTTTAAAAATACCCCCGCTGGTTTATCTGTAATCCATACAGGCTATTTTTAAGGTTTTATATGAACCGCGGCCGCGGTTGGAACGAGGAACGGAAAATATCCACTGGAGCTTATGAATTAAAATTAAGAGGTATAAATGAGGTGTTGTTGCCCCCGCACGTTGCCAAATCAGCGGAAGAGACACTGACTATTTTGGGACAGATAGTTTTTCAGTTTTTATAAAAATATTTTGTATCGTAAGCCCAGTATTCGTCTAGTGACTACTAGACCCCCTTGGGATATTTTTGATTTTTTTTTCAAGTTTTGTAATGAGTACGGTATTTAATGCTTGATCTTTTCTGCACTAGTCAATTTAAATTTGGTTTTGGTTGTAACCAAAATATAAGCCACAAAATTAGAGGACGTAAGTGCTTGTTCATAGCGTTTTTCAAAAAAAATTTTTAAGACAACGATAAGTCTAATTCTTCCTGGGATATTCTTTCTAATTCCTTGTATACTTCTACTGCATCAAATGGAACAGCAGTTCTCTGTAATTTCTCAAGTCCCACAGCTATAGGCTTTAAGACTTAGGTATTATTTAGCTTATCGTTTAAGACCAATGTTTGAGTCTATTGTTTCAAATAAAAAAGATTGTCCATTTTCAGTGGTGACTTCCAATACATTTTAATATTTCCTCCTTATATACTTATTTTCTAAAAGAGTCGTAAAAATGGTTTTTCCTGAAGGTGGCTGATAACCAGGTCTTAACATATCGATAGCCTTTATCTGCGGATTGTCTAAACACATGAAGCTAGTATTAGTTGCAATATAATATAATTTTGATGACATTAAATGGTATTAAGTTTCTGTTATTTAAAATTTCGTTTCGGATTATAACAAGTTGAAAATAAATTTAGTCCTAACATGTAGGTAATATTTATATGTTGAGTGTTGGGAACTGAAATTCTCAGACAGGTCTGATTAAATAAATCAATACGAGACAGCGTCAAAATTCAAAACAAGAAAATATTCACAATTAAAAAAATCGATTTTTTAAAATTTCTTTTAATAAAAATCGTTGATATCTGATTTTTTTAAATCATGATTTATTCGAATCCTGGGTGTTTAAATAATAACATAAATGTTACTTATTGTCATTTGACATTTTTGAATAGCAACAAATTGCATTACAATTTATCTAAGTTTTTTAAAGTTGTTTTTGGAACTCTCTGAACTTGATGCTGCTAAAATCTTTTCGTTGCAGCTTTTGTTCTCAAAGTATGGTAACGGTTTAGCTGATATATTTTGAGGAAAGGAAAGAATAAAGGCCACCTTTTAGGTTATTCATTTTATTTCATCACTGAAACGTTTATTCTAATAAATGTTTCTCATTGCAAGAATTTTGCCCATGAATGAACAGGTAAGACTCAAGAAGTCACCACATTAAAATCGATGACACAATGATGTGTTATCGATCCTATGACATCAAGTAATAATAAAAGACGTATTGCTCATTGTTAATTGAAATAGAAGACATCTGAGCATCATAAGCTGAGTCACGAACTCCTCACTTGTACAGACCAGTTTAATTTATCCCACTATTGTGATTCGGAAATATTCCCTATTAGAAATAGTGTTAAATGATTTATAAATTTAAATTTAGTAGAAAAGGTATTAGCATAACTCGTTGGACACTTCTCCACACTTCTTGTTTGCGAATGTGTTTGTCAATGTAGTTTAATTCTGTAGATGTAATCATTATATCCCTACTAGCATACTACATAACACAACAATATATGTATATTGTTGTGGTAATAGGATAACTTCCCCATCTCCACAAACAAATTTCAAGCAAAAATAATAAATAATACATTAACTACATCGCTATTTACATTAAAACATTCTATTTCCAGTGACTATATTTATACTGTGTAAGAAAAATAAATAATAACCTATTAAATTATTCGTTTCAACGCTTACTCATCCTCGAACAATGTGAGCTGCACTCCCAATAGTACATAATTTTAATGTTCCTACTATTTAATAATCGATTACTAAGTAAAAAGTTGACTAGGTAATATTTACATTGGCAATGCAACCTCCAATGTTAATGTCAATAAAGGCACCGAAAGCACGTAATTGAAGCTAATAGGAAAATTTACCAGCCGTCTCGCTCGACTGGTCAGTCATGCCAGAAAGAATGCGTTCAGTAGAGCAGGATCATCATCGACATTGACATACCTAGATGTACATATTGTACATACAGCCTTTCTTTACTTAGCCAGACATGATTTTAGCTAATGAAAACAATATCTGTATGAAGGGATAAAAATCGAAAAAAAAGCTGTTTTCGAGTGGTCATATTACGGTCAATTTTTAACCCAAAAAGTTTTTCGACCCAGCATTTTAAAGGAAATTTTGTCTACTTTTTTTTCTGTATAGCAATGTCTATACCTATCTCTAACCCAAAAAAAGTTATAGGCAACGAAGCAAAAAATAAAAAAAATCGAATTTTTTTCTTTTAGTTTCAACATTTTCGGCATAAAAATTTTTAAATTGTTTTAAATAAGCCATTTCGATGGAAAATTCAATTCTCTACAAAAATTTTCACATAAAGTACATAGGTATATCGAACTTTTGCTTCGTTTCCCCTATCTCTAATTTAATAGCACTCCGCGGGTTTTTCTTCTTAAATGGGCCCATTGCCCATTCCGGCAATAAAAACCACGTCTTAGTTCCTTTCTATATGACAACACAAGCTACAATAATTGATAATCATAGTAATAGTATTCAGGGTTGGTCTGATTAAAAAAAAACGCTATTAAAATCAAAACCAGTGATACTTCTAGGTTTGGTTAAGTTTTATTTAACGAAAATAAAATCTTTCTTAATTACAAGATATATGAGATGTAATCGAGCAGATATATAGTGGGCGACCGGTAGATATTTCAAGCTGATGTTGGGAATGACCAGTTGTGAAACAAAAAAGTGTTGCTGTTGAAACAAAAAGCTATGCGAGGCTGTTTTCGTGGGATCGGGCAGTGCTGTACGTTTATTTCGCGTGGCGCGGTGGTTTTCTCCCAATAAAAAAGAGTAAGTCGTGTTATATTTACCTCACATAATTACTATTAAATATTTGTTTCAAAGAAAATGTTGAGGACGAGGTAACGGAGTCCATCTAAGGCGTGTAGCAGCCAGCCAAGGCGTCGACGTCAAGCTACATAAATCAATTAATTTATGAGATTGCATTCAGAAAATCAGTTTTATTGCAGTTCGCTAAGGACATTAATGCCATTACCATTAATGTACTTGCTAATGACCGTGACGAACAAAATTTGACTACGAAATAAAATAGCGTGCCTTTCATCAGATAGTTGATAAGTTGAGATATTGAAAGATGCCCAAACAGGTGCGCTTTTAAAACACCTGCCATAAGTCAGTGTGGGAAAATAATGCGTTGTGAAACAAAACATATCGAGCCATAAGTAAACAAATGCTATAAATGTTCTGGCCTATTTTCTTCCAGGAATATTGCGATATTTTAATCAAGTAAGCGGATAATGGCTGTAAGAATATAATTTCTTCTCTTGAAACACAAGTCTAGGACGGTATTCAATTACAAAATCTCCTCAATTCCTCTTTTTAAATGCCTTCAGCAAGCATTAAGTCCCACACATGGAACTGCGTCTGATTAGTGATTACTCTAGCAGAAACCGACTATCCAATCGCAGCTGGCTTTCCCAGGGCCGGATTAACTACAGGTCGCAATGTCGCTCAGGGGCGACAATCGAATAGGCTGCAAAGAGAAATCTTCTCTTTGGAAGAAGCTTCTTGAAACAAGGCAAAATGCATTTCAAAATACAGAGAATATAAAAATTAATGTGTGCTACGACCGATATTTTTATTTGATGAATAATTATCTGATACGGGGAGAAAAAATAGGTAGTGCCCGGGGCGCCAAATGGTCTTAAACCGACCCTGGCTTATCTCTGGACTTACGTGATTTGTTACAGACGGTGCGACGAGATCAGAAAACCAACGGGCCGTTGACCCAGTAACTTGCAGCTAAATGGAGTAGCGGCTGCCGACTTGGTTTGATGTTTTTTGCTCCGGACGACCGACCCGCGGCGTTGGGCACAAGTGTAAATATCTGCAACAGTCAACACCCAACGTAAACAATTTATTTGTAGGTCGTTAATGTAAATGTTTGCTAAAATGTAACGTCGTTGATTGAAGGATTCAGACCTTCAATCAACGGCAACGTGCACATGGAGTTTTCATATCACAAGATGCAGTTGGACTCTTTAGTCATTTTTAGGGATGCACAGTAAATTTTGACGAGGAGGTAGTTAATGTATTACGACATAAAAACCGGGTCTGTCTATAATATCACAACCGGAAAACTGCTCACATGTTGAGCTTTCTATTGCTGATTACGATAGCAGTGACAAGCTACTTCACATGCCTTTGCCTAGGTACCGTTTTCTATACATTTCCTGTGCTTTTTGCTCTGGCTATATTAGGTACGACGTATCATGCAGAAGCGGTGCTACCAGCTCAGCTGTCAAGTATCCATTTTAACTAATGGTAATATTAATCAAGATTTGGATAGCCTTGTTTCTCTCATTCACGATAAGTATTGTATTAATAGGCATAATAAAATAGTTTAAATTCAATAAATATTACGTTGAATATTAAATATTGCGTTGAAAAAAAAATTTTAAAAATCCTAATATCCAATGATATTAAAACAATTTTCACAGCTACACATACAGGCAATAACCAACTTAATCAAGTCTCCAAAAGACCCTAACGATTCCCACGGTGTTTATGAAATACCTTGCTCTGATTGCTCCCAAACTAACACTAACATTGGACAAACCAACAGACGTATCAACAACAGAGCATACGAACATCAACTAGCCGACAACACCACCGACTCCTAACAGAACACAACATAGACTTCGACAATACAAATACTTTAGCATCCATTTAAACGCTCTTAGAGACAAGGTGAAGTAATAAGTAATTAAAAGTGTTTAAGTAGTAATTTATCATTGCATCTGTCATCACAAAAACAACTTAAGTCAAAAAATTGCCGAAATGAGTTTTTAATGGCATCGAGTTGTTCAAAGATAGTTACATATTCAGTGTAAAAGCCATGTAAGTCAATAGAATATCCTTTATAATAGAGACGGTGAAGTTGCAACGTTCACTTTTGGACAACAATTAATTTGTTCCTTTCAAAAACCATTTAAGTCAGAAAAAGAAAAGACTTTATTTGGTGACTGTATGATAATTACGTCATCGGAATTTAGTGGAAAACGAGAGTGAAATGCATGTATGTTTCATACTTTAAAAAGTAATTGACTGGATTTAAGTAGTTTCTGTTTTATTCAGTTTTTATCGTCTCCTGAAAATTTTTTATTTTTTACTTAAGTTGCTTTTGCGTGACATATTCCATTGTATACAGGTGACTAGTGTTTGAAAGTTAATAAAGTGTATATGGATTCTGGACAGTACTCACTTATTATTCGAACCCAGTGGTGTAACAATATTATTTTTTTTTAATTTCGGAAAGATCATTATACATACCTACAGTTTGTAACATCGAAATATGACACAAAAAAAATTTCAAAGGATACCCACACTTGCCGCAATGGGAGATCGGGGCAGTATAACTTACAGCAAACTAAAATCGTCACTATATCTCATAATGTGATGGGCGATGCATATAAAATCATTTGTGAAATAGGTTATACTTGACAACGCTGTTAAAAATGCGGTAGCACGTGTGACGAAATCGATATAATGAGGGATTTTTGCTCGGGTTTTTACCTCATATTTCGATGTTACATATACATAAAGATCAAATAAATGATTTTTAGTTTTAGTTTTTTTCATCGTCAAATTCACATTGTTCATTTTCAATGTCGCTGTCTCTGTTCTCTGAAATCTCATCATTTTCTGTATTGTAGCATATGTGACATGGACATGTCATCACCTTCTTCTGGAATGTGAACGTGGTGTTTAGGGAGAACACAACATTTGTGTCAAAATTGCTTACATTTGTCATATAATAAAATTACATCACATATTTAAGAATTTTAATCATATATGCAAATTAAGTTATTATGACGTAAAGCTATTTCTACTCGACCTATTATAAATGTAACAATTCTAATAATATGAGTGCTCTATTTAAACTAAGAAATGGAAAAACGTCTAGATTTTTCATCAGAATAACAAAAGAAAATACTATAACTAAAATAAAATCACAACATACTTTTGGGATTTACAAAATTCATAAATGTATATCATACTAAAGTCACCATGAACTACTATAAATATAAATAATAAAATAAAAGCAACATTTTTCCAAATTCTATAGACTGAACATATTAGACAGTTCTTTAAAAAAAATCACAACTTCATGTCCTATATACAAACAACAGAGTAAATCAAACTTTGTTAATCAAACCTACTATAATTATTGAATCTATTAATTCCTAAATAATATGAGTTTTGTATTCAAACTTCTTATTCTATTTCGCCTATTGTTTTCTATTTTTTTTTTGTTTCATAATACACTCCCCGGCACAAAATTCCGTCACCCTAAAATTTTGCCCAATTTTGCTGTTTTATAACTTTTTTATTTTTCATCTGATTTTCATAAATTTTTTACCAGTCTGTAGATCAGTTCATTGTGTGTCTTTTTAATTATTGTAATAAGTCATATTTTTCGTCCAGGCAATATTATACAGGGGTAAATCAAAGTGTTGTTTTTTGTCGTAAACTCAAAACACCCTGTGGAAAAATTGAGGCGAATAATTTTGTTTACAAACTGTTTGCTGCCATCTTAGACGTATTGTAAACATTTTGTTTTTTGATTCATCCCATTATCTCATTTCTTCTGCGAGCAGCAAAATTTTAAATGAAACGCTGATTTCAAGCTTATTTTTATTAACAAAAACATCCACTAGGTATATCACAAAATTAATTAACAAAGACAAATTTTAATAACGTGTATGTCCTCCTCTCGCAGCAATGACAGCTTGCATTCTTCGTGGCATCGAATTAATAAGATTACTTATTCTGTCTTGAGGAATAGCCTGATATTCTTCTGTCAGCGCCAGTCGTAAGTCTTGCAAGGTTAGTGGTTGCACAGGACGGCGACGGAGTGCTCTTTTAAGAACATCCCAAAGATGTTCTGTTCTTAATTATTCTGTGTTGGTGTTTGACGTGAAACTTCCCAGGTTAGTAAATATACTTAATTTGTAATGTTTATTATTAAATTTATTATCTCGTGAATTTATGCCATCATTTTATTAAAATTGTCCGTGTTATATTATGTATTGAACTACAAATAATCATGATACGTTATGCATAAACTATGAAAATTTACTTGTTTATTTAGTGTGTTCAGCTCATTCTGTTTTAAGATTATTTCATTTTGTTTTATTCAGTTTGATCTAAGTAATGCTGTTGACCTTTTTGTTCCATTCATGACTACGAGTAGGTTTTTCATACTTGTGGGTTTTGGCTTATAACAGTGACTTAATTGCCGCTTATTGTATGAGATGAAGAATGTTTGCGCCTTGTTGAATTTATTAACACTTTTCTCCCGTGCCTGGGCGAACACGCTAGTTGCCTCCCGTATGGGACCTTCGTTTTCGCACCAAAACCTTACAACTACTAGCTGGGTTGCCTCCCGTATGGGACCTCAGGACCTTCTGACGAAAGTCGGCTAACTAACAACAAACTCTTCAGTTTTGTATCTTGAGAATGATGGTAGGTTAAAACCAAGTATGGCAACCCTTGTAAGTTTTCATTTTACTTTCACCTAAGTGTCCAACAGCATTATTGCGATTCTTTTGAATAGAGATCGAGGGTTTCTCTGCCGTGCTCTTTCCCCTCGTGAATTCAAGGCTGAGTACGGCATTTATTTATTTTATATTGTTCATAAATTAATACTTGTTTAAATAAATCAGTAGGTGTATTAAAAATGCTTAGTCTTTTCTTTTCATCTCAAAACTCCCGCTTTTCGTTAGTAACCAGTGCATCTCGGACAGGGTTAATTTAAATTAAATACAACGTAGGGTAGGTATTTCCCCTTTTGACGATCACGTACCCCGGCCATGTGTTTCTCTGCTTATTATGTTTAACCGACCCGGGTTGGTTACATTACAATATATTTCTTCTGTCCGTGTGTTGTCATTGAACTCCACCTAAACGGCTGGACTGATTTTTATGATGATAAAGTTGATTCGAGAATGGTTTTCAGCTTCACAATTTGATCCGATAAAAAATCTATTTTTATTATATTTTTTTATAATAAATTATTATATTTTTTAAAATTAATTTAAATATCTGTAAATTACGGTTGTGACCGGTGCCTTTGCCATTTTTTCTGGTCTATCTGGTTCCCCGGTATATCTTCGGAATCCAAGGTCCAATGCCAATAAAACACTTGTAAACAACCCCTTTCCAGCAAAAAAAATCTTTAAAATTGATTAATATATGACGGAGTTCTGAGGTAATAAACATACAAAAAAACATACAGCCGAATTGAGAACCTCCTCCTTTTTAAGTCGGTTAAAAATATGAGCTAAAAAGTTGTTTCTCTCGTGCATTTAATTAGCATTTAATTCTCCATAATAAGACATAATATTGTGTTTTGCTGACTTTGTTCTAACTTAAGCCGCATTCATTAATAATATAATGCGTTTTACCTGAGTTAGTCATCCTGCATTATATAAGTACAGGATGTTATATTTTCGGTGTATTTACTGATAACATCACACGGAATGCACCCCACTAAATAAACTCGGTTTCCATTGTCACTATTTTACTCTTGGTCCGGTTATATAGGTATGCATTGTTTTAAAATTGTTCTTGAATTCTTAAATCTCTGAGTATACAGCGTGGATGAGATCAGACGTATATGTATGTTTTCTAACCGGTGAAAGAAAGTTGTAGTAACGAGTATAAATTTGCAATATCACACGATTTGACAGGAGAACAATTGGTCGGAACTAGCGAAGATACAATCTGATTTTATTTGTACTGTAAATATGCGGCACGAAGAAGTTGGTCAAGCGCCTAGGCGTAGAGGATTGTACCGGGTGATTCACGAACAGAGGACGCCGGTCGTATCTCAGGAACTGTATCTCAGGAACTAAGAGAACGTTGGGGAAAAGCTATAACAAAAGCCGACTAGATAAATCGCTGACAGTTATATTCGGGTTTGTAAGATGACCGCTAAATCAGAAAAATTAAAAATCTTAATTTACTATGATAAGATACTTGAATCCTCCAATTTTATTCCACTGAGATTTAGGCAATTAGGAACCCATCCATTATTAGTACCAGAAGGTAGAATTAATATACGTTTGCCTCTATTTGGAGGCATATCTACTTTGCATCTGTCGGAGTCATCTGTCCAGCTTCTTTTGAGTGTATCAAGTGTTTCTTTTGAGTGTTTTTTTAACAATGGGAGCAGAAAGTAAATGTAAAGAGAAGATACCCATGTATGTATGTATATGGGTCGGAGTGTAGTGGAAGGTAGTGTTACACTCCCATTCCACCACAGCACTGCGGCCTCATTAGGCCCTTTGTGCATTCCTCCTTTTTACTTGAGTACTTTTCTTCAAACCATCCTGTTTATTAAGGGTGGCCTGGTGGCAAAGTCTCTACAATTTGTATGTATGATAGTATGGTTCTGAGTTACCGAGATTAATTACTCTGGTCCTCATTACCATTTATCTGGGACCACGCGTCCGCGGCAGATGTGTTGAGTGTTCCCAGGTCTCGGGTAGACGCCACAGTCCGGCCCAAGCCTGCCTAGGTCACCCATCCAAGTGCCACCAACGCCCGCCCAGCATAACTTTGAGGATCTTATCGGTCAAGTTTAAGCGGCTAGGCGGTCCCATTCAGTCACCTTAGTCGCCTCTTACGACAGGTAGGAGGTACCCTGGGTCTATTCTACAATTGTGGCCCCGAACCCAGAGGGGGAAAAGAAGATACCCATATTTTTTATTTTTTTGTTTAGTTCTAAAACAAGCTGTAAAAAAATAAATCAAATCATATGACGTCACTAAGCGCAAATACAAATAGTGCGGCAAATGTAGTGATTTTTAGGGTATTCCGTCTGTAAGTTGGCGGCAGCGACGCCCCACTGCTGCCTTTCGGCCATTGCTGTTGATGTTGGTATTTATATATACATATATAACATATATATCTAGTGATTTCTCTATTTCCGCTTAGTGACGTCATAGAAATTCAAGCTACAATTAAACACTTCTTTCTGAATATTACACTTTACTTTTTTTGTCAAAAATTAAAGAAAAAAATGTACTTGTTAAATATGCAATTGCCCATTTTTGTTTCGATCGATCGAAAATACCCCATTCTACGACTTTCCATTATCGCCGCCCTTTTATTGATGATTTTAAATGTAAATCATATTTTTCTAAGCCATCGCCATAACGTTTGTTTGCTAATTTGCAACCGACCGCTGGAAGTCAAATCCAATAGTAATGAATCGACAGTTGGAATTTAATTTTTCCTATATTTATCATAAATTGTGTCTCGTAGTAACTTCACATGTGATGTGTCAATTTCCTTTGATTTTCCTGCGTCAAGTCGTACTTTTCGTTCAGTCTTTTTTAAGTATTCTAGTATTAAATTTTGTTCAAAATTTTTCATGATAATTTTTAAGAATTCACAACCAGCCAATTACAATAAAATTGCAATTAGTACTTAGAAATAGTCGTAAAAGCTTGGCATGTGACATAATAACATGATCATTCATGATCACCTTTAAATTAACGTTTCCACTTATACTTACACTTACAATTAGAATTAGTACCTTGCAAAGTCCAAGCTTTTGCCACTAATTCTAATTGAAAATCTCGGCGCATGCGCACTTTATGTCAACAAAATAAATGAGTAAATGACAAATCACCTAACCTTAAATGTGTTTTGTTTTAAATTATTATTGTTCAATAAGCAATGCTGCCGAGACGAAAAGCGCAGTTTCGGCGAAAAATATTGGTTTAAAAAATCATTGGTCCCTTCAATTGGAAAAACGGCGCCAGGGGACGTCTCGTAGGTAGTGGGTTTGACCAATTCTTGCATGTCGAAATCGGTAAAATTGCCCACTGTTCCCATCTTCAACAGTTACCCAATAGGTGGCCACAGGAGATACTTGGCCTTCACTATAAACTAATTTTCCCTGGAATTCGACGTTGTGAATGATCAACACACGTTAATTTTCACTCTACGTCTAATATAAATTCTAAGTACCAATTGTAATTATAATTGATTGGTTGTGAATGTAGCTTAAATCTCGTCTCGTCTCATAAGTTGAAACTGTCCATTAAAAACAGTCCACAAAATGGTAAAGATTTAACGCTATATAGTACATCAAATACACAATTTCAGGTCGATTATACTCAACTAAAGTGCAATTATCACGTAAAATGACACTCCTTTATGTTACTGGATTAATTAACACACTAGCATATATGTAGATATACATTCCAGATCGTATTCTGCATTACATGCCATTATATTATACGAATGCACTTGCATCACAAACAATTATCATTTAATAAAGTAATAGTTATCGCTAGATACGCTCTACTATAATTTACTCTTTTAATGAATTATTACTGCCAATCGTTACTATTACATAGCAAGAATAATAATGCCTAGAGGCCATAATAATAAACGTACTGCCTAAGTTCTGCTCTATAATCGCAATAATAGCAGAACAATCTAAGTAGATTAGATAGTATATTGAAATATTAATCTCCCGTCCAACTGGGCATCAGAAATGGAAGCACTGATTCTGGTGTCACGATGGTAAATTAATTATTGCGGTAGCTAGACCGACCGGTGGCCTATCATTTTTCAATGAACTCGTTTTTTCATTTCTGCCAACGGATCAGAAGACACAGGTGCTGCGAAACTGTCGAAGGTTTGATCAATGAAATTCTTGACAGCTGAAATGCATCAATCGAGAGCGAAACGAAAGAGAGAAACATGAATGAGAATAACTAATTGTTGTTTTGTTTATGCAGGATAAAGTAGTTTATCAATTCGTTTTATGTATAGTGTGTAACATCGAAATATGAGACAAAAAAATTTCAAAGGATACCCACAATTGCCGCAATGGGATATCGAGGCAGTATAACTTTTCTTACAGCAAGCTAAAATGGTCACTATGAAATACACTAAATTAAAGAATAACTGCATTACTTCTATTTCAAGATTTATTGTTAACCCCACTTTACCACAAAACGTTCGATGCTATTAGGCAATTTAGGCATCCAAATGAATGCCAATGATGCCGATGTGACACGGCCGAGGAACGTGTAAAATGGATCCGTAATATTTTAATGGGAAACATTCTTATTCTGCATCACATTCACCATCCAATTGTTTTATGATATGACGAAAGGTACATAGTGTGATCAAAGGGCGATCTATATAAAATCAGTTTTTCCTTAAATTCCTGGAAATCGGTTATACTTGACAACGCTGTTAAACATGCGGTAGCACGTGTGAAGAGATCGATATAATGAAGGTTTTTGCTCGGGTTTTTATGTCTCATATTTCGATGCTACAAACTACCTATTTAGAGAATATACAATTTTAACCCCTATATAGGTATCTTAATTTATGAATTGTGTGTATGTTTATTGTAATGAGGTTAGATTTATCACAAATGACTTCCATGTTAGAAATACGAGATAAAATAATGATAAACGTTTCTATACATCAGATGATTTTTTTGTAACCTAATTGTATGCCAAAATGATTCCTCTATATGCTTATGCTGTCTATAACAAAAATAAATTATTATTATTATTATTATTAAAGATCTAATTATGACAATTTTTCGTAGAGCAGCACAATGCATCTTTATTGCTATACCGCCATGCCATGTTACTTAAGTGGTTTCTCATTCACAGACCATTTTTGTTTATGTTTAGTCTATAAAAGGACTAACCTCATTGTATGTTAAACGTCCGACATATTTGTTACTAACAATTATAATTACCCGTCTCGAACGGCGATGTAGCCGATATATTATCTCTTTCGAAATCCGTTATTTAATTAATGAGTGATATTTAAAAACCGTATAAACGCTTTTATGGTATACATTAGCTAATGCCAATGACAACCCGCCAAATGAATTGCAGATTCTTCAATTCAATAAATGGTCATTGCTGGCAATATTTTCACTTGTCATCTCCCTAGTACTTGGATTATTATTAAAATCATGATAATATTAGAAAATAAGTTGAAAATTTGGTACCACAAAAGTGTGTTGAGACAATTTTTTCAGTTTTTCTGTGAAAAATCTTATGATATTAATCCATATATTTCGATTGAAGCACTCCAATTTTAGAAGACTGCGTTTAACATGAAAAACAACACAGATTATTATGAGGGTGTGGTGAAAGTAAGTCTGTGAAGTTCGAAAAATCAGGTACAGGGAGGGGAAGTGGCTAATTCGATTGACCATCGTTAGACCACCGATTAATTTCGTGTGACCACCTTTCGTTTTCGAATTATCGACAAAATAAATTTTTGGGGCTAACCTCACGCAGCCCCAAAAAAGAAGCAATAATCGTTCCTCTGCCTTTATTTACCCAGCATTGGCGGGTTGGCAGGATTTTCGCGCGTATTCTGTAATCTATAACGGTCATTCGCAATAGTGTAGTGTAGTATATGTAGTGCTGTTTTGCTGTGATTGTGATACAATATACTATCAGTGAACGATGGAAAATATTCCAAGACGTGGGCGCTGTCGAACGGTAGCTGAGAAGAAAATTATTTTATGCGTATTTTACTGCATACAGAGATATCACCCTCATCGCGACAAGGATGAATTGGTAGATATGTGTTCGGATTATACAGAAGCATCAAAGTGAAGCATATACCTACACACTTTTAAGAGACGAAAAGATACATTGAAGTGTACAGCCACCGAAACCAAGAAGCTGTCGGAAAAATATTGTAGTGGACGAAGATGCAAAAAATGATACGTACGACGGTCCACGGTTTCTTTAGAAATAACGAATTTCCCACTTTAGATAAGGTGCTGCAAGGTATTAGTGGAAATGATATTATACCTAAAATGTGCAATTTATTTTATTGTTTTTATTTTTTGTTGAGAATTTTTTGCTTTATTTTGGAATATAGTGTATTTATTTTATTTATCTTATTGTTTTTATTTTTTGTTGAAATGTATGTTCTTTGCTTTGGAATATGTTTATTTATATTATTGTTTTTATTTTTGTTGAGAATTTTTTGCTTTATTTTTTAATATATAGATATATTTATTTTATTGTTTTTATTTTTTGAGAATTTTTTCCTTTGTCTTGGAATATATATTAATATTATTTTTCCCTTTATTTTTCACAGCTACTTAGCTGTTTTGTACATATTTATTTTTGTTTCTTGTGTGAAATATGGCCACTGGCGAACCACTCACTAAAAAATGGTAACGCGCTGAAAACAATACTTCATGAGTGGTGTGGAAACTTGCATTAAATATCAGCTGTGGCGTAAATATGCATATAAAAACCTACTTTCGACCCCATAAAAAAAATGCCGACTTGCATGGCCATCACCGATCTTACGAGTGTAGCCGGTCATTCAACTCTTAAAACTTATTAGATTGACTTTAGTTTAGGTTTGAACTTGTACTATATGCCGTTTATATGTGCCTGAAGGGCATTACATTTTTATTACAATCTGGATTATAATGGTGCAAACAGTTTCATTAAATTTAGTGCTAACTTCGCAGGAAGTTTACGCAATAAAACCTGTTTTACTTCGCCTTCAAGATACGTACTGTACTACTGTAGTTAAAATAATGCGTGACAAAACTTATTTCCGTTGATATTGGACGATTTGTATTCTCTTCCCTTTATGAGACTGCTGTAAGTTGTTTGTGATTGGAACCAGCTGGTAATTTTCTGTTTTTGTTACAGAAATAGCGAAAGTAAGGGCGAGCTTATTTCAAATAAATGGAGTGAAGAAGGAACCCCTGGTATTACCCGATCCAGATGGACCTGTGACGACCCTCACAGAAAAAGTATACGTGCCTGTTAAAGAACATCCAGATGTAAGTAACTCTGTTTTTCTTTGCAATTACGATTTTAAACAATAATTTATATGGCTATGCTCGTATAGCAAATCGTGAAGGAAAATTTATTCTTTTGTTAAATCTAGTCTCGTCTGTGTTAATGTCCCTGTCCCATGGTCGATGATTGAGAGACCGATTATTTCCTAGTCAGTTATTTGTAAACTACTTACTAGGAGGCCACATTCATAGAATATAAATATCAAAAATACTTGCTCGTATATTTTTGTAACCGTGATTTATTTTGGTAAAAAATAATTTATTCTCAAGATATACGCGAAACACGCGTTTAGCTGACGGAGAATTTGAAATATTTCCTAGGCCTGATTAGTAACCTGTCACGGCTTCTTTACATATTATATACCTAAATAATTATTTACTACAAGGTCTCGGAAGTATGTAACGAAACAAAACGGCAAAGTACCTATTTATAAGAGCGTATTTGATAATAGTAGAGGTCTCCTGGGCGGCTCGTGGTCTTTTGATTTGAGGAGGCTAATCTTATAGGTAGGGTGACCAATGGCGTGAGGTGACATTTCAAATAAGGGTAGCAATTCTTAGAAACCTACCTATTTGTAGTGTAACTCAATTTTTATCCCTTTTGTCGTAGCGTTACAGATAGTTGAATTTAATTAGTCATATCGGTTGTTTCATCTAGAACAATAGCAATTAAACGAGCCTGCTAATTTTAAATTAAATTTTCTTTAAGATAGTACTGCCGTATACTGTTAATAGAAATTAGGTCTTTTTTTAGTTTCCTCAAGTTTTTTTATTTCTATTTTTATCAACCACACACCTTTTACTGAGCCATAAAATGCGCCGCAAACAAAATTTTTGTATTTATCAAAATCAGTGGTTTAACATGATAGTTAGGAAATGGAGAAATAATCAGTTGTATTTTGCTATCATCGTCAATTGTGAAAATACACTTAGATAAATATGCAATATTGTCCAGAAAAATATATTTTTTTTGTTTTAGTATATCTAAGAATGTTTTCTGTATTCATGGCATAATAAAAATTAAATTAACTTTTAAAGATTAAAAGAAATATATAAAAATAAAATGTTAAGGTGAGGCTTAGCATCCCTTGCCCCCTCTGAGGAGCCGCCACTGTTGGTTGGATATCGTTCAGTTCGAAGTTACTTTAAGGTAAAAACTACTACTCATGTCAAATGATTACTTGCCCACTGGGACATAAAGAATTCCGGCAGTGGGGTAAATACAGGGCTTTTACTTTGAAAAAAATATTATTGACAATTTGTGTTTTTTGGTATATACATCGCAATTTCTGGAAAACTACACAAGCTATTTTTTACTTTTTTTCCACAGAATTGTACAAAAATCTTGAGCGCATCTGATGGTGTCAATCAAATTAATTCAATATTATACATTTTTTTCTTAATTGGTGGTCAAGATAAAAATTAGAAAAATCTGCATGCAAAATTTCGAGATGCGGTGAACTACAAAAAATATTGAGAATTTATATATACATATATCGAACAAAATGTCGACTGAGGTTTGAAAAAGTTTTAAAAATATTAATATTATGCAAAACTTTCATAATTCCCCAGATAATGAATTTAATGCAAGCGCGTAATCTCATGCGATTTTACGCGCTGTTCGTATTGCCATATTACGGTGTATAACGTCACCTTAATTCTAAATTCTCGTAAGTCCGAATTTTTGTGATTTTGAGTTATTATAGTTTCTGGAGTCTAATATTGTAAATACGTTATTCTAAATAGTCGTATCTCATGATTAAGTAGTACAGTGACATCTATGCGCAGTTATTAAAACTCGTAAATTTAACTCTAGAAATCTATATGGTAAATTGTCGTATGTCAGTATTTGGCATTGTTTTCTGTGCTGCCCACACTGTGTCATATTTTATCTTGTGTTTGTTAAGTTTTTCTGGCTTTCTATTTATAAAGGTACGACTGAAAGGTATGTTTATCTCTTTTTTTATGAAAATTTCGTATTTTGAAGTTACAATTTATGCCTCAAGCATTCTAAAAATATCACTTTGTGTCCTTTCAGACTTACGAGGTTTTATAATAAGTTTTCCTAAATTAATATTGCGACTTACGAGAGTTTACTTATTTACAGTGTACCAATTCAAAATGAATTCAAGAACAGACAAAATTTTAAGTCTTTGTAATTTGCACAAAACACAAACGTCACAAACAGATTTAGATGGGAAAAATTTTCGTGCTGCTAATAATGAACAAATTCCTGAAATTCTAACAAATAATATTTCTGTTGACGTGTCTCCTGGTAATTACGAAATTCAAGAAAATGGGGATCTTCTCATGGTACTACCAATAGAAGAAACAACAAATTATTCTATTATAAGTGGTCATATATCTGAGGCTACTCAAGTAGTGTTGGTGGAGGGAGTACCTGTGTCAGAAGATTCTGTTTCTGAAAATACTACGATAATGAGTTCAAAAAATATTTCTTGTCAAAACAATAATATTGTCTCTTCACCTGGCGTCCCATTATCAGAACATGTTTCCCAAAAGGAAAATGTTATTGTTGAACCTGGACATGAAATTGATTCCAATGATTTTGTCGACCCTGAAGACAGCGATAGTAGTAGTAATTCATCCTATAACCCCACACTAAATGATAACTCAGAAAACGAGAGTAGTGCTCTTGATCAAACTGAAGACGACAATGCTCTTAATGATGTAACTAATAAAACCCGAAAACGCAAAAAACGCCAGCAAAAAAACGCCGAACTGTGGTCAAAAAACCAGAATAAAATTGCAAGAGAAACTGGACAGGAGTATAAAGGTGTTAAGAAAGTAGAAGGCAAATGGAAGTATGATGTGCCCAGAAATGAGAGGAAGATGAAAAAGAGGTGTTCTTGTGGCCAAAGTAAGAAGTCAAAGAAATTTCATTGTAGTGAATTTTCGGAAGACGATAGAAAGAATTTATTTACAACATTCTGGAAAAGTTTGACATGGCAACAGCGAAAAGTGTACATCAAAATGTTAGTCCACAAAGAACCAGTAAAAGAAAGAAAGAGTTTAGATGCTGAAAATTCTAGAAGGAGATGTTCATTATATTACCATCTGCCCAATAAATGCAATGACAAGGCTAGAGTTTGTAAAATTATGTTCCTTAATACATTTTCTATTGGGGAATGGACCGTGTTGGGATGGATAAGAAACGCTGATTTTGAGAAAACGACAAATTACTCAAGTAACTATAGGAAAAAAGATGAAATGAAGAACCTTGAAATGTTTTTTAATTCATTACCCAAACTGGAAAGCCATTATTGCCGAGCCTCGACTTCAAAACGCTATATAGAGCCGATATGGACCTCTAAAATGGAACTGTATCGCGAATACAAAAGATTCTGTTCGGAGTCTGGATGGATGCCATTATCTATAGCCGCATTTAATGATAAATTTGATGTCATGAATTTAAGCCTATACCACAGAAAGAAAGATGAATGCGACATATGTGTCGGGTATAAAACCAAAAATGTTCCAGATATAATTTACGAGAGTCACATTCGGAATAAAACTCTGGCAAGGGATGAAAAGCAGAGGGATAAAGAGAACGAGGTGCATGTTTTTACCATGGACCTTCAATCTCTACTGCTTGCTCCCAAATTGCAAGCTTCAGCTATATATTATAAGATGAAACTTGCTGTTCATAATTTCACTATTTTTGACTTAAAGTCTAAGGATGGATACTGCTTCGTTTGGAATGAGGCAGAAGGTGGTATTACTTCAAATGAATTTTCGACTATTATTAGCAACTTTATTGATGAGACCATTGGCAATAATGACCCGCACCCAGTTATACTATATTCGGATGGATGCAACTATCAAAACAGAAATGCCAATCTTGCTAACAGCCTCTTAAACCTGGCGATGGTAAAAAATATCACAATTGTTCAAAAATATCTGGAGCGAGGACACACCCAAATGGAGTGTGATGCAATGCATTCTGCCATAGAGAGGCGCCTCAAACATAGGGATATAAACGTGCCGGCTGAATATGTGCAGGTTTTTCTTAATGCACGAATAAACCCCCGTCGTTACAATGTGAAGTACCTAACTTATAACTACTTTAAGAAATGTGATGATTTAAAATTCTATTCGTCTATTAGACCTGGCCTAAAGACTGGTGATCCTGTAGTTACCGATATACGAGCATTAAAGTATAATCCATCAGGTATGCAATTATTGTCTAATAATAAAAATAATATCTACATCATTTTGTTGATTTTAGGAACAATACAGTACAAAACTTGTTTTCTAAATGATTGGCAAGACCTTCCAAGGCGTATTAATAAGTCTGCCAAGAATTGTGATTTACCGGCTCTCTATCAGGCACGACTGAAAATCTCAAAAGCAAAATACACGGCACTACAAGAATTGAAATCAGTTTTACTTCCTGATTATCATAATTTTTATGATGAACTACCGCACCACAATGCTTAATTATCTCTTTCTTTTTTTATTTTTTGATATCTTTGACTGTACAAATGTCTAAGTCATGTTTAAGTTAAGTCAAATGTTTTAAATTAAAAATCAATACAAATTTAAGTATCACCTCGAAGAATTTATTTCATGGTTTAAGCGAGTCTATAAAATATCGTAAGTCTGGGGTTTAATTAAACCTAAAAGCGCGTATGTCAAAATTTTATATAAATGTATAACTAAAGAAATATTACTCTTTCTCCAATAATTTCGGCCCAAAAAGTAATATTAATGCTACAAAACACAATTTTAAAATATTGCAAATCACATTTTTTAAGAGTTTTTTGTCTCTCCTGTAAAATCAAGGTTGACCACCATACGAGAATTTAGAATTAAGGTGACGATAATTTAAGGCTACTAGGCAAGTGATAACTATTTGATATTAGAAATAGTATGTAGGTACATAGGTATATTGGATATAAGTTTAGTAAAATGTGTTATACCTATAAAAAAGCTATTATTTTCGTTATTCTGGGAATTTGTTATAAATGATGAAATTTAAATATAATTGGCAGATATAAAATTACTTTTGAAATCAGGTTCTTTAACATAAACACTTTTTGTAAAAATAATATTAACAAAAAAATTAATCTTCTTCCATCTTGTACATATTCGGTAATACAACTTGTGGTTTGTACATTGGTCGCCATATTGGTACAAGTTGATGTTGAGTGAGCTATACACGTGCATGATTCAATGCTGCACAACCTATCAAAAAATATAATTCGTACTCATAACGAATCGCTAGAAATAATAATAATATTACCTTTTTCACAGCATGTCGTGAAAATTTTTTTATGTTCTGGAACTTGCGAAAGTGTGGATAATATAGGGGATATCTTATTGTTAACGATTGTCCAACCGTTATCCACTATATTTGGCAATTGATGTTTGGAAATGAAGACATTTAACCATACTTTAATTTGATAGTGGACCAGTTTTGAATGTTGTTTCAAACTATCTTTTGTAGGAGGCAGATTGTTTATGGCTTTGGAACTCGCCATTATTCCACGTAAAGTATTGCTACACATTATATCATCTCTGTCCTCTGTATAATTTTATCACAAACTGGCGCATTTTCTCAAACAGTTTTGTCATAAAAATCTATCAGCTAATAGATCATGGTGTTGCAAATAAATTTTCCATCCCAATTTTTTTCCGATACTCACAAGTTCTTCAATACTTCATGCACGGAAATAAAGCGGATATTGTCCTTGTACCGACCTTCATCCAAACTTCGTCGGTTAATCGATCTTTGAAGCAACTAAGCAGCACCAACACATCAGTATCTTTATACAATTAACGATACATCTTGTATATCTCTTCTTCTTTGGCTGATAAAATATGCAACAAAATTCGAGTATCCGCTTCCTCGTGGGTGGATTCTAGTATGTCTGTTTTCATATTGTAATTGGATTGGTATCAGAAATATTTTTAAATCCACCACTGGTTACAAACTTTATATTTATATTAACTGAATGCTCATACAAGACATTTATTAAAAAATGTGTGTTGTCATTTATTAAAAACCGAATGAATAAATGAGTGCCATTGCTGAGGTAATAGGGTATGTGGATTACCTATTACTCTATCAATAGTTTTGCCTAACTTGCGTTTAGATCTTGTGTCATATTTAAGTGATATGTCCTGGCAATTGTCTTGGTACTGGCGTTATCAAGCTAGAAAGCGCGAAACTCGCGCGCTCTTTAGAATGAGCATTTTACCAAATGAGGCGCAAATAGAACAATCATTATCTCACGAATGATTAACGCTAGAGTCTTCGTTTTTTTTCATAAACATTTTCAATCTATTGCTATTTTCAATCGCTGTAGTTTTTTGTATATTGTTCCAAAGTTTCAGATCAATAGTGAAAATAGTTTCCGAAATATGGTGATATACCTATATCTCAAAAAACATAAATTATTAATTAGCACTTTTTCTTAGGACAACCCTTATAAAAACACCCACCCAGTACGATTTTTGTACGACCGATGATAATCCAGTAGGTAAATAACAATTTAGGACAGGGCGTAGCTTTTTACCTTAAAGTGACCTCGAAATTTATTTCTAGATGGTTTTTAGGCTGGTAAGAACTTTATTATAAGCTTTTCACCATATATCACGTCAATCGGTTAAGTTTTAAAGAATTCGGAGCGAAATTCAATGACTGGAATTGTTTTATTCAGCGAAACAACGAAAAGAAATAGTTTCAAATAATTTCTTCATATGTTTATACCTAATAATATTTATTTATTTACCTAACAAACAATTTCTAAACATTAATTATACAAATAGGCGGTTCTACATATGTTCGTATTCATATATGTTTATTTCCGGGCAGCTAGCGTATTTCCACGATCCAGACAACTACTACTTTCCTTGCGACTTTAAGTGCAGCCCGTTTAAGCAAATCTGCGGAGAACGTCAGCGTAAATGTGAATAATTTCACACAGATGTTGCTTTAATTGGGGCAATTATCTGTAGGAATATTATTAGAAGGCAGTCAGCTTCGCTTTTCTCCATTTTTTTCGCTACGAGGCACCTAGCTCTAGGATGCCGTTCTAGGCGGAAAAAATGCGATTAAAGTTGAATAGTTAGAAAAACCTAATTACAAGTCCAGAATATATGACCTGGTATTAAATAAACATTATCAAATTGCATGCTGATTACCAAGAGTAAATCCATGATTTAGAAATATAAAAAGTTATACTTCATGCCATGATTACCAATCAAAGACCATTTTACCAATGGAATTATTTCTTCTATGAAAATGAGAGATACAAAATATCAGGAATATTTAAGAAACCGCACTAACGAAGTTGAAAAAGGAGAATATATATCATATATAGAAATAAAATAACGCGCTATGTGTCTTGGTAAGTTTATTTTTTTTCAACCACATAAGGGATAATGACATTACTGACTTTTTAAAATTTTGGTGTTTTAAGTGTCACATTACTGTCTACATTACTATCTTGTACTTCCCGTCCCGACTACAATGTTCGATTTCTCTGCCGAATATAATTATTAATCGATGAATTTAATTTATGCAATGTAAAACTAATGGATATTATTATAAAAGTGAAACAAATATCTAGGTGCCTAGGTATGTACTTATTGAAAACTAATTCCTATTTATTTAGAGCAAACAAAATCAAGCCATTTTTAGTAATGTTTAGTACAATTATTTGTCAAAATTAATAACGAAATTGGTATTTTTATAAGGCATTGATCGAAATTTTAAGCCCTTCTTGATGCTGCTGGGAAATTTTTATATCCTGCGAAGGTACTTCATTGGATGTGACATCAATAGTCGTAGGTATATTAGCAGATTTAGACAACGATAGCAAAGTGGCTGTCTTGATTTGACTGACTATACTGTATCCAACGAGAGAATGGACTTGCACTCGAGCGAAAATTCGTCTGTTTTGGTCAGATCTCCGCCCCTTAGAACATTAGTTCAACGCCCTCAACGTCTTAATTGGCTCAGCAGGTAGCCAGGGCCGGCGCCTGGGTCCGATACCTACCTGGTACCTAATTATATAAAGTACCTACTACTGCCTACCTATTCACAGTTTGTATTTGTAGTCTCGCAAGTACGAATGACGGTCCTGCGTAGCTCGTTACAGAGCCCCTCCTCTTTAGTCGCCTATGCGCAAAGCAAGTCCATTCTCTCGTTGGATAGAGTATAGTAATGACTCAACATACCCTTCTCTTACAATACTGGATTTCCATCCGCTTAAGAGCATCCGTAGCTGCAGTACGTCTAAAGGCATCTTATTTTCGAGAGATGCTATTAATGATACCCTAAAACTTGATTGCATAGCTTGCCATGTCCCCACTGCACAAAAAATCTTGGGTTTTTAACAGATTTATTGAAGCACATCTTAAGTGTTATTCAGAAATTCGATGTTGAAAATAAAATGGTATACTATATACTTACTTGATGGGAATGTTAATTAATGTCTCGAAATTTTATTGACATTTTATATTAATTGGGAAAAATGTTCTAATTTATTTTAAAAAGTTTATGACTGTGGAAATACATTGGCCCTATTTCGTGGCTATTTAACGAGCAGGAAACAAAAAGTAACGATTGACGTTGTTAATAGTGAGGAAAGAACTGTAACCTGTGGGGTGCCACATGGTAGAGTTCTAGGCCCTGTCCTGTTTACAATATACATCAATGACTTACCTTACCTACAGAAGTCAATATCATAACTTACGCAGATGATATTGCAATATTCTTCGAAGGTGAAAATTGGCGGGATAACGATCTTCTGCATCGACGATTGTGAAAATGAAAAAGAAAAAAAATGGCTTGATAATAACCTGCTTCCATTAAATTGGGATAAAACTAAATACTTGGCATTTACATCGTATAAAAATAACACCTGATTTTAGTGTAATACCATTGGATGACCTGGAAATCTCTTCTACCACAAGTATTAAACACTGATAGTGATAATAATCGTCATCTAAAGTGGGATACTCAGATCAACAGTATTATCAAAAAACCTCGACATTTAATATACAAATTTAAAATAGTAAAAGCGTTTTTGAATTTCAACAATTAAAAATAATGTATTATGCTCTTGTTGAGTCGAAATTCAGTATGGTATAATAGTAAAGTTTACGGCAAAAAAAAAAAACAGTTGTGTCACGGAACTTTAAACAATTCTACAGAATTAAAGTAGTCTTTGAAGTTCGCAGGTCTAAGCGATGCCGACTCATAAATCATAGCGCGGACATTTGGTGACATTTACGGGGCCAGTCTCAGTTCTCGACCTGGTGCAACCTTCGGGTTGTTCCAAATGCGCACAACAAACAGGGAATTTTATGAATGTTATATCAAGTTTTTATTCCGGTTAACAGACGTCAAGTTTGAGACAAATCGGTTCATAAATAGGATAGTCCGCCATTTTAGAACCGCCATTTTGATTGTTTTAAGTTTCAGTCAAAAATTGTATTGAGTGACCTTAAACACCGCAAAGGCTCAAGTTTGAGACAAATCGGTTTATAAATAGGAAAGTCCGCCATTTTGGATACGCTATTTTATTTTTTTTTGTAATAAATGTATACACGAGTATACGAATTTCAATATAAATATTTAAATTAAACTAAAATTGGCGAAATACCTAAATAAACCTTTAAAAAATCAAATTATCTCTTAATTATAGCTTATTCTAAAAAAACATTTAATAAAAAGGACTAATATTGATTGAGTTTATCATAAAATAATAATTAAAACAAATGTAAACTCACCCACTTCACCTTTTGGAGACCGGAAAAATGATAATCCACTTCCACGCTTTGTTGTGCAACCATCTACTGGACAATATACCGTAGGCATGTTAATACAATGTAATATCCCTTCACGTTTCTGGTCTACTCTGTACAAATCTCCACTAACTGTTCGCAGCTAGAACCCGACGCACCATGTATGCCCTCTCCACGGGCGGTCTGCGAGGAACGGGAAAGCAGAAGCGGCACGCAATGCCCGTGAGACAACTGTTATTTATTCCGTAAACTTTGATGACGCTAAATTTTGTGGAATAAGACGCTAAATTTTGTGGATACTACTTTTTCTGTTTTTTTTTTGTTCTCTTTTTCTCTCTTCTTTTTTTGTATCCATTAATTCGCAAGTTTTTAACTTAAAATCGATGTAAATCTATATTCAGTTTGTAAATCATGACATACAATACTTAAGACGAACATCTTAGTCCTTGTAATTAATCATAGAAAATAAATATATTATTATTATTATACACGTTTTTATATGGTTATAATAAAAAAAGGTTTTGTATAATATATAATACAAAACAAGCATCAAACACGAATAAAAATAAAATGTATTAGGTAATGCTTTCAGTAACAAATATAAAACAAAAAATCTTACAAAAAGAAAAATCTGAAACTTTGTCGGGTTAAATATATATCCCTACTGGACTATATTTGAAACCTTATTTCTTAGAATTAATATACCCATTTATCTTTATTGTTTCAGTTCAACTTTGTGGGGAGGATCCTGGGACCCAGAGGAATGACTGCGAAGCAACTAGAGCAAGAAACGGGCTGTAAAATTATGGTCAGAGGGAAGGGCTCTATGAGGGATAAAAAGAAGGTGTGTATCACTTTTTATCATCCATACGGGATGACCTCACTTATAATAATTCTTTTGTTTCTTGGCCCGTACGCTAATTGTTGAATTTAACATTACGTAACGCTCGTATTTAATTCAATTGTCTTTTGTTCGCGTCGTTATTACTTTGTTATGCCGAAGGTGCACTGATCGAGCGTGTACAAAAGGCGAAGCCTTATTTTTGTTTATATACTAATAAAACAGTGGGGTAAATAAGCACAACGATCATTAATAGCATCACAGCATACAGGGTGGTACAGGTCTCCCCCATTATGAGTTATGCTGCTATCTATATACAGTACATTTCGCATATATAAGAAATAAAATATCAAGTTTTCCGCTACGCGCGCCGACTGCAAAACATCTACTCCGTTGAATATTTGCTGCAGGGTCGAGTACAGGTCCGTATTACGAGTTTATAAAAATTTGTTATTGGTTCAATTACGTAAAATAAACTTAAAATCACTTTTGAAGTTGCGATTTGTTGATCGGGTGGACGTAAAGATATACACATGAACGAACGAAGGCACAAACGCAACTGATAGAAAACTGCCCTGTTTCTTCAGCTAGGTATTACTTTTATGGGTTCTCTCTATCTAATATGCGAAGACTATTTGCGTCCTCTTATATTTTTGATATTTCTTATATTTAAGAGATGTACTGTACGAATATACATGTATAATAAAATCGCTTTTATTTCGAAGAATACCCACGTTTCCGAAAAAACATGTTTCTAGGATGCTCATAAGAAAATGTTGCTATTTTTCATCTGTTTTCCACACTCAAGGAAAAACACGTTGTTACATAAACAGAAAATCGATATCTCGAAAATTATGCGTTTTTTTTAATTTCCAAAAGCGCCAAATTGGGACCGACGTTTGCGATAAGAAAACAGAAGAAACAGAAATCATGTATTTTCAACCTGATATTCCGCGGCTTCGGAAAAGCGTCATTATTGTGGAAATTCGAAAAGGCTAACTGATTCTCTTCGAAACATGTTAGAAAGTACAAAATGTGTTTAGATGGATGTTTTCTACAAGACATAAAAGAAAACCTCGCGTAAAATTTTGAAAATTTGTTTTCACGCAATCGCTGTGCTTTTTTCTAACAATTCGAAACTGTAAAGAGTTTAAAATTCAGATACTCTTCACATGCTTTTCCCCATTTCCTGAAAAAAAGCAAGCAAAATCCGTTTGGAACAACGAAAACTTTTTTTTGATTAATCTCGGACTAAAAATCATTTTTGCATTAAAAAATATAAATAATCTGGATTCAGATTTAAAAATAAAATAAATAATTTTGAAAATAAATATTTTATTATAATCTATTTGTTTTATTAAATTTTTAATGTATTTTTTTATTTAATACCAGTAGGGTGTAATTCATGAAGCATTATTCAAAATTCTATTCAAAATTAAAGCATTATAAATAATTTTATAAAACCATTTGACCCCAGTATTTTTTATGCTTAGATCGTTTTTAAATCTTGTATAGCAAAATGGCAGATATATAATGGAGCTTTAAAATACCTCACCTGTTTATTTAACAAATTTTATACAGCTCTTATAAAATTATCCTGTTCTATAGGCAGATAATATATAAAATGTATTAAAGAAAATTTCGTTTTCGTGTTATAATGAGATTTTAGTAATTTTATAAAATAATTTAATCCCAGTATTTATCATTGTAACGTTTTTAAAACTTGTATAGTAAAATGGCAGATATTGTAGAGCTTTAAAAGGCTTCATTTGTTTATTTAACAAATTTTACAGCTCTTATAAAATTATGCTGTTTTATAGGCAAATAGTATATAAAATACACTAAAGTGCAAATGCACAATAAAATGCAAATTAATAAAAATGCATTAAAGAAAATTTCGGTTTCGCGTTAGAATGAGATTTTAATAATTTTATAAAAGAATTTAATCCCAGTATTTATCAAAACTTGTATAGTAAAAAGGCGGATATATATAGTAGAGCTTTAAAAGGCTTCAGTTGTTTAACAAATGTTTGCAGCTCTTATAAAATGTTCCTGTTTTATAGGCAATTAATATATAAAATGCACTAAAGTGCAAATGCACAATAAAATGCAAATTAATAAAAATGCATCAAAGAAAATTTCGTTTTCGCGTTAGAATAAAATTTTAATAATTTTATAAAACAGTATTTATCATTAGACCGTTCTTAAAACTTGTATAGTAAAATGGCAAATATATAGTAGAGCTTTATAAGGCTTCAGTTGTTTAAAAAATGTTACAGCTCTTATAAAATTATACTGTTTTATAGCAAATAATAGGGAGACTATTCTTACAGCTAATTAGTAGAACTTTTGTTTCTCGCGACAATATTGCGGGAAATTCGATTATACTAAAAATAAATTTGCTACTTGGGAACCACAACACAGAAGATATACAACAATACTAACAATAGGGTCTATTGGTCTGAATTATAAAAATATTTTGGCAGTTGTGATATAACTGTAAAGTCAATATTAAAAAACATATCGATGCACCGATTATCTAATCATTCATTTCTAATCGGTAATTTCTAATCATTTTTTAATAAGTTAGTTAGAAATTATGTGTGGACATTTTAGTTTGATTAAAGGAAAAGGAATGAAGTTATCACGTGATAACACGTTCTCATAACAGTGAAATTATGATGGGCGACGTTTTGCATAAGATTTTACGTAAAATTCGCGTTTAGTTTTTTATTTGCGATCAAGAGACTCAATCTGATACTATTCTACCCCCCAGCAAAGCCATTTGGTTGTAATTCTTATCATAAATGCCTTTCTGCCCGCGCGCTATATCCTAGCAAGTCAAAATTACCTGTAATATAATTGTAATTGATCTAATTAATTAGAACTCTACGCTACAATTCGGCAGAAAATTGAACATCCTTCTTAGATGGTAAACATTTGCACTTGATTGGTTCTAAAACGAAATAATGCTGTTGCGAATTAATTAGATTACTATACAAAAGCGGTTTTTAAGTTACGGTACCGGAATATTTGTACCAGTACTCTAGAAACCCACCGACTGCTGTTAATTGACTCAAACAGTTGACTCGAGCGTCTGCGGCTGGAATTTCCAAATGCAATTATATGATCTTCTGTCTTGTTTTAATGCATGTTTTATTTTACTTCGCCGTTGTCAAGAAATGACCGGAACGTTCACAAATAATTTTTCACGTTTTTTAATCTGTTTCCATTGGAAAAATCCGCTCGGCGCCGCTGGGCTACTTTATGGCGCGTTTCCAAATCTGAAAATCCCCGTGTCAGGTGGATGTTATAAGAAAAAATAAATAAATCACTTGAAAATAGTTCTCTCTAATGTGTGTTGTTGTTGAACCTTAGACTTAGCTTATACTTAGACCATTAACTGGATATTTTTAAGCTCTTATACTTAACCTGGCTAACGCACATTTTTTTCCACGCTGCGTTTGCATTGAATAAGCGTAAGTAAGTAGGTAAATACAGTGGAATCCGGATATAACGACCCTCAAGGGACCGGCGAAATTATATTAACCGGACGACGCACAAAACGGACGGTTACATTTGATTTGCCAGCTTCTAAACGGTGTATTAGAGTTTGAATTTCGTCGCTTAAAACGGTTATAAACGAAGTTGTTATATCCAAATTCTACTGTAACACATACATACGTATGCATTTATTTCTATTTATGTTGTTCTGTACTTGTGTTTACTTATTAAGATGCATTGTTATTAGTGTTGTTAAATGCAGTTAATTATTAAAATCTTGAATTTACATATCATTATGCTAATTAAAAATATTGATCGCATTCCTAAAAATACATTCCTTAATATTCTGGTGGGTGATTAATCGGTTATTTATTATATTTATCACATCTAAAACTTATTCGATCACTCTATTGTATCTAGACATGCAAAAAATTTACAAAAGCTTCCTTCATATTATTTACTTGGCAAATACCTTAAACAAATACTAGGTATTTACCTGGTTGTAGCGTCATCCTAAACAATCATTAGATATATAATATTTTATTGCTGTTTTGTTAATACGGGATATTAGTGTCTATTTTTCTTTTTTGAGAAAGGTAGTCTAGAAAGTCGCCTTGGAAAATCACTTATTATAGTTTTTTTCGCCACACTCGATGGTTCTAGCAAATCGAAAGTCCAGTTCAAAATAGCAAAATTCGCCATTCTGGTTTATATGGATGCAAAATCGTTGTCACATTTGACGTTGTCACGTTGTTATATGTAAATCGTTGTCACGTTGTTATATGCACAAAAAAAAATTCTAAATCTTTTGCCTGAAGAAGGTGGCTTTTTTTGTATTACAGCGAGATGTCGCTCCTCTCATCAGATTCAAAACTGTTGAAAATTAGATGAAAATCTGATGGAATTACCAGATGATATTCTTGGCTACTACTGTTTTAAAAATGCTCTGGATTTTTTGCCTGAAGATGATTTTTATTGACCGTTGATAGACTTTGGTAATTTCGAGATGCTAGCAGCGTCGAAAATCCGTCGAGAAAATTCGATTAAACTCCGAGTTCTGAGTTCTGAATCTCCCTTTTTATTAACACTCGAAGTAGTTGCCACAAACACCAAAACACCTTTACTTTGCTCGACGAGCGTTTCGCCAACAAAGTTGGCATCATCCAGAGACGATTGAAACTAATCTTAAACTAAAAAATCTACCCTATTTTTACTATTTTCATGGTGACGTCATCGCAACGCGTAAAGCGGGCTATACGGTATAGGTCCCTTGTCGCTATTCATACTATTTTTACATTTCATAATTTCTATGCTGCTCTCAAATGCATCCAACTGTCTATGATCGTTGTCAAAAGCATCTTGTGCAACACTAGACTTATCTGTTCTTCCATATTTTAGATGAGCCATATGCTCTTTAAACCTGGTGTTAATTGATCGTCTCGTTTGACCAACTATTTTCGATCACAGTCATTACAACTAATTTCGTAAATCCCAGATCTTTCTTTTGGAACACTTTTATCCTTTGGATTGTCTAGGAGTTGTTGTAATTTATTACTCGACGAATGAATTTGTATACCCACTGTTATATCCACGTTTTTGAAGACCTTACTCAAACCACGAGTAAACCGGAGTTTGTACGGGATGGATACATACTTTGGAGTTTCTCTATATCATTTTGAAAGGTCGTAGAATTACGAAGTGTGTCCTTAAATTTACGCTTCCTAATTAATTTTTCAACTATATCTCCAGGATAACCATTACTCACAGCTATATCCTTAATTAATACTTTTTTCAAACCTCTCATTACTGAGAGGGAAGCTTAGTAAACGATGGACAATAAAATTAAATCTCGCCATTTTGTGTTGATAGCAGTGGTGAGAGTCATTAGGTTATTAGAGAGTCACCCCCTTGTTTAGAAGGTCAAGTTCTTCTTTATCAAAAGAGTGTGATTCGCCACAATGTTAACAACCGTCTGAGGACCATTTTCCTGAGGACCTGAGGACCATGGTACATTCATTGGTAGCCAGTATTTTAAATATTTTATTTTGTGAGGACATTTTTTAATAAATTTTGCGTTAATTGATAAAAACATGTTCCTCTGAAATTCGCACCATTGTTCATATTCTAAATCATTCAACTTAAAAGTAAGCTTCTTGTAAAGCTCGTATGCTTGTATCCATCCCGTACGAACCCCGGGTTTACTCGTGGTTTGAGTAAGGTCCTCAAAAACGTGGTAATAACAGCAATTCAATCGTCGGGTGATAAATAAATTACAACTCCTAGACAATCCAAAGGATAAAATTGTTCCAAATGAAAGATCTTGGATTTACGAAATTAGTTGTAATGACTGTGATCGAAAATATGTTGGACAAACGAGACGATCAATTAACACCAGGTTTAAAGAGCATATGGGTCATCTAAAATATGGAAGAACAGATAAGTCTAGTGTTGCACAACATGCTTTTGTCAACGATCATAGAATAGATATTAGTAATTTAATATGTTAGAAATGTGACCAATAATAGACAGTTGGATGCATTTGAGAGCATAGAAATTATGAAATGTAAAAATAGTATGAATAGCGACAAGGGACCTACAATACCGTATAGCCCGCTTTACGCGTTGCTTAGCAACTGATCATTGAAGCGTGTCTAATGACGTCACCATGAAAATAGTATAAATAGGGTCGATTTTTTAGATTAAGATTTTTTAGTTTTAGTTTAATTACATCAAAGGTTCCAGCCCTATCTAGTCCCTTTTTATTGACAAAACTTGCGTAGCTATTCTTTATCCTCTAGAATTTTACACTTTTCTGAACTTACTTTTCTAGTAATTCCGTCTTATAACGGCGACCCTTACTGATTAGCATTAGTGCGCCCATGCTAGCAGCTGTCGGACGCTCAATCAATCAGTGAACGTCCTTACAAACATTTACGTTTCAACTTAAAGAAAAACAGCCGAACCGTCTGTATATTTCCCCAGAAAGTCGACGCAATCGCGCTCCTCGATGAGCCCCATATCTTTCCAAAATCGAAAACAAATGCTGTTCCAAGATGACACTAAATATTAATAAGTATCCGGCGCAGCCATGGACGTCAAATTTATTTAAAACAAAATGTCAGTGTGCTACTTTTTTTTTATCGGCCCGTTGTAGATTGAGGCACTGAATCACGTTTTGCGAAAATAAACGTACGGACGCCCACCATACGTTTTCGTTTTCGACGCGTATGTTTGTATTATTTTATTTTTAAAATTAAAGGTACGTTGGCGCAGATATGTGTCTACACTACATTAAATTTGTGGATGTCTGTGTATTCCATGTCATTGGGTGGCAAAAACAATGTCTACTTGATACCGGGATATCAGTAATTGGATGTTGTAAATGTTTATAATACAGGAGATGCTTAGCATCCGAGTCCTTAAACAATGAGAAAAATCGAATTTTAAGCGGGACTAGTGGTTATTTATTTTTTCAGTTATATATAAAACTAACGTATACCTATTAATCACTCAATAACCCAATCAAAAAATATACTCTAATAATAATTATATAATTTATTTGCTCGTAATCGAGCTTAGCTTATATTTGAATAAAACTTTCAAAAATTAATACATAAGGCCTAATTAGCTTCCTTCGTATTGTTAACTAATTATTAGTTTATATTTGTTGATTGATTTATTTATAAGTCAAAGACTTGACCTAAAAAAACCGAAACACCAGATGTTACTTCCTTTGTATTTTTCTGAATGTTTAGAGAACCCATTAGCAGTTATTGCGTTATCGGAAATCAATATTTTTGTTACACACGTTGATGTTTATTTACAGTGTTTAAAAATTATTAGACATATATCTTGATTATTTGATATTGACTTCAGTAGCGGCAGACACTTGTTTTTATTTGTTTAAATAAATTCGGTGTTGTGTGTTGCTAATTTTGATGACGTTTTTTATAGGAGGATCAGAATAGGGGGAAACCGAATTGGGAGCACCTATCAGATGAACTTCACGTGCTTTTGACAGTAGAGGACACGGAAAACAGGGCGCAGGTCAAACTTCAAAGGGCCGTCGAAGAAGTGAAAAAGTTGTTAGTACCTGTAAGTGTATATTTTGTTCGTACCTACTTTTATAGGTTTAATAAATAGTGTGACTTGCTTTAAATGAATTTTATAATAGGGGAGACGCGGGCAAAGTCGATCACGTAGGTTTAGGCCTCTATGAAAAGATCGACTTTACTTCAATCGCCTAATTTTATTTTGGAGGAATGGAACAGGCAGTTACCTATTTGTAATATATTCATGTTGAAATATATTGAAGCACAAAGAAAAAGATCGGTTATGATCGATACCCCTGGGTAAAACCGATCATGATTTAGGACAAAACTGGTCAATGCTTAACATACCTATTCAATGTTTTACAAGCTAAATAAAAACACAAATAATTCAATATTTACTAACGTTATGTATACATTTTTGTTTTACAATAAAATATAAAAATAAATAAATAAATATTCTCACAGTAATAACATTAAAATAGATACTAATTAGGCAAAACGATTATAATAAGATCTTCGAAATGACGTCTTCTTTACAATAATCGCAAATGTAAACTCCTTTTCCGTTTATAATATGTGCATAATTTTTGCATAATCTCCGTTTTATAATATGTGCATAATTTAGACCCAGTTTAGACAAATATTGCACTCAAACTAAATTTCTCGATCACGTGAATTTTGAAAGAGTTCCCCACATACTTTTAGCGGCTTAGGATATATTAAAAGCAGGCGCTGATTCATTGTGATTTTTCTTTTCTTTCATGTTCGTTTTTCGAACATTTTTAGTAAGTAATTGCTTGCTTACTTTTTGTTTTTGTGACACCTTTACTTTTTTATTCACTAAACTTTTATTCTCCTTTTCTCTTTATTCTCTTTTATTCTCTTTTTATTCTCTTTTGTGATTTCCTCTTTACGGTGTTTTGCTTAAAAGTAACTTTCGGCATTACGAGAATATCACATACTATTTTTTTTTCTGATGGAGTAGTTTCATTGTATGCTTTTCTCAATATTATTTTCTGAAGTGTTTTGAAGACTATCATTACCTCTATTTATTTTATTAGATCCTGATGCTACAATTTGTAGTCCTTTCGTAGCTTGAATTATCTCTTCTCTTTGAACTCCAGATAGTCCAGCATTATTGGTAGATGTTGTTTCATCTGATATTTGACTTGTACTGCTATTTTGGTAATTATCTGTCACGTCCGAGGGCATGGAGTCAATATCTTTAAAAACGTTTATGTCACAGTCAGTGATCCGTGTTTTTTTGAATCCATTGCTTGGAACAGCACTATTTAAATAAGCTTCTGCAAAAATTCCACCAACATCGAAGAAAGTAACCCTTTGCGCTGGATGAGATTTTTGTCATTTATGAGCTCTGAAAATATTTTGAAAAGGGGCCATAGGCAGCAACATCCATCCCATGGCTGAGGTTTATGCGTCCAGTGTGAAGGTACAGATAAAATAAGTACGTTGTTAGCCGATGCATATTCCAAAACCTCTAAGGATCGATGAGACGTATGGTTATCTAGAATAAGAAGGCATTTGTGCTCTACAGTTGGTCTGACGCTCGAAACGAAAAACTTTAGCCATTGAAGAAATGCTTCTGACGCAATTCAACCATTATCAGTAACTAACATTAATGTTCCTGGTATGGTTCCCTCAAGATATCCAGGTTTTTTCCTTTTCCGCGGAAAGACTAGAGTTGGTGGAATAAATTTACCCGTGGTTGAACAACAGAATAGGGACGTAACTAAGAGTTCCACGTTCAGAAGACGAAATGCTACCAACCTGTTTCCTGCCTCTGATGGATATAATTGTAGGAGGTTTCCTGGCAAGTTTAGATCCCCGTTTCATGGACATTATAAACATTGTCTATAATAATGTGGTGCTTTTCATAGCCCGTTTTTAAGTTGCCAAAAAAAAATTAACTTGAGGTTTATTGAATCCAGAGGCCCTTGCGATGCCAGTTGGCTCTGGTGTTCTTAAACTGAGCTGTGGATTAAGTTGCATAAAATTAGTGTACCACTTTTCAGCAGCTTGATTATTTCTGAAAGGATGTTTAATTTTCTTCTTTTCTGCATACCCAAATGCTAGCTGACAAAAATCTCTCTGTGTTAAATCTAATTCGATTAGGTAGTCAACTAACTCCTGTTCTTCATCGTCGGAAAAAACTTTAACATATCTACCCCTAACTTTTTCTTTGGCGAATTGGCTGTTTTATGATCGGACAGAGTTACATATGAGATATTATATTTCCTCGAAGCACCCCGAATGGAAATTTTGCCATCATTTATTTCACTTGCTACCGTCATGATCTCTTCAGTCCAAGACTTGGCTATTTCAGTTTTTCGTTGATATTTAAATACTATCGTGAATTATGCAAAAAAATATATTGGTATCGTTTACTGCAACGCATAGAGGTAAGGGCAAAACATGCATGTATAAAATTTTCTGTATTATTGGCAACCGTGTGCAAATACCAAATATTTTGAGGTTCTGGCACAGCAAAATAAATAACATTTCGATAAATGAGTAGTTATTGTATTTAGATATTATATTTTAGCCTTAATCCACATTTAAGACTAAGCCTGCTAAGTTATCAGTTATGCAACTTTAAATGTATTAATTATGACGATAATACTTACATTTTAGGATTATTATAGCCGCAACTTATGGTTTATTATCGTACGCTTATGCTGACAACGTTGTCGGATGTAGCGACTATCGGTATATTCGAAGAAACTTACTGATCGGTTTTGCCTAGTAAATCGATTTTGCCCGAGTCTCCCATACGTTAAATTATTGCCCCAGTCTCCCCTACGTTAAATTATTGTGTCTTACAAGGGCCACAGAACACACTTGTAAATTACAGCGTGTGCTTACGTTATAGTTTTAAAAATTATTGTTGTGTTGATTATTTTTTATTGATGCTTTTAATATTTGAACCGCATCCTACTTTTGAGATAAACAAGCTTTATGAATTGGAAAGTATTAAGTATAAAAATAGAGTGTGTTGTAATCAGTCACATCAACTTAAAAAATTAAGCCCGGAAAAGATAAACGTTGGCATTTATGTATTTATATATTCTTGTGCGCTTTTTGGGCTGGATAATTTCTGTGGTTTCCTCTTGTTCGGTGTCATAATTCTCTAACATTCTTTCTAGCTCTTCTTCCGCAATTTCATAACTAATTATTTAATTAAGATTTAAATTTACACGGCATTGTAAACCAGTTAGTTATCCTCTGGTACTGAATTTAGATTTTAGTTTATCAGGCCCCATTTTTGGCCACGAAAGTTGGTTGATCTCAACCCATCCTCCAGGGGCTCTTGTTAGACAGAGACTTAAAACGAGAGAGCCGTAAACCTTTCTCAATAGTTTGCACGATCTAAAAATAAAATTATTTAAAAGTTTATTAACACACCTGTTATGTATATTAGGTATCATTCAAATAACTTACCTGCTATTTTTCAAAAATTTCACAATACATAAATAATAAATGCAAATACTTAAATGCATTTTAGTTTTTCAGGACATTTTTTAGAGTTTATTGATTATTCATATGTGTTCCGCCGCTGACGTTTGTAGTGACCTTTCTGTCCCACTTACTTCATATATCGAACGGCCGGACAAGTTTCATCTCTTGTCGTGCACTTGTTCCCATAACTTGTTTTCAAAACTTAAAAAGTAAATGCCCAGTTTTACAAAAACCTTTTATTTGTAAAACACGATATGCAAACAGCCGGACATCTGCCTTTACTTTACCTACAAATGTATCATTACAAATTCTTCGGTCGCGGGTATAAAAACGCAAAGGCGTTATTTGGGTCAATCATTTTCTAATTGAATAATTCCTTTTCAAACCCGTTTACAGTAGTAAAAATTAATAATTGATAGCATGGTTCGTTATTTATGCATATTTTATTCAGTTGTACTAAAGTTTATGTTAATTAACTTACTAATTTATTGTTATTTATTATAACCGCTGAATATGGATGTGGACAGAGATATGACCATATTGGATGTGGTGGATTCGATTCGGTGGTTTCTGCGGAAGGCTTCATTAGCAGAATCGCACCATACAGGGTAGCCGAAAAAAACGTTTATGACTCGCCTTTTTTGGAACACAGACTAGTTTCTCGAAAAAGAACCCCGGACAGGTTGATTTTTTATTTTCGGGGGACATATTTTGATGTCAAACTTGACATTGACACATCAACCCCCTAGCCCCAGCAACCCCTAAGTCAATAATTTAAATAATGAGAGGGGGCCGTGCGACCCCTCATTTGAAGCGTCTTTTTCGTCTCTGAAAACCACCCTCTCTAGATTAACTAAGGTGTGAGTGTTGTTTGGGAAAAAATCCTGAATCGCGTCACCTTTTATCTTTAAAACGGAACATCTTGATGTTAAATTTGAATTTGACAAGCCTCAACAAAAACAAAAATTACGGTAAGGTGGTATAAGTAAGGCTTTAGGCGAGTGCATGATTGTTTTTAGGTTTGCTCGTGTTTTGTTTTAAAGAACTGAGAAATACTGATTAATTTAAATTTTAAAAAGTATGCAATACGTTTTTAATTAGGTGCTTAAAAATACCCCCCGATACTCAGATACAGGAATGGTTAAAAATTTTCAAATTTATTGTTTTGTCTTCGCGATTATTTAATTTTAAATTATGATTTCGTTCTTCGTTTGACCTTAAAAAGGGAATTCAATTGTTCTTTAAACGGAAATTCACGCCGTTCCATAGAGAATTTAAAACAACGCTAGGGCGAAATTTTGTGTCCATTATCCTCACTCTCCTTTCAATTAATAATTTTAAGTAATCGACATTTTTGTAATTTTTTTTTTCGCGACGAACGATTTGGCGCGGTTGAGCCTGGCGCGCGTAATCGGCACGTACCTTAAGTGTTCCAAAACAAGAGTGTTGTCCTTTTCAATGGCCCACTATGTATATACACATGTTCTGTAAATATTTCCTTTCAAATTGTTTAAAAAATATCATGAAACGGAAGCAATTTAAAGTGTACCTAACTTATTTTATAGCAAGCCGATGGCGAAGACGAGTTAAAGAAAAGACAATTGATGGAATTAGCAATTATAAATGGAACGTACAGGGATTCCACGTCAAAGGCAGCATCAGTAGCAGGTATTTTACAACTCCTATCTTGCATTAAGAATCATCAGTAATCACTTTAATTCCCGTTAAACGAAAATCCCTGCAATTTCCCCCAAATTGCGTCCTCCGCTACATTTTTTTATACCTATTTCTTTCCCATTAACCGACTTCACTTTCATAAACAAGTACCAATTTTGCACCCTGCCGAGGTAATCTATGTTTGATCTATCAGATCATGGGTGCTTTGAAATAGCAGCTATCAAATGGTGGTCAAAAAGTCAAATTTTGTTTTTTTTTGTATCTACTTTAGTTTCATAGTTATTCAGTTGTTCATTTAATCAACTGAAACCCGAAGTTATATTCCAGTGAAAATGACAATATAAAAGAAGGTCAAATCCATCCACTCACGTCAGGTTAATCGGCAAACTGGTCAACTCCCATTTGTTAATTGCACTTTATACTGTGGTACTTTATAGTGTGATAGTAATATTCTAATGTTACCTGTGAGATCTTGAAAGTCGTTTTATAAGGTTAGGGTCACTTGAATGATCACGTCGTTAAACCAATCTGGTACTTTTTGTTTATTGTTATCTAACTGGTTCATTTTACTCTTTAGATTTGTTACGCTGAATTCACATTCTGAGAAATAAATAGAGAAATTCTTCACTATCACAATATATTCTTAAACCATTAGTTGGGAGATTAAACAGATCACAAGTTAATCTGAAAACTTCAGAAAATCTCGAATGTCGCACTAGACAGTCTCCATCTCCGTGATACTGTCATTGTTTCAAAGCACTTTTCGGAAATGTGGAAAATGGAAAGTGGTGCTACCTTATAGCTCATTTATTGATCAAGTGACCTTAATTTTGGACCAATAAGTGCCGCTACCTGCCTAGCTAATTTATTGATCAAGTGACCTTCATTTCGGACTAAAATTACCTCATTTATTGATATGTGACCCCCCGTTTTCAGGGTTTGTCTCCATCTCCGGGATACTGTCCCATACTGTCATTTATTGATCAAGTGACCTTAATTTTGGACCAATGAAGTGGGGCTACCTGCATAGCTAATTTATAGATCAACTGATCTTAATTTCGGACTAAAATTAGCGCATTTATTGATCAAGTGAGCCCCCTTTTTCAGGGTTTGTCTCCATCTCTGGGATATTGTCATTGTTTCAAAGCACTTTTCGAAAATTAAGTGGAGCTACCGTGTAGTTCATTTATTGATCAAGTGACTTTAATTTTGGACCAATGAAGTGGCGCTACCTGCTTCGCTAATTTCTCGATCAAGTGACCTTCATTTTGGACTAAAATTACCTCATTTATTGATCAAGTGACCCCCGGTTGTCAGGGTTTGTCTCCATCTCCGTGATACTGTCATTGTTTCAAAGCACTTGATCAAGTGACCTGAATTTTGGATCAAAATTGCATAGTTTGCTGCTTAAGCTGACAGTGTTTGGATTCCTATGTGACCCCCCTGTGTTCAGGGTTTATCTCCATCTTTGTGGTACTGTAATTGTTTCAATTTAGAAATAAAGTGGCGCTACCTGCATAGCTAATTTGTCGATCAAGTGACCTTAATTTTGGACCAAAATTGCACAGTTTGTTGATTAAGCTGACAAATTTTCAGGGTTTTTATTAATGCATTTAATAAAAATAGAAACAGCAAAACAACAGAAAATGGTCGTCAATCCCAGACGACTAAATAAATATATCCTCTCCACTTTCCCATCATAAATTAACAAATATTTGTACATTAGAAACGTGTGGAACTGCTGCTATTATTCTCACTTTTTTTTTACTTACTGATTTTCTAGCCTGTGACGAGGAATGGAGGAGGTTGGCGGCGTCTGCCGTCGAGACGCAGCGACTCCTTTCGCCCGGCATGCCGGGCCTGGGGACGCCCATGCGCAACCCCCAGGCCCCCTTGGGCGCCCCCCTAATCCTCTCCCCTCGAATGTCAGTGCCAACCACGGCGGCGTCCATTCTAAACGGCTCTGCTCCCCCAGGATCTCTCCTCTCGCCCGGGGAACCCCACGGGCTCATATACACCCCCTATGCTGATTACACAAATTATGCAGCGCTGGCCGCCTCACCCCTGCTCACGGAATACGCTACTGCAGATCATTCCGGTGGGTTGTTTGCTCGTTGATATACAGAGCGATAGCTATTTAATAGTACTTAGTTTCTGTCAATTTAGGATTGTGCATACGGGTACGCTTGCGTACCTGCTTAAATCACAACGCTACTCGTTTCGTAACGTCCGATCAGATATTTAAAGTATTCTGCGTAGTAGTGTGTTAAAATTGATTGCGCAGATTGATCTAGTAGTAAAGAAATCTTTCAGTAGTTTTTGTATGTTATGACAGAAGTTTCTCATATATTTAATGTGTGTATATGTTGTTGCACAATTCTGAATTTTATCGTGTAGATTTTTTGTTAGGATTGTATGGTTATGTTCATCCATCGAAAGAAGATCTGGAATATTGGGGTGAAAATATTTAAGTAACTTTACTAGTTTTAAGATCGTGCTTATACACTTAAGAAAACTTTGTTAAACTTAGAAAAGTCTCGGAACAGCTTCAGCACTTTAGCGTAGACGCGGAATCTGAACGATACTAGCCAGTCATAGTCATTCACGCGATGTTTCAGATCTGTTTTGCAAAAAAATCGATGGTAATATTAGTCACAATTTATCTTACTACAATATTATTATATTTCTGTGATACTTAACCCGTAGCAGGTTATTTATACGTACTTCTCTAGTACGTAGTGCTCTGAAAAATATAATTTCGCTTTATTTTTTTTGCAAGTCATAGCAGCTAAGTGTACTTTTTTATTTATATATTTTATTAGAGACTATACCGGGTGGACCGAAAAATTTTGCACTTTTTAACGTTTGCTCTTCTTTTTTTGTTTATTTACGGATTTTAATCAATGTCGGTGCTTACAAAACAGAATGGACTGTGACAGAAAAGTTCAGTATAGCAATTTAAGTACTACAGCTTAAAAATGACGAAAAGCCTCTTTGTATGATTACGTATAGCTCGGCTCCCAATTGAACGATTTTTTTCTTCGACGTCTTAAAATGTAGGTAAAGATCCGTTTTATTGATTTTTGCAAAAATGCAATAAAATGGATCGCTCTCGACATTTTAAGACCTCGATGAGAAAAATCGGTCCATTGGAAATGTAGTTATACGTAATCATACATAGCGTCTTTTTGTCATTTTTAAGCTGTAGTACTTAAATTGCATTTTTCTTTGACTAATAACTTGTTCTAAAAGTGCAATTTAAGTACTACAGTTTAAAAATGACAAAAAGTCTATTTGTATGATTACGTATAGCTCGACTCCAAATGGAACGATTTTTCCTTCGAGGTCTTAAAATGTAGGTAAAGGTGCATTTTATTGATTTTTATTGGCCATTTTATTGTTTTTTTGGTAACTATTGTTTTTTTGTTGCAAAATGTCGAATAGACTCATCTAATACAAAAATGCAAGAAAATGGACCCTTCTCGACATTTTAAGACCTTAATGAGAAAAATCGGTTCAGTGGAAATTAAGCTATACGTAATCATACATAGCGTGTTTTTGTCATTTTTAAGCTGTAATAGAAAAAATTGAACTTTTTCTTTGACTAATAACTTGTGCTAAAAGTGCAATTTAAGTACTACAGTTTGAAAATGACAAAAAGACTTTGTATGATTACGTATAGCTCGACTCCCAATGGAAAGTTTTTTTTCTTCGAGGTCTTAAAATGTGAATAATAAATATGTTTCGTATGATTACGTATAGCTCCGCTCGCGATTGTACGAATTTCCTCATCGAGGTCTTAAAATGTAAGGAAAGGTCCATTTTATTGCTTTTTTTGCATCGGATGCGTCATTCCTCCCATTTTTTGCTTCAAAAACTAGCCCAAAGAAAAGACTATTTTCAAATGTGGCTGACATCATGAATATTCTGTCCATAGTCCTTTATGTCCTGTAAGGAATGCCAAAGCTGATTAAATTCGCTTAATAAACTAAAACTTAAGGGCAGACGTAAAAAGTGCAAAATTTTTTGGCCCACCCAGTACAGTGCGTCCGACGCACACGCCTGGTCATGCGAGCAATAGTCATTTGTTTTTTTTTAAGTTTTATATATTTAATTGACAATAATTATAAAAAAATAATTTCCCGTTACTGCATCATATATTTTATAGTTTTACTTGTACATATTTTTTTAATTTTATAAGGAGTTTAACCATCAGAAACAGTAGTTAAGAGATTTTTTTATTATGTATGACACATGCATTTATATGTTGTTACCCTTAAGATATTTATTGCGAGTAAGGATTTTTTAACTTGTCGACGTGCAAGGGAGTAGATTCAATTCTTCTAGATAGTAGTGTAAAGTTAAATTATTATGATCAATATGCTTTAATTGTTTTTTAAGTAGCTACCAAGTAGTATCGCTAGAAATTAGGTAGTTTGGGTTACAATTTTTTCGCCTCTACAACGTATATTTTGGTAGATTTTAAATCGTAGCAGCGATTCAGATTATGCATTCAATGCCGATTGGCTATAGTTGAATTAAAATTACCATTACGTCTATTACCAGTACCAATTTTACAACATACTCTCTTGCTCTCTGCAATGCGCTTTAGGTTTTAATTTTAGGTTATATTTATAACCTTATATTTGGTTATCTTTCATAAGGCGTGCTATTAAGGGGATAAAAACCAAAAGCGTCTGAAAAACGATGGATTAAAAACCACCAGACGTTCAAGGTGTCGGCACACTGACTCACGGAACACCAGCACCTGCCGGAGCCCACCGATTCGTCGTTTCTTCGCCCCAAAACCATTAACCTCAAAATACTCATGATTTTCCGTCTTACCGAAGATGTTTCGATGTGATGTTGGAGCGTTTGCAAGGCTACTTTCCAAAATTATTAGATTATGTCGTTTAAAATCATACCACAATCATGGAAAGAAGAAATGATTATAAAAAGAAATAGTGAAAAAACTTTTAAAGTCGCAAAATTTTGACGTAAAATGTAAGTTAGTTTTCTAATCTATGATTTCGGTTTTAAGTGTCAATGAGGTTACATTTTTTCTCGCGAATCCTGTATGATTTTGACAGATGACAATGCCATTTTGTCGCAACTACAAGCGGAGGTTTCATATGGCAAAATGTACAGTATTCAAAGGTGTTGTGATGTAGATTAGTGAGAAAACTACTCACTTCAAGTCGCAAAATTCGGTACGCGGTTTTAAAAACGGTGTAAAATGTTAGTTTTATAACCTATGATTTTGGTTTCAATTGTCAAACAATTGAGGTTACAATATTTATCGCGAATCCTGGATGATTTTGACATATGACAATGCGATATTGACGCATCTACAAATGGAGAGCTCATATTTCAAAATGTACGGTATTCAAAGGTGTTGTGATGTACTACTCACTTCAAGTCGCAAAATTCGGTATGCGTTTTTAAAACTGTGTAAAATGTTAGTTTTATATCCTATGATTTCGGTTTTAATTGTCAACTAATTGAGGTTATATTCTTTCTTACGAATCCTGAACGATTTTGACAGATGATAATGCGATTTTGACGCATCTACAAATGGAGATCTCATATTTCAAAATGTATGGTATTGTGTATGGTAGGTGTTGTGATGTACATTAGTGAGAAAACTACTCACTTCAAGTGGCAAAATTCGGTATGCGATTTTAAAACTGTAAAATGTAATTTTTATAACCTATCATTTAGGTTTTAAATGTCAACTAATTGAGGTTATATTATTTCTCACAACTCTTGAACGATTTTGACAGATAACAATCCGATTTGGCGCATCCTATCGAATTTTGACAATGTTTCCTTGATTCTTCTAACTGGAGATCTCACCTGTCAAAATGTACGGTATTCAAAGGTGTTGCGATGTAGAACGGGACAGGGCAAGAGAGTACGTTGTGTCTGGTAAAGGTCTGGATCGTTGAGCGTGATTGGGGAAAAAATTGTAGCCGCCTTAGCTTATACCCTGAATTTTCCATGAAATGGGAGACTGCATTGTATGACGATGTGTTATGATCGCTCTGTGTATAGGTGCGGCAGCGGCCGCTGCGAAACAGCGAAGGCATTTGGGACAAATTAGGGAGCATCCATACCAAAGAGCTGGTGCTCTCTCTTAAAACCCTAAACTGACAAGGTTAGTTGATTGTTTTTCTATTTATTTCAGATGACTACCCCTATGAGAATCAATGTGGTCTATATACTATATACCTACTGTAGCTTATATTTATACAAGTCTTAATCTTTTTGTTTGTCGAGAGATTCGATCGGTGAAATTTAGCAGTCGTATCAGTATTTTAATGTTCAGTTTTATGCGGGTTGTGAAGACTCTACCGACGTACAATTCTCAGTTTTTGTTTTCCCGAGTAGTGCTCTGCTAAACATAAGGGAAAGAAGGATTCTTATGACAATTTAGGTTACCATAGATCGGTCTTTAAGGCAGGACCACCCGCCAACACAATCACATTCATACTGAAAACACTTAACTTTTCACTTAAAGCATAATCTGTGTATGAAAAAGATTAACCCCATTTTGTTTAATAACTGGAACACGGAAGGGGTGTATTTTTGCCTTAAAGTGTAAGTCCTAGGCTAAGTTTAATTTATATTTACGTTGTACCTCACTGTACATCACATAAGTGATAGCTAGTCTAAAATTTTTTTTATACGCATATTTTTCTACTTTTACACGTTTTATTTATTTAAAAATAACTTTCTTGACGAGTGTCGAAGTGTTTAGTCCTTCTTTCCTTTTTTTTATACTTATACATTTTATCGATGCGGCATTTTCTATGTTGAATATTGTTATAGGAATCGGTGAGTTGCGCGTACTTTTTTTCATTTCGTGCAGTTCACCGTCTATATTTAAGTAGTTTTATATACATTTATATAGTATATTATATTTTTTGTATGTTGTTTTGTTGACTTGCGCCAATGTGGAACAAAATATATTTATACAAAATCACAAAATGATTTTATTTTGACTCCCTCTACGGGGCAGCACACTAATCGTCTGTATTATTGTGATGCACCTAATCAAACTACAAAAAAAATTAATTTATAGTCATTTTTTAGTTATTAACTTTATTAATATTGCATTAACACTCCACAGTATATCATAACTCTAATTCCACAATTTTGGCCAAGTTCTAATTCTTATGAATGGATGATATATAACGTATGATTGTGTTCCATATAGCACTATATTAAAATTTATGCATTAACCTTTTTTTTTGTACAGTACAAGTAGACCAGGGTCGATAATTTTTTAAACCAAAAAAAATGTTAGGATGAAACCCATTGGAAAAAGGAAGAGAATATTAAAAAATTAAAGGAAAAATAATTTACGGACGATCTGAGGTCGGGAAGTGGAGGGGGTGAGTTTTTAAGGGTAAGAAATGGTATATCTCGATTTCCGGCGAAACTACAAGTCCTATGGAAAAAAGTTAAATGGCAAAGTTGTAGGCAATAAAAAGAACTTTTGTATTTACAATTTTTTCACATAACCTCAAAATTTATGTGAAAAAAAGAGAAGTGGGGAAGGGGCTAAGAGGGTCTGCGCCTTACTACCTGTTATTTCGTAGCAGCTGTAAAAACTTATTTTTTTAACCTGTAAAACCTTTTTTTTTGCTGTTTTTTTACACCTTCAGAAAGTAGAGATTTCAATGAACAAAAAGCCCACCGACTTTAAAAATACAGATATTTTGACGCGAGAATTTTCGACTGAAAAGTAGGGTGCTTTTCGATATTAAGTCAAGATAAGGTGAAAAAATTAATATTTTAAATCAAAAAAATTACAGTGTGTTTGGGACATAGAAAAGGTAAGTTTTCACCAAATTTCTTTTAAAAAAAATTGTAAAATAAAAATAAAAAACCAAAAATTTGGTTATTTGAATTTTTCACATAAATTTTGAGGTAATGTGAAAAAGTGTAAATACAAAAGTTGTAGATCTTTTTATTACCCACAACTTTGCCATTTAACTTATTTCCATAGGACTTGTAGTTTTGCCGGAAATCGAGATAAACCGTTTTTTACCCTTAAAAACTAGCGCCCATCCACTTCCCGACCTCAGGTCGCCCGTAAATTATTTTTCCTCTCATTTTTGTTATATTCTCTTCCTTTTCCAATGAGTTTCATCCTATTGTTTTTTTTCACTTTTTACCATTTTCAAAGGCTCAGCCCTGGTCTAAAGTAACAACGATCTGGTCGCTAAGCTGGGATACTAACTAAGTTTTTTGCAGACGGTCGAATTCAAACAATTTTTTCTGCATCATATTCTATGAACCCTTAACCCTTTCACTGTGGTACCAGTTGGGGGCCAAGTGGCTCCCCTGGTGCGGCGCTATAAGGCGGCAGCAGCAGTGACCCTTTGAAACGTTTTTGAATTTGGAGAAATGTTTTTTAGCTTCTTCCTAGTTCATTATTATATATAATAGATGAAAGGAGTATATTTTTTTAACGTTATTTATGTTTACAAAAAAAACATTCTAGAAAAGTAAAATTATAAAAATTAACTAGTATTTCAAATTGCGCCGTGTGTGGATACCAAACACAGAATATTTTTTAACTTTATACAATATAAAAAAGAAAAAATATTTAAAAAAAAATAACATTCTAAAAAAATATACTTATGAAATGACTTCACAGGTTCATAGGTGGGGTGGGCAGTTCCCCAAAGTGCGCTCCTAGGCTTTACGATCACCAAACACATCCTTATATGTGGTTATCATAATTACCTAAAAGATGGCAGACGCACAGCTCATGCAAAAATTTTTGCACGCCTAGTGAAAGGGTTAAGGTCATTCCTGATTCTCTAGCAACCTGCCTAATATTTAATTCTTGAAAACATAACAATTAATGCCTCGGATGTGGGTTCTAGGGGTTTTTTTGGTCGCTGATCATGAATCCGATGTCATTTTCCCTCAAAATTCATGCCACAGCCCGGGAAAACTAGAAAATTTGGTCATTTTTGCCGAAATTGACTTATTTTTCACGCGATTTGCGTTTTCTACGTAATCAAGGTTACCAGTCTCGTATTCTGATTATAGAAAACCATGAAGATTCCCGGAAAACCTGGAAAGAAAATTTTAGGTCACTCAATAAAATTTTTGACTCAAACTTAAAAAAATCAAAATGGCGGAATATCCTATTTATGAACCGATTTGTCTCAAACTTGAAACATAGCCGTGTTTAAGGTCACTCAAGTAAGTTTTTGGTTCAAACCAAAAGAAATCAAAATGTCGGATCCAAAATGGCGGATAATCGTATGTATGAACCGATTTGTCTCAAACTTGAGACATTGCGGTATTTAAGGTCCTTCAATAAAATTTTTTAAAAATTTTAAAAATTCAAAATGGCGGATAATCCTATTGACGAACCGATTTGTGTCAATCTTGAAACTTTGCGATGTGTTACTGGGCTCATTTGGTTGCTTTTAACGAGTCCCATACATTATACTTGGTGAAGAGGGTTTGAAGATGGAGGCAGGAGATGCACAGAGGAACTTACAAAAAAAGAATACAACAAAATAAAAATAGGTAAACAAAATTTTAACTCAGACGATTTTATTTTAAATCATCAGTTGTACTAAAAACTACAAAATAATTAGGACGTAGACCTGGACCTTCCTGATATTCTGACGTTCGGTAAGAAATAAACACATGGAACGCATAAAAACGTTCTAATGAATTCGGATTCACGTCCGAGGCTTAATTGTTATTCAAAAATTAAATATTAGTCTAAAAATGAGGGTAAGAGTGGGATATTTGATAGTATAGGGGTGATCTGGTGTGGGGGGTTTTGGCAGTTACTCACGAATGACCTTAGAATATGATGTAAAATTTTTTTTTCGAATTCAACCATCTGCAAAAAACTTGGTGGTCCTAATTCCCCAGCCCACAGACTGGATTACAATGCCTTTCTAATATTTTTTCGACTATAGGCCGCTGTGGCTGAAAATCATGGGACTGGTGCGCACTTTGGTATACTGGGTGATCACTTAACCGTTTTTTACATATTAACACCTTGACATGTGACTTTAACAAAGCTTTATCACAGTAGAAACTATTTGGATGCTAACGTTTGCAATTACTTAACATGTCGACGTGTAACGTCACACGCGACACACCCTTAGAATCTCATCTCCCATGATATTCACCAGTGTGGCGACTCACAGAATCTCTTGAATTTCTTGCACGCATTTTTTAATATAGTCTCTAATATAGAACACTCTCACAACTTTGCTGCATAGGTTAATTTTACACTTGTATGTACAATTTGCTCTTATTAATAATCTCAGTGTCATTTTTCACTTCAAAATTGGTTTTTGCATGTGACGGTGAGTATTGTCAAGCAAGACACGCCTTAACACGTTGAATACCGACTCCCAAATGTCATCCATTCCTGCGGAACACCGGGTGGTTTTTACGCTGCAACATTTGAATAATTTAGCGTTTGGACGCTGGGATTCAACGTGTTAAGACTCTATAAATTTACAGAGAAAATACTCACCACTGCACTATCTGGCAATTTTGTTATACGTACACATTTTTTGGGACTATTCGGTTCACTTAATAACCCGTTTATTAAGTAAATCAATTGTTTTAACATTGGGTTTATTTTAAAACTGTATTTAACAATTCTGCTGAGATATGAACTCATGGCAACTAAAAGTGGGGTTATGTAGCTAATGTTTTGTTACTTATTGCTTGATTTATATACAGACTAATAACCTAACCCGACTTTTGTGTGCCCGGGGTTGTATTTCGGCACTAAATTACATGTTTTGTAATACTAAAAGCCTCCGTAAATGACACTGGGAGCGTCAAATAATTTGTGCTCGTGGTATAGCTATGATAAAATACTAACAAACTGTTTTCTTTTCTTTTCTTGTTAACTTGGTTGGCCGGCCTTAGGCTTTGTGGAGTGCTAACCCCGTCACACACCCTGCGCCACTCCGACTAACGATCAGAAGCGCCGGACAACCCGGAGGGTAGCGGTACGTCTAACATTACATCACTAACCTTACTTCACTATGTCATCGTGCACTGTGTACTAAAGAATTACAAGTAGTCACGTAACCTCATTTTTTTTGTACTGACATGCTAAATGACCTACTTTAAAGTTTAACCAATTAAAAACGTATATGGAGGGCAGTTAGCATGTTAGACCAGGGTCGATAATTTTTTTAAACCAAAAAAATAATAGGATGAAACGATGAAACCCATTGGAAAAGGAAGAGAATATAACGAAATTCAAAGGAAAAATTATTTATGGGCGATCTGAGGTCGGGACGTGGAGGGGGTTTTTAGGTTTTTAAGGGTAAAAAACGATTTATCTCGATTTCCGCCAAAAGTTAAATTGCAAAGTTGTAGGTAATAAAATTTTTCATATACATAACCTCAAAATTTATGTGAAAAATTAAAATAACCATGTTTTATGTTTTTTATTTTCATCTTTTACAAAAAAAATCTTTGTTTTTGTAAAAAAAACCAAAAAATTGCTAATTTGAATTTTTTACATAAATTTTGAAGTTATGTGAAAAAAGTGTAAATGCAAAAGTTGTAGATCTTTTTATTACCTACAACTTTGCCATTTAACTTTTGTCCATACGACTTGTAGTTTTGCTGGATATCGAGATAAACCATTTTTTACCATTAAAAACTCGCCCTCTTCCACTTCCCCACCTCAGATCGCCCGTAAATTATTTATCCTTTCATTTTTGTTATATTCTCTTCCTTTTCCAATAGGTTTTACCCTATTATTTTATTTCACTTTTTACCATTTTCAAAGGCTTCAGCCCTGGTCTACGTTATGTGAAGCTAAAAATAAATTTGACACTGCTTTTTATACGTAATACTTACACCCCCATTGTTTATAATTTCTGTAATTTACTATGAATTTTATTTATTTTTATTTGAATAATCTTTTATATTGTCTGAAGTGTCCGGTTTATTTTTGCGAATCTTTTTGTACACTAGCCGGATGAGTTTTCCGGCGAAGGCAATTTTACTAATGTCTGTTTTATAAAATTAGTTTCTCTGTAAAGTACAAACGTTTTTGCGAGTGCCAAGAGTAGTAATATTAATGCACATTGTATTATCAAAGGAAAGCCTAACTATTCTCTGCCAGGAAAATTTAAGGCTCCGATTTAGAGGGGCGCGTAGTGAATCTGATAAACTGTACTTATTAAATTTTCCTGGGCAGCATAATTGAGACCATGTTAAGGTAAGTATGTAAAGTAGAGACTTAATTGTAGATTTAATAATTTATGATAGAGAACAAATATTATCGACATATTATATATAGTTTATAATTGTTTATATAGAGCTTTTACAAAACTCTTTATGTATTTGTTTTAAATTTCATAGATTTTACTAGGGATTACAGTTTTTTTTGTAAGTTTTTACAAAATGGGGGCTCATTTAAAATAATCTGGTTTTGTGAAAATCAGGGTTTTTATCGAATTTCAGGGGTTTTTAGGCGAGACGGTTTTAGTGCCTTATAAACTGACAGCCGGTGAATCTGCAATAACCTGTGTCGGCTAAAACCCGCTACATTCAGTCTGCAAAAATTCAGTCTTGTAGGAATCATTAATGATTCTTGGGGGCCGCCCAATTTATTGGAGTTTCACCGAGGCTATTGTTGATCATGTCATAATGTTCATCTTTTTGCAATATTGTGAAGGAAACTTGTGAATCTGTTGGTTGTCAATTTAGTAGTAAATCGACTGACTTTGAAATACCAATTGAGTTTAGCTTTTAAATTAACGCATAGTTTAAATTCGTTCTCATAAATGTCCGTCCAACTTTGGGTATTTTTACAATAATGTTGAGGCAATAATAATAAATAAAAGTAAATACTCTTTGAATAAAACAATTTGGTGCAATAAAGGAATAATTGTTATAGTTGAGCCAAGTGCAATCTGTTGATATTTTGGACGTTTAATTAAATTTCAGAGGAGTTATTTTATCTCTATTATTTAAATGTACTTAGTTTAGACGAGTAAAGATCTGTTTTAGTGTACGTTAAAACGCCCATACACGGACACGTTTAATGTACATTCTAAATGCTGAAATAACCGTTAAAAGTTAAAAGAAATGGCATTATCGTTAAAGGTAGCTTATTTACCGAAATAATTTTATATAATTATAATCATTAATAATTAATTAAGTATAATTTATGTGTCATATTAATAATATTTAATGTTATTAATTAATTGTTGTACTTTTTTGAAGCGACCTTTTTGAGTCAACTGGGTTCGTTCAAAATATTGAGATTATAGTACATATGTATTATCTGTGCACAAATTTAATAAATATATCTAATAAGTGTTACACCTGCTTTTTATTCCCTAACACAGTAACTTCAATAACTCCAGTAAAACTATTAAACAGAGCTTATTAATTATTATTATAGAACTTAGAACTCTGCTGTTGCGTCATATACCTGAGAAATATTCACCTTCAATGGGAAAATTTTTAAAAAATGGTTGTTGTCTAGTCTAGTTGCTTCCAACCTGGGATTTTTGAGGAAATCACTGTCATGTGTTATTGTGGTTTGGTGGTCAACAAATACTCGACTATGTCGGATTAAACAATTTGAAAATTGAGATCCTGCGTTACTTTAATTCTTAGTGTTGATTGAGGGACATATTGCTAGGTCACTTTCCGAAGCCGTTTTACATCAATTATGTAAGTTTTAAGTAGTTTGGATTATTTAATCTCGTTTTTTAACCTGTAAAGATACAAACTTATCAGTCTGTCTTGCAGGGCTTCTGACATCGAGTGTACTTCACTCCTCCTTGTAACTTCACCTATACCTGGATACCATAGATACTTAGCCACTCTACTTAGATACGGTCATTGATACTTGTACTTCCACAGTTCACTTAACCTGAACCCCTTAGTTGTTCAGTAACGGTCTTTCCACCTGAAATCTTCGTTGGACCTGCCTCCATTGATGTGAAATCTATCGGCTACTACACGTAGATTTGGATACTGGAGAGACCCATCTCACTAGAAGACTTGCTTACCATTTTACATAAGCTTAGTTTAAGTGTACATTAAAGGGCCACACCCTCTTTTAATAATTTTTGGAATTACTAGTGTGTGTCCATATTTAATCATTTCAAGCCCTTGGCTAATATTTAAAATTTCATTTTACTTCACTTTACTCAAATTATCATGGTGTACGAATACCTGAATTCTGCCGCTACTTTAAGTGATATGTTTACGTAGAATCGAGACAGGTAGTAAGTAGATGTATATAATATTTTATATAGATATGCAATTTGATTCATATAGATATTAGTTCTTAATGTAATTGGACGCAGATGCAATTTGAGTGACATGCCATTTCAATTCCAATTTAACTGTTATGTACATTACGATTAAACAATGGAAATGAACTTAGTTATTATTTTTCTTTCACCAAAATTACAGAAAGTCCCGAGAGTAGGTTCGATACCCAATATAGTTGGGAACCATCTGCCTTGGTTGCACAACAGTCAGTGGCGTCCACAGGTAATTAGTAACTTCGGTATCCACCAAACTTACTAATTTTATTTCTTTTTTATATAAAGCTGAGCTAGCTTAGGCAAACTTTTATTGCCCACTTTTATCGCTGTTGAATATACTCTGGAGGGTAATAAAATATATACGTATATACTTCTCCCAATATTGTTTCCACTACTGGAAGGATCCTGAGAACTGTTCTTGTGGAATGCTGTTTAGCACCTCCGGCAATTTTTCCTTTTTGTTTTCGAGTCAAACGTCTGAGAGCTTTTGAGTGTGACAAAAAAGGAAAAGTCCGCAGTGGCTAGGTCTGGTGAGTATGGGTGCTAGGGGATTTTTTGTGCAGAAATCACAAACGAGCAATGCAAATTTCTCAATGGTTGCTAGTTCGAACTAACTTTGTTTGCCCGAGCTAAATTATGTGCGCTAGCACTTTTAGTCCTTTTCCAAAAATCATGTAAATGTTTAGCTCGCTTGTAATTCGAACTAAATTGGACGTTGCCAACTTTTAGGTGAGAAACGTTACAATACAAAAGCGTTGATGGTTATCTTCAGTTGGTAATAGCGTCATGTCATGTATACAGACAAGTAAAAGGGACTTAATTTGACGTGTTCGTTCCAACTAACCAAGTTTGTTTTTCGATTCAATGTTCAGCGTTTGTTTCTCGATTCAATTCAATATCGAAGTCAAGGTTTTCGATTTTTTTATATTAATGATGTAATAATATACCTACTATTATACCTAGATACCAGATTATTATTTATATGGACATTTTTGTTATCCAAGGTTTTTCATTAACTAACTGAACAGATACCGCACAGCAAACTTGATGAGATTAATGAAAAAGGCTCGGAAAAATAATGGTATTGCATGTATACGTGGTAATAGTGCACAATTGAATGAAGTAATTCAAAGTTAGTTAACGTCCACAGCAACTGATATGGATTAACTTAAATATCACGTATATTGCGGAACCTGCTGAATTTATAATTTCTATAACATAATCTTTAAGCTTTAACGATAAGCCGTAACAAAAATAAACACAAAGAAATACTAAGAACAATTTATAGTACGCTGTAAGACTTGAGCCGTAAGCTATAGACAATAAGACTTCAGCGAGATTTACACTGTATCATTTTTGATGTACATCCAGAGTGAACATCCTTGTTTACATATTTTCATCCAGTTTTGTGGTTTCAACTCTGTCACTATTCACTGTTCCTTAAGAGTTTCGTCATTTCGCGTTTGGTGCAACAACTTGTGGTACCAGGGGGCAGGATGTCTCGTTCCACAAAAAATAAAAGTCTAGGCCTGAGATCCCCAGACGAGCGTTTTAGCGGATTGGCAGACGCGGACAAATGTTAAATGTTCCCAACCAATCACAGGGCGCGATTTCGGTTCAAGGTCGATATGCCACTTCCGCCGAAAAGTTGGTTTTAATTTTAATTTTTCGGTGTATTTTAAGTAAGACATAACCTATTAGTTGTTGGTTTTATTTTGTATTATCAACATTTGTATTAAACGTTTTTTTCCTGGCGACTCCAGAATATCGACATTTTGTTGTTGGTGGCACACAGATGTATGTTACAGACAAACGATTTCTGCGAATGCAAACTACCTAATTCTAACCTAAAATTCTATATTAAAATAATTAATATTGTTGTGACAAGTCCAAGTTTTTTTAAATAGGTATTTTGCGTTCAGAGTTTTAAAAAATGTCCGAAGAAGCTGTCTTAATTGATGTTATCCAATACTTACCTTACCTGTACGCAGTGTTGCCAGAGCGATCTACTGAAATATCGCCACGAGCGGGTATGAAAAGTCGCCACTTTGTCGCCACATCTTTCAAGTACATGGAAGAGTAAATAGGTATGTAAAATAAAACTAATGTTTTTTACGGAACAAACGAAAACAAACTTGATTATCCTAGAATAAATATAAAAAAGAAAATAAATACATTCCTAATTTTGGCAAAATAACAAAAATAAAACAAAGTCTATTACTCACAACAACAAAAAATAAATAAAAATAATGGCTAGTCGACTAAAATTGCCCAAGGCGCTCCAGCCGCTATGAAAAGCATGACGGAGATTCCCCGAGATTTCGCAACGCAAACAGAATAATTTAAAATGGGCCTCGCTACGGTGACATATTTAGTTGCCTTTAGATATAATTTATTTTGGCATTCCTTAAAAATATTATTGCGACTTCTGGCGATTAATATTAAACTGTTATCGATATTAATTAGGTCAACACTAGGTGTTTTTCTGACACTGAAAAATAAAATTATTGAAGGTAATGTTCTAAAGTCGCCAAAAACGGGACTTTTTGAAAAATCGCCGCCACGCTCGAAACATCGTAAAAAGTAGTCATTTTGGCGACAAGTCGCCACAAATGGCAACACTGCCTGTACGAAGTTTATCCACAGAACAAAATGAAAATATGGGATTAGTGCGCATGCGTTATCTCACAATGTCTTACGGAAAAGACACTAAATATAAATGGTCTAATGGTATAAGATTGCTTATGGTATCGAAACTATAAATTCAGCTTTAATTTGTCTGATGATTAAAATGTTATCCCAGTTTAGAAAATGTGTTATGCGGACAAATGCATATTAGCTGTAGGTATTTACCATGAAGTAAAAGCAAAAAGCACCTAAAACCGCATAAGTTTTATAAATAACTACACCGCGGCAGAAAGAGAACCGGTACGCTATTGCGCACAGCCAACGTTGACGTCACTGAGGAGCATAATTTGTATGTTAGCTTTGAGGAAGGAAATTGATGTAGGATAGATTTCAACATAAATCTGAATTATCTACTGAACTGTGGAAGTGAATGATAAACATATGAATTGATCAATTCGGTTCATTATGCTTTTCGGTATTTTATGGTTTCAATAAAGTATAATGTCAATGGTTTCAAAGGTATTCTTTATTTTACCATATAACTTAAAATCTATTACATTTGATCATGATTGAAATCATGAGGTGAAACTTATTCTAGAAAATGTACCTATATAATAACCAAAACAATCCAACACATTATTTTCTTTTTACATTGTTAAATGTATGCATTTTTTTCTAATTTTCTTTTACAATTAATTCTGGAAACCTAAGTCAAGGACTCTGATGTATGTTCTAGTAAGACTTAAATAGCTTATAACTTCATAAGGTATTTTACAATTTTGTTTCAATTTAGAGAAAATATTGTAAGAAACTTTTTTAAATATTTTTTCTTTTGAAATTGAAGTCCCATGAAATTTGCAAAATTCTGCACCCAGTATTTTGGCACCGTCTACAGGATCCTCGTTGGGATTCAAAAGACCGCCCCTCGAAATAAAATGCAACCAATCACGAGATCCTAAGTCTGCGTTAATTGTGCTGGAGCCTAAGTTGTATTTATTTTTATATTTATAAGCCACATAGCCAGGCTATATAAGTACTTAGAGTAATGATCTCATATGTCTAAATTTATATCTTCGTTTTCTGGTAGACTTACTTCAGGATAGTGCCCCTCAACGGACGAATCTTGATAAATATGATCCTCTTGTTCAGTCTCAGGGATATCAATATTTTGGTATAATAAACCCTACAGGTCTTGAGTTAGGCAGTTGTCAGTCAAGTTCATTGGGCTCGCCAGATTTTAACGGTGATATCAGACATTGTTCCTCGCATATTTTTCCTATCATTGTCTTCATTTCTTCAAGTTTGCCTTCTACGGAATTTAATTTTTGTTTCAATATCGAATTTTCGTTTTCCAACTTCCGAATTTTTTCTCTTAAATTCGAAAATTCATCAGTTGCTTGATTTCTAAAAAAATATATGAAAATACAAAAACTGTGTTAAAGAACAAATTAACAGGGTTTGTTAAAATTAAAATCTGATAAACCCAATCTTACCCTTCCGATATAGGAATTTCCTGTTCATTTTTTTCAAGTGGAATAATTTCATTGTTTTTTGTATCCTCTTTACTAATGGTCGTAGTATCCAAGTTGTCACTAATACTTTCGCAAAGCTTTCTTCGTTTTGCCATTCTGGAAGACCTTTCTGAATTGCTGGTACTTTTTTTACGACCGGGCATATTCAAAGTAGGCAGTGAGTCATGTTTCAGGGGTCTTTTATTTTTAGGCTGGTAATCAGGCATCAATCTTTCTCGGAGAGAAGGCTCTTCAAAACAAGAAGGCTCAAAATGGGCTGAACAGATGCAAGCTAAAAAAGTTAAAAATTAAAAACCAAAAGAAACATCACATCACCAATGAAAGAGGTATCCCCTTTTGATTATTTATTTAAAAAATATTCTGTGAATAAAAAAGGTTATCCGTTAATTCGGAGCGTTCGCCTTATAGGATTTAGAACAATATTAGATATTAAGTAGGTACATTGCTTTGCTACTTATACACTTGCGCAAAATTTCACAGCTCTAAACTAATTAGAATTATCTGAAATTTCGATTGCAAGATTTCGACTATGATACTAACAGGCAAATTTGTAAATAGAAACTTGTAAAACAATACCGAATGTAAATAAAATATATAATATAATAAATAAGAACATATTGAAACTCCTGTTTGACTTACCTACCATTCTTTAAATTAATCTTATCTCGCTTGCAGGCGATAATCCATTTTTTACGGTATTCCTCTTCTTTTGGAAAGCGAAAATACCTTATATTAGTAACTTTCGTTGTTTTAGTGGTTTTACTATAATTATTGCAATTCGCAACTGCACAACCAGGCATTGTAAACAAAAGGAAAAATGTAGGTTCTTGCTAAAAACACTGAAGATGAAGTTGAAAAAACAAGTAAAACAACCGATCCATAAAATAACCACAGAATACAGATCCATAGAACATTGAAATAATATCAAAAACCATAGAACACAGAACATAACAAGGAATTACATAATACGTAACACAGAACGTCCCTATACAAGGATCATAGAATATCAACGTAATAGACAATGATAATTGTCATTGTAATATAGGAAAGAGTACTAAACTATAGATTTTGTTTTTGGACTAGAAAGTACTAGGATAGAACGTAATTATGTATTCATGCTGTCAGCACTGACACTAATGGAATTATAAGTGCCCAGGCGCTTACTAGGAACTTGCTCCGCAGTGCACTACACGTCGGCAGTGTAGGCGTCTTATCTATGGTGTAGGCGCCTTTCATGTTCGTATGATATTGCCAATTTAAAGGACCTTGGATCAAGCGCCAAAGCTGTAGAGGATGTATAGATATTACGGTCAGAAAATGTTTCTATGGTCTGTGTAAAGATGCCGATCACACGGTAGTCTGAAGTTAACACCATCGAGATCCTACATTACCGACTGTTCCAAAATATATATGCATTTTCATTTTAACATTTATTTTACCGACATACGAATGATTTATCTATTAGGATAATGGAACGTTTGCAGAACAAAATCCGACGGTTGTCTCAGTTCGACGATGGTTCTTGTGGAACGTACTGATCCAGGGACCTCCTTTGGGCACCTTATGCCATGTACACATATTTTATTATCTGCGGTCTGTAGGGTGGACCCTGTGATAAAAGTAATTGTGTTTTAGAGCAAGAGATATATAATTGTGTCGTCTATATAAGTCCGCGCCAGCTTTGTTTGCAAGTACGTCATGACTCCATGATGGTTTAAAATAATTGAAATAAAAAGACATACAGCGGCGGTTTCCCAATAATATTTTTAGATTGCATTTTTTCACATGGTAGATTGCTGAGCAGATACTAAAGATACGTGTACATGGAATAAAGTCCCCCCCCAAGCAGTACTAGTATTCATACGTGAATGCTTCAAGTTACTTTATAAGACGATTGGTAAGTAACATGTCATAGATCTATTTATATTTGATATCCTTGGTCATTCATAGATAAAATCTAGGTAGTCTATGGCACAGTAAAGAAAATTACGATGATTTAAGAAAACCGTGCCTGTCATTTGATTCCAACGGTTTGTAGGACTATATTATTATTGAGTCGTTTCATAATATTTATATATTTATTTACTAAAAAAAAAATGGGGCAAACCTAAATTTAGTTATTTGGCTGTGCCTGATTGCATTTTCGGGACCACACAATGGCAACACAAAAGTTGTGATCAAGTGATCAGCATATTTGTGGCACAGTACATTATCTGTTCTGTGTTTGTGGTAGTTGATCGTAGACGTTTTGTGCTGTATAGATGATGTTTTCTGGTGATGAGTTTAAATTTTAAATTGTTTTTCCTGGGAGAATATAAAAACAATTTCTTTTTCCTTGTATATTATATCATAACACTAAAATGTTATTTTTCATATGGTATCTGCAAGTACGATTCTATGAAAGAAGGTAAATTATAGTAGTATTTGAGTGGGTGCAGTCTTACTTATAATAACTTAAGTTAAAAAAATCTTTCATTGCCACATGAGTTGTGTGTATAAAATAAAGCAATTCGCAGAACAATGTGCAACAAAATTGAAATGTGAACTCTAAATTAACCAAATGTGTTCTGATCAAGTGCTACATTGGATGATAGCGATTTGAGTCAAGGCGTTGATCTTCAATCAACGGTAAAGGTAAGTCCGTTGTTTTGATTGATTTTTTATAAGTAATGATTATGTTAAGTATATGAACAAGAATATATTGTTTATAAAGTTAGAAGTGAAGAGGGAGTTAACCATATGTAATGAAAACTAACTTGTAGATAATTATCTTTATATTGCTAATATTTGTTTTACATGTAGGTATAATTGTCATTTTTATGTATAAACTAAAACCAAAACATTCAATCGCAATTTCATCTAGGACAATAATATACCATCAAAATGCTATTCCATACAGTAAAGTGGTCAGCAACAGTGAGTGTTCCAGAGAGCACAACTTAGAAGAATAAGGGAATCACATTTATTAAAAGCAAATCATTATTTTCAAGTAAAAGTAAATATATAAAATAGTAATTTGGCATACATTTTTGAGACATCGCTTTTATCGGAACAGGGAAAATATATGACTTGAGCAGATCTATGGCAGTACTTGGCATAAGTGTATATAAACATAGGTGTATTCGTATTTTATAAATTAATTTCAAGTAAGCACCTAGTACCTATAGTTAGCATTGTGTCAAAAATGTCCAAAGTTAGCTATGTTCTTTATAATTATGAGTTCTATTTAGTTTACACATGAAGTTTATATACAACTAAATTACCTAAGCATATACCTACTTTACATTTATTTACCTAAATTATCACAATAGATACCTTGATTGTCCAGAATTAATATTATGTATATCGGTCACCATAGCATATACAAAAACAATCAGCAGGCTAACTCCTCTTACAGCTGCTACGCGCACGCCGCCATTAGAGGATACAACTTCTCGTAGATGACAGGGAAGCAGCGCCCGCGAGCCGGTAAAGTTGTTTGTTTGCATTTGCGGCTGGAGCGATCATAAGCGTGACTAATAATAATATAATATACATATAGTATATTCTGGCTTTTTAATTCGCATTGTTGTGTTGAATAAGAACAATATATATCAAATACGGTTTACTTGAATTTACTTAACACTTGGAATTATTTTTAATCAGACCCTGTGTTTTATCCTCAAATGGCCGCTGATGACACATGAGAGGAGTTAGCCTGCTGTTTGCTTTTGTTTATGCTGTGTCCGTGACAGTTCAAAACATATGCAATAAATTAAAGACTTACGGCTTACATAATATACATTCACATTTTTATAAATACCTATTACAATTAAATGCAGCATCTTACTTAATAAGCAGGTAAATAATGAGACTTAAAGATACTATATTTTTCACGATTTTATTTATTGTTTATAAATGTGAGGAACTCGTTTTCTAGATGACATTTGACAGCAGTGCTATAGCAATATGGTTGCATTGCCATACCCACTAGATTGCGTTTCTTGTCTATTGTAGATTTTTGAATCCTATTATTCCATGACTTGTCAAAAACTAACGAAACTGCAACTGTGTCAAATGCCAAATAATATGGCCTATACTTATGATTAAAGGTATACAAGGCAGGCCATATATTGAAAACAAAACACATGTTTTGGGACATTTAGACTAGTTTATTGAAAAAACGCTTGGACAGGTCAATTCTTCATCTTTGGAGGACAACTTTTGATGTGAAACTTGAAATTGACACGTCACCCCATAGCCTCAGCAACCCCTAAGTCAAGAATTTAAATAGTGATAGGTGGTTGAGTGAACCCTCATTTGAAGCGCTTTTTAAATAATTCTCTATACAACAGCATGGTCGAAATTAGTTTTTTTAATTTAGTTTTCGTCCCCATGAAAACCCCCTCTAGGTTTACTATTTGGGAAAAAATCCTGAAGCACATCACCTTTCATCTTCTGAATGGCACATTTTGATATCAAATTTGACTTTGTCAAGGCAATCCCCTAGCCCCAAAAATCCCTAACAAAAACAAATATTAAGGTAAGTTGGTCGAGTGACCCCTCATTTCAAAGGTCTTTTGATTCTCTATGCAAGTGTAGTTTCATAATATGAAATTGAATAATTTCGAAGACAAATCGAAAAGTGAAGCAATCAAAGTAAGAGAGATATTATATAAAGAGGCATAAGTTTGTCTTTGTGTTGAGTCGGCCTTTATTTATTCCTATTGGGAGTAAGGAGTAAGATTGTACACATCTATCTCATAACACCGGAAGTAGAGGCCTAGAAAATAATTATGATACAATAAAAAGTCGAAAAAAAATAATTTTTCAAATGGGGGGAAACCCATGTTAGGTTTTCCGGTTTTTTAGGTTAAACCAATCGTTGAGCACTTGAGGTGAAACTTGGTATTCTTAGGTTTTCGATATCGCTGAATCCAAACATCAAAAACCGGTTTTGACTAATGACAGCTGTCAAAAAAGCGGACAATAAAAATGAATTTTTTGATTATTTTAAATTTTAAGGATTTTTTTACATTTTAACACAAATCAAGTAGTTTCGTGGTAAAAAAAATGGTAACGTGTTTTTCGCTAAATGACAACTGTCAATTAAGCTGTCAATGAAATTTTTAATCGAATTTCAATTTTTTTAAAATTCTCAATTCGGAAAATAGTAGTTAATTAAGTGTTTCAATACAGCTAAATCCGAATATAATGTCAATAACGAGTTTGGACTCTTGACAGCTGTCAATATCAATTAATTTTTTGACAAATAAAACTTTTGGGGTTTTTTATATTTAAATACATAATATTTAAATATATATAGTATAGTTTCATCGTAAAAAAATAGATGTCATTTTTGCTAAATGACAACTCTCAAATTTTTTTTAATAAGTAGGTACTTTACTGTCAATTGCATCTCAATTAAATTTCAATTAAACTTTATATATTTTTTTCGATTTCTGTAAGGAGAGATATTATTAATTTCAAAATAAATGTCGGTGTTTTGACATAAATGACAGGCGTCAATAAACATTTTAAATTAAAAACAATATATTAGCGTCGTTTTATAACTAATAATTGTTTTAAATTTAAAGTGGTGGTCTTATATAAATAACATACTTAAAAATTTCAAGGTTTATATTGGTTTTTGAAATTAATATTCATTACAATTGTTACAATTGTTTTTTTTTACTATTTTTTATTTATAAACTTAAACACTATTTAATGTAGACACAGTTTTTACGAGCGTTCCCTTACATTCTCAAGGTCTTTTTTTACGATGATCACTAACAATTTGCAAAATGTATTGAAGCTGATTCTCATCTTTAGTAAATTTACATCTTTCAAGTGTTTATTTTCGAATTGATTTTAATTACTATATCTTATTATTATTGTTGATAATAATATACATTCACGTAAAACATGAAATTTCAAAAAATATAAAATTAGGTTGTTACTGCAAAATTATTATTAGTTATAAAATAACACTAATATACCGTTTTTGATTTATTATGTTTATTGACAGTTTTATTGACAACTGTCACTTATGTGTCAAAACCGACATTTATTTCTAAACATTTAATTAAGACTAAACAATTGTCAATATTTATAAACATTGACAGCTTAAGTGACAGTTGTTATTTAGCGAAAAACAAGTTAATAATTTTTTTACGACGGTAATATTTTTTCAATAAACTACTTGATTTGTGTTAAAATATAAAAAAAACCTTACAATTTTGAATACTCAAAAAATGAATTTCTATAGACAACTTTTTTGGCAGCTGTCATCAGTCCAAACTCGTTTTTGACGTCATATTCCGATTTAGTTGTATTGAAACACTTAATTAAGACTATGGAAAAAAAACCTAAAAATTCGATTAGATATTTCATTGACAGCTTAATTGACAGTTGTCATTTAGCGAAAAACACGTTACCTTTTTTTTACGACGAAACTACTTGATTTGTGTTAAAATATAAAAAAATCCGTAAAATTTTAAATATTCATTTTTATTGTCCGGTTGACAAAACCGGTTTTTGATGTTTGGATTCAGCGATATCGAAAACCTCAGGATATCAAGTTACACCTTGAACCGATGGAAAACAAGTGCTTAACGCTTGGTTTAACCTAAAAAACCCAAGGACCGGTTTAACCGGAAAACCCAAGTTAAAGCCCATTTAAAATTCAGCCTGCGTGGGGCACAGGTTATTATAATTTTTTTCGATTTTTTATTGTTTCATAATTATTTTCTAGGCCTCTACTTCCGATTTAGTGGGAGCACTAAAAAAAATCGGGACTTTTCTAAAATAAGGAACACCCTAATATATATATATATATATATATATATATATATATATATATATATATATATATATATATATATATATATATATATATATATATTAAAATTCAGCCTGCGTGGGGCACAGGTTATTATAATTTTTTTCGATTTTTTATTGTTTCATAATTATTTTCTAGGCCTCTACTTCCGATTTAGTGGGAGCACTAAAAAAAATCGGGACTTTTCTAAAATAAGGAACACCCTAATATATATATATATATATATATATATATATATATATATATATATATATATATATATATATATATATATATATATATATATATATATATATATATATATATATATATATATATATATATATATATATATATATATATATATATATATATATATATGGGCCTAAGTGATGCTATTATTAAAAGCATTATATGGCGGGACATGCATATATTGTGCTACTTATATTCTCTATAACAGAATATCTTGTGTTTCTATTTATATTTATTAACAATTTATTATATATAAATTATAATGATTTACAGTGATATGTGTTTCATGGTTTAATTATTATTTACAAAACAAGAATATAAAGAGAATTTTCCACTCACTAGTGAAATCTGAGAAGCTCATAAAAAGGTGATCATTTGGTGCAAAATAATGTACGTTACAAAACTATGATATAACCTCACTAAATAAATAACCCAAAGTGTTTTAGACATTATAAGGCTTATTCACGTTATGAGAATAAGGACGTATTTTCCGAACCAATAATTTTTCCGAGGTCCTTAAAAGAGATAACAAAAAGAAACTTCCATATTATTAAGTACAAATTAAGAGTCTGGCGAAAAGCATTCAGATCCTAGTCTGAATGAGCACTTAATACGCACTATCAAAGGAACTTCCCGTCCGTATCTTATATGAGTATATGGCAATGAGGGCAGTACGTCATAATATCAAAAAACAAGAAATATAATTTAAAAACGAGAAATCACAGACAAAAATCCAGCAGTTTGTGTTACCGCTACCTAAATAAATGCTTGTATTTAAAAAAAATGCGCTGCAGCTGGCGAACGGAGCCCAGGGTGCTGGCTTGCGTCCCAACGCACATGCTTTTCTGTTCTACGTCCAAGTCATCCTTGCACATTACCGAGTGATACACGTGAATTAGCCCGGGGTCCGCGCTCCTTAATATTCTCATGTTAGATTTGACTGCGTTGTCGTAGAACGTTACATCCTCATAGCCCCACCCCGAGATCATCAGATTGAAGCCTCCTAGTTTGAGGTAGTCACTCTTGTACAGACTGACGATCCCGAAACCGAACTGCCTCCAGAAGCCGTTCTCCTCGTCTATGATATCACTGCTGAAATCCGAATAATCGGATGCAGCGTAGGATTTATTCAGCAAACTTGGGTTATAGAGACTGTAAACTATAGGGAAATATATATTTCTATTCCGCACAGTGTTTCTACGCACCCTTTCCAGAGATTTTCCATCAAAAATCATATCAACGTCTATAAACAACATTAAAACGTCCTCTGGCAGCGAGTTTACGCCAAGTTGTAATGCCTTTCCTCTGGCGAACGTCTCGTTGGAGGAAATAACCTTAATATCACCATAATTATACTTAGTTTTAACAGCCCCTATTAACTTAAGAGTATTTGCAAAGTCATCCGGAGCACTCTCGTCCCTATACAAAATAACGTACAGCCTAGTATATTCCCCTTGTCTAATGCACACGTTCTCGTACATTTTCAAAAACCGCTTAAAGATGTCGAACCGTCCGGTCAGGGGCAGCATAAGATGGACGTACATCCTCTCCGTGTTGTAGAAACTTAGGATGGGACGCAGGTTTTCGCTCAGCTTCGAGAAGATGTGGTGGACTAGCTTTTTGTGGACCGGTAGCAACTCCGTCGTTGGCGGGTCTTCAGATGACGTGGGCACGTCGTGGTCGGTGATTTCCTTCACGAAGATACCTAAAAGACAGTACATATTATATACAAGTAACAGTTAATTAGATGTTTAGACAGGTAAATTCTTAGATCATTTTATACAATAAATTATTTTATATTAATATACTGTTTAACTGAGAATAGGTTTTTATTAAAGTCGTTAAATATAATGATAGTGCTCGAAACCATCTGTCCTGCCGAGGGTATATTTTTAGTATTATAACGTTCCCACCCTCACATGTCTAATAAATCAACATTAATGTTTACAAACAAAATCGACACAGCCGATAACAGTATTATGGGGCTACAGGGACATGGTTGACCCAAACAACTCGATAACAAAATGTCGAATATTTTAAGTTTAACATACCTGTAAAGGTCTGTTGAATATAAGCGTGCCGCCTGACTTGCACCGTCATTTTGTGCCCTCTGTATTTTCTGTACACGAGCAGCAGATCCAGAATCAAATCTACTCCATAGATTGGGTCCAGTCTCCAATATCCATACAGGATTTCCTTAAAATCTATCACCCTCCCTCTCTGCTTTGAATATGAATTTATTAATTCCATTATCTGTAATAATAAGACTGGATAGGGCTGGAACCTTTGATGTAATGATAACACTCGAAGTAGTTTCCACAAACACCAAAATACTTTTACTTCGCTCGACGCGCGTTGCGCCAACCAAGTTGGCATCATCCGGAGACGATTAAAACTAATCTTATACTAAAAGATCTACCCTATTTATACTATTTTCATGGTGACGCCACTCATGATATATCACCGTGAAATTTAAGCGTGACTAAAGCAACCCGTAAAGCGGGCTATACGGCATAGGTCCCTTGTCGCTATTCATACTATTTTTACATTTCATAATTTCTATGCTTTCAAATGCATCCAACTGTCTATTATTGGTCACATTTCTAACTAATATTAAATTACTAATATCTATTCTATGATCGTTGTCAAAAGAATGTTGTACAACACTAGACTTATCTGTTCTTCCACATCTTAGATAAGCCATATGTTCTTTAAACCTGGTGTTAATTGATCGTCTCGTTTGTCCAACATATTTTTGACCTTTCATTTGCCACAATTTTATCCTTTAGATTGTCTAGGAGTTTTGAAGTCATTTTGAAAGGTCGTAGAGTTACGAGGTGTGTCCTTAAATTTACGCTTCCTAATTAGTTTCTCAACTATATCTCTAGGATAACCATTACTCAAAGCTATATCCTTAATTAATACTTTTTCTTTCTCAAACCTCTCATTACTGAGAGGGAAGCTTAGTAAACGATGGACAAGAAAATTAAAACTCGCCTTTTGTGTTGATAGCAGTGGTGAGAGTCATTAGGGATATATCTGACTGTACTGGTATCTTTTCTATATATATCAAATTCTAACCCATTGTCAGTATTTTTAATTACTAATACATCTAAAAATGGAAGATTTCCATTATTTTCTAGTTCACATGTAAACTTTACCGAAGTGAAACGACTATTTAATTTGGAAATGAAGTTTTCTGCATCCGCAATATTAGTGTCAAACACGGCAAAAATGTCATCCACACGAGCATCCACATGTCTCAGCCAAATCCTAGGAAAATACTCGAATTCTTCTTTTGCTTCAGTTTCAAATTGACTCATGAAGACACCAGCAATGAAAGGCGATAAACAGTTACCCATTGCGGTTCCTTCATGTAATCATATTGTTCATAGAACTTGTCATTGAAACGGAAGCAATTTTGTTTCATACAAAGTTTTGTAAGGTTTACATATTCTTCTATTACTTCTTTTCTATAGTTGTTTAATTCGAGTAAATCCCCAAGATAGTCCAAGGTCTGTGGAATCGGTACACTCGGAAATAATGAACAAACATCAAAGGAAATCAAAATTTCACCCTCTTGCAATTGGATATTATTCTTGACCTTATCAATAAAATCATTCGAATTTTTAACTGAAAAACTATGTGCAAAAGCAAACTTTCAAATTCCTTAGTCAACCATTTTGATAAGTGGTAAGTCGGAGATCCAATCCTTTCTACGTCAGCGTTTCTCAAAGTGTGCTCGGCGGAGCCCCAGGGCTTCACGAGCGATGCGGAGGGGCTCCGCGAGAGACTTCGGCAAGTTGTAGGGTATTATTTGCCAACAGTGATTATGACCGTGGTGGGAGTATAAGACGGTGTGCTCGAGGCTCGGGAGATATACCTATTTTTTTCAAGTTTTTTCGCACAGTACGTCACGTTTGATTCGCTGCTTGCTAAGCAAAATACAACTTGGGCTTAGCAGCGTTGAAAGTGGGGAGTTTGACTGTTTCCCGACATTGAAGGAGATTTATGAAGAGATGAATACAGAAGAATTACCTCAAGAAATAGTTAACGACATTGCAAATCATCTTAGAAACATTAGTAGCTTGTAACACGGTACTTTCCTGCTGAATTGGGTACCAATCTGGAAAAATATTCTTGGGTGACAAATCCTTTTATTATAAATGAAAAGCCCCAAACTTTATCCTTTCAAGAATACGAACAACTTATAGATCTCACTTCTGATTGTTCACTAAAGCTGGAAAAGCAATCAGTAGCAGAATGTTGGTGCAATCTTAAACAGGAGTACCCATGCAGACCTGGCAAAAAAAGCTATTTCTGCTAAAAGCACAAAAAAAATTTAAAAAAATAGGTTATTTCATTTTAGTTTTACTCCCACCTATTTTTCATTTCTGTTTGCAACTAAGTAACATGCGGGGCTCCGGCAAAGTACACGTTACCACTTTTTACTATTTTTAATTTTTTCTCGTATCCCGATATGACAGCAAAAATGAGTGTTTTTTAAAAAGATATTACCGACCTACATTCAAAAAAAAGGTTTTCTCGTGAAAGTCTATATTTTTAAAAAAATAGATTTTACATGAAAATTCTGAAGTCTGGACTGAAAATTCTGAATGCGTGACCTTGAAAATATCAAAAATTTTCGCCTGCGGCGCCGGTTGCACTAAAACAGTTAGAGCTCTGGATACCCACTGGGGCTCCGTTATATTAAATTCAATTCATAGGGGCTCCACCGTCAAAAAAGTTTGAGAAACGCTGGTCTACGTTATTAATTATATTTCTAGAAAGTAAAAAAAAATTCTAGGCGAAACGCGCGTCGAGCGGTTAAAAGTGTTTGGGTGTTTGTGGAAACTACTTCGAATGTTTTAATAATAAAGTTCTTTTTATACCATTCAGGAATACTCCAAACCATTAAAATTAGGCAGGGTATTTCAGAGCCTAATCATAAAACTAAGATTTAAAATTGCAGTTGATATATAGTTGATGTGGAAGAGTCCAGGAAATTAATTAATGATCAATAATAAATTAATAGATCAGGACTTATATACAGGTTGTCCCACTATACAGGGTGTCGGCGAGGTACGATATTGGGGAAACTATAGGTCCTAGAGCTTCGAAAAAAAAACGTTTACAAATAAATCAATTCATCAATGTGCAACATTTTTTTTGTGCTGAATTCATTTGTGTAAAGAAAACTATAGCATTGTTTTTTTTTTTTGAGAACAATCCATAAAATTACATTCTATTGAAATAACGCCATCGATCGGGTTCTATATTGAGGTATTACGCACTCAACGCAAGATAAAGCATGAAATTACATTTCCACCGATGTTAACATTATGGACTTTGTAAGAGCCAATCCTGAAAAACATTTTTCTGATCAGACATTAGGGGCTTCCCCCACCTTTTCCGTTGAGAGAACACTATCAATATTTGTACTAGGAAATCTTTCTGAGAAAAATGCATCTTTATGTTTTGGTCTATAGATTGCAGCCCCCTAGCGGCCGAGATAGGAACTTGAAAACTATCTCCAGTGCTTCTTCTTGGTTGATTTATTCATAAAAAATTCCCAAGCTCTGGGGCCTATATTTTGCCGAATATCGTACGCCGACCTTAGTGGGACACCCTGTTCAACAAAAAGCAACACTGCCTGGCATTCTAAATCACACGGTGTAACATAACATCAGGTCACACATGAAAGATTGTATTCCTGGTCTGAATAGAAGAATATTTTGCCTATAAATATTTTTATTGAGGCCTTCGTTCCCACAGTAGAGGGCGTTAAACTTGTTCGTTTCGTTTCGTATTCGTTTCTCCACAAGCGTTGCGCGGCTTTATATTTTCTGACCCGATGGTAGAAGCTTCCATCATCACAGCTCAAATATTACGGTAGTGAGGACGCATTGAAAGAATTCCAGAAGTAAGGATACCATGAATGTTACTGATGAGAACAATTGGGGGAAGACCAGGAATACCGAAAACAAGAAAGCGAAAGTCGAGAAAGACTTGTAACAGCTGGATTACCAGATGAAAGAAAAGCAAGAAATGGAAAGAAATGGAGATGTATAGTCAACAAAGCCATGGGCTTAGTAGGCTCGCTGAGTTAAACTAAAGGGTCCGCCAATAGGGACGCTCGATCTTTGACAGCTCATGGCGGCCATGTTGTTTGTGGTAGAGTTGGCAAACGTAGTTGTTATTATTCAGTGTATCTTCACAAATCACCATGAACCAATTCAGCCGCGAGCAACATGTGCAAATCGTTAAAACTTATTACAAAAATCATTCATCGGTTCGAGCAACGTTCCGCGCGCTCCGCCAATTTTACGGTGCACTTGATCGTCCTGCTGAGTCGACTATCCGTCGTTTGATTAACAAATTCGAGGCAACCGGTTCGGTGAACAATCAGCCAACACCGGCGCGTCGTCGAAACGTCCGATCTGCCCAGAATGTCGCCGCTGTGCGCGATAGTGTGCGTGAAAATCCGCGACAGTCAATTTCACGTCGCGCACAGGAACTCCGCCTTTCGGAAACATCACTTCGCCGAATCTTGCATCAGGATTTGGGCATGCATCCGTACAAGATCCAGCTGACACAAGAGCTCAAAATAAACGACCATAGACAGCGCCGTATCTTCGCTGATTGGGCTTTAGAGCAGTTGGAAGTCGACCCCGATTTTGGTCGCAAAATCATCTTCAGCGATGAGGCACATTTTTGGTTAAATGGGAATGTCAACAAGCAGAATTGCCGTTATTGGGCCGAGAACAATCCACAGGAGGTCCACCAGGTCGCAATGCACCCAGCAAAGGTAACTGTTTGGTGTGGATTTTGGGCCGGAGGCATCATCGGGCCGTATTTCTTCGAGAACGACGATGGTGTGTCCATCACGGTAAACGGCGAACGATACAGATCCATGATAACGAACTTTTTCTGGCATGAAATCGACAATATGGATATCGAGGATATGTGGTTTCAGCAGGACGGCGCTACGAGCCACACAGCGCGCGCCACAATGGATCTTCTGCACGAGCGCTTCGGAGGAATGGATATCTCGCGCGGAGGCGACATCAACTGGCCACCGAGATCGTGCGATTTAACCCCACCAGACTATTTCTTGTGGGGTTTTCTTAAATCACAGGTCTACGCAAACCAACCACAAAACACTGATGCCCTCAAAGTCAACATACGCCACGCCATCGATGAAATACAGCCCGATTTGTGCGCCAGAGTCATTGAAAATTGGACTTCTCGTATGCGCGCCACCCAGCGAAGCCGAGGTGGACATTTGACCGATATTATTTTCCATACATAATGCCTTCGAATACTCTTTCAAACAAAAAATAAATTTCATTTATACCTCTCACACAACTTGCTTTATTTCATTTTAAAGATCGAGCGCGCTTATTGGCGGACCCTTTATAATAATATTGATACAACTGGATAAGACCTGACTCACCCTCTGTATATTATATTGCTTATGTTGCATCTATTGAAAATATCTTACCTCTCTAACTACGTCGCTGAGTCCCTCTTTCAGAGAAGACCCTATCCTCTTCCTGGGGTTTAGGTCCCGATGGGAGTACAAGGTTTTTGAGATAAGTTCCCATTCCAGGACATTCTCCAAATCGTGCGGCGTGTAGCGTTTTATACTGGTTGGTTTTCCTGAGAGACATTCGTTAGTAGTAGATTATTTAGTTAACGTATACAGTAGTATCTAGTATACGAGAAGTATAGTATGCCCCAAAGATCAATATAATGGGGCCTGTGAATCTGGTGGTTTTATTGAGATACCTACAAGTTTTTAAATTTAAAGTGCGCATTCTAAAGTCTGCCTCAAGAAAGATAAAATGATGATAAAATATGCAACAGGTGCTCCTGTCGAGCTCAGAGCATGATTTGTCTTCTTTGTGTAAGTAACTATACTAGAAAATAAGATGATAGTCTTTGTAATTAATTTATAGAACGTGGCCGCACATATAAATTTTTTTCAGTGGCGTCGCGAGAGTGTTTCTAACGGGTGGCCAATATTGGGCCTTGGTGTTCTGAGATGGGGATAGTTTATTTATTTATTTGTTGATGTAACACAGGCAGTGATGTAAAATGACGGTAATTTATTTTTTTGGTAATTTACTACGGTAATTACCAATATTTTTTACCGAAATAAATTCTCTGGTAATTTTTCTTTTTGATAAATTGCCGGGCAATTAATTTTTTGGGAAATTACCAGGTAATACATATATTTTTTTGTATATAAATAGGTAATTAAACTTTTTGTAAATTATCAGGTTTTTAATTATAAGGTTGTAAATTATCAAATAAACAAAATGTGCCTTTATTAATTCATATGCTCTTAAAACAAAACAACAAAAATGAACGATAATACAGAACATGGTAAATGATAACTGAAAAAATTAACGAAACATAAAATATAATAAATGGCAAATTAATTAACATAATAAAATTATTCTGATTGTAGTACATCTACGTCTGAATCCGAATCATCTGATGATTCATCTAATGGCAGTGATAACTCTCTCTCTCTCATTACAATTTTATTTTGAAAAAGGTTCAAATTGGTCCCCAGTCCCCATATAACCCATATAACCCATATGGTCCCCATAAAACCCAGTTTTCCAAGCCATGTTATCGGTTATAGTACATAAATGACCGGTAAATGACGCCCCGTAATTTACCGGTACTTTATGAGGTAATTTACGGTAATAAAAAAAAAGGTAAATTACGGTAAACAATTTCGTAATTTACCGCGTAAATTACGATTTTACATCACTGAACACGGGACAAATTGCCTAAATTTACAGTTACATTACTTAATTTAAACATAACATTCAGAATAGTCTTAAATATAAATAATACGTATATAATATAATCAATAAGTTCATATTTCGCAGAAAAAAAAAGTGAAAATATAGTGGGTATATAAAATCAAATGACACGTAAAGAAAACATGATGAAATAAAACAGAAATAGGAAAAAAAATTAAATTGACGGAAAACTATATAAAATGTGGACATTTAATTATTTATATAAAAAGTTATTAACTGTTTTTTAAAAATTTTTTGGGAGAGTTTTCAAATATATTAATTGTTGAACAAACTGAGTTTACAATATTGCACATTCTGACGACAGGAGAATTTTCTCTAAGTTTTGTTCGATAAAATATATCAAATATACCAAAATAAATCAAATATATATCAAATATATATCAAATATACCAAAATAAATATACAAATAAATATACCAAGTATACCAAATGTACCAAAATAAAATATTCCTAGGTCTTACGCTCTGTGGATTATAATAATTTAGTCGTGAAATTTCGAGAGAACACGACATACGTTCAGTTACTATATTAAAAATAAATAATTCTCATTGATAATTTTAATATACTAAATTCAGTTCTTATTAAGTATATTTTTTTATTGCAATATGTTACAAACTACTTCCAAATTTACTTTTGGAAGTGTCACATTACTGTCCCCCACTACTTCTCTGCTCGATTTCTCTGCCGCATACAAGAGTTAATCGGTGAATTTAATTTATGTAATGTAAAACTAATGGATATTATTATAAAAGTGAAACAAAAATCTAGGTAGGTGTGTATTTATTGAAAACTGATTCCTATTTATTTACAGCAAACAAGATAAAACCATTTTTATTTGTAATAATGTTTAATACTGACAATTATTTGTTAAAATTAATAACAAAATTTTGTATTATTATAAGCATTGATCGAAATTTTAAGCCCTTCTTGATGCTGCTGGGAAATTTTTATATCCTGCGAAGGTACTTCATTGGATGTGACATCAATGTATGTATATTAATTAGTACGTATGTACCGGGTAAGTCTCTTAAGATTCAGACCCCCCTTATCTTACTTATCCTTTGCCGATATAACTCATTCAAAAAAGGGGTAGACACGGTTTTTGATGAATTTTTATAATATGAGAACAGATATTAAAAATCTCGTAAAATATACAGGGTGGAAAATAAAACATGATTTTTTTAAATGGAACACCCCGTATATTTTTAGACCAAAATAATGTCCTTAATTTTCTGAATCCAAAAATGTGTAATTGTTATATAATCACTCCATCTGTTCGTGAGATATTACTAAAAACTTATCACATTACGGGTGTCAATTATAAAATAAGAACATCAAGATACCTCTGGAAACAATGCATATTTAAATCGGATAAATCCGATGAGATTTAACGATAAATCGGATGAGATTTTAACAATTTTACAAATTGCACAATAAAATTTACCACCCCCTGTAACTGAAAAACCGCAAAATATTTGAGAATTCGCCGGGACATGTCGATTTTTATTTTGGGGGGGGGAGCATTTTTGACAGTCAAGGGGTCTTGAGAAATTCATCTCCCTTACCCCTAGCAACCCCAATTTTAAAATCTTAAATGGAACTACCCCATGTGTTACACATCATAAAAAAGCACTTTTCATGGCGAATGCAGCAGTGCATCTTTCTTGTAAATTTCTTGAGATTTTACAGAATTATTTAAAACACTAAAAAATATATATATTGGGGTTACTAGGAGTTAGGGGGATGAATATATCAAGACCCCTTGACTGTCAAAAATATGCCCCCCTAAAATAAAAATCGACGTGTCCCGGCGAATTCTCAAATATTTTGCGGTTTTTTAATTACAGGGGCTGGTAAATTTTATTGTGAAATTTGAAAAAATTTGAAAAATCTCATCCGATTTCAAAAAATGATTCACTGCTGTGTTCGTAATGAAAAGGGCTTTCAAATGATGTATAACACTGGCGGTAGTTCCATTTAAGATTTTAAAATAAGGGTTGCTAGGGGTTAGGGAGAAGAAGATATCAAGACCTTGACTCTCAAAAATGTTTCTCCTTAAAACAAAAATCGACGGTTCCCGGCGATTTCTCAAATAATTTGTGGTTTTTCAATTACCGGGGGTGGTAAGTTTTAAAATGAACACAACACAGTGTATATTATTTTGCAGGTAAAAAGTAAAACAGAATTCTGCTTACTTTGATAGGGAAAAATTTCTCAGGCGCTTTAGCCAAAAAATCTTCGATAAAGACACATTTATATTTCTCCGATAAAGATTTAAAGCCACATTTTGTAGCTTCAAAAACATCGTCAGCTTTGCATATTTCGAAATGTCCTTGTGTGTTATTTTTAAGATGGCACCAAGAGCGATAAAGTTGGAATGCTTTTTCGTACCGCGTCTTGATTTTTGTCGGTAGCAAACTTTTTACACTTTGTGGGATGCCTCCTGCAGCTCCGGTGGTAGTGTACCACATTCTTCACTGTCGAAAGATTCGGCACTCATTTTAATATACTTTCGTGTCCGAAACTCGAAACCGTGCGGAAACTTTATAAAATTATAAAATGACAGAAAGTTATAAAATAATTGATTGTTGATTATGTTTTATGCCGTAGCAACAAAACATAGCAACCATAAAAATTCTACCTACTAAGTAAAAATTTAAGCCAGAACGGAATGCATTCCTATTCATAATAATAACAGAAAACAGTGTTGGACAGAAATTCGTGGTTGAAAATAAAATAGTATACTATAACCGATGGGAACTTTCATTAATGTCTCGAGATTTTATTTATCTCGACGCTACGCGTCTCGATAAATAACATATTCTCTCGACAGTAATGAAAATCTTCCCATCTCGTATCGTAATATACTATTAAATACTTTTTTTTAATGTAAGCATATATTTATATCAATGTTTCCAGTTAGAAATGAGATATCGAGTTCTCATTGGTTTCTTGCAATTTTTATTCTCTATATGTCTATGTGAGATTAAACATATTTGAAATACAAAACCATTTGAAATTTCTGAGAAACGAAACGAAAAGATTGTTTATATTTCAAACAGCGTCATATAGCTTCGGCGCCGACAACTAAATTGGCACATTCTATCATAGCAATGATTAAGTAAAAAATTCTCTTTCCAATGAAACCAAATTCGTTTGATTCTGTTAAGCCAAACCGGTGTAATCGCTATGTTTCTTTACAAATGTGTACCTTCCCCCCACCACTGAATTTTCAGAGCTATGGAAAACATTTTAAGACCAAAGTTATTCAAAATTTTACGAACATACGAAACTCAAAAAACACTCATATTATTATGTTATATTGTCTTGTTGACAGGGTGGGCCAATACAATTTTCAGTGGGCCGTGGCCCACTCTCTGGCGACGCCACTGATTTCTATATCGCATCCTTCCCATTGTTCAACTTTCGTGACCCAGACTTTACATCAGTAATCAGTGTCGTAATGGAAATGATCCGAATAAATACAAATTGAATATTTAAATTCATAGACAATAATTATATCAGTAATAACTATTCGCTATACCTACCATGCATTATGGCGACGGTTAATAGGTACTACTATTAAGGCTATTTATATACCTAAGCAAATTGTCTAATTTAAAACTCGAAGATAGCAATTTATTATACATATATTATGTAATTGAATTATGTAATTTTACGCGCAATTAGGTACCTATATACATGGTTTAACCTTGTGCTTCATTGCCTTCAGTATATACACACTTATTCATCTTGCTAATTAAAATGTGTTTGTAGTTGTTCTAATACTAGCGTGTTTGCCAGAAAGATCGTTATCTTCGTTTAAACAACCCCATCAGGTAGAGGGTGAGTTTCTGCAACTGCGCTGGAGGCAGTAAAATATCGTCCATATTTATTATAGAATTATGAATATACAGGGTGTTTAAGAATTACGTGTTAATAAGGATCAGTTTAGAACATCCTGTACATGTTTTTTAAATATAATATTTAAATCATATGAATCTTATATATTGTTTTTTTTGTTCTTCAATGTTTTGATTCATCACTTATTAAAGGGATTGCGTAAAGTATTGAATTTTAGGAATTTAACCACAATCCAAAAGCATAATTTAACTTTATTAACATAAAATGTAGAGTATGGCCTCCTTTGGTCCTCTGTACTCCAGCACATCGTCGCAGCATACTGTAAATTAGATTTCTGATAACGTCCTGGGAACCTGATTTAATTCCGTCTTCTACCTCAATCAAGTGAGGTGCATTATTTATGGGTAACCGCTGATGTGAACGCCTTCCAAGTTTATCCCATAAATGCTCAATTGTATTGAGGTGTGGGCTATTCGCTGGCCATATTAATCTTTCAATAACCTAGTCATTTAAATATAGAGTAACGTTCGTGCCTTATGAGCTGGAGCATTAGTTTAAAATCGGCACCTGGATTTGCGAAGAAAGGAAGAACATGGGGTCTAAGGCTATGAACTATGTTATTAAAACCAGATCAGTGCGGCGATTTACACTTATGCCTCCCCGCACCATTATAGAACCACCTCCAAAACGTAATGTTTCTTGAACTTATGTACAGTATGTACCTCTGACTCTTTCACCAGTTCTTCGCCAAACCCTGACTCTAGCATCGCAATGACGACTCATACACCTGGATTCGTCGGTAAATAAAACCCACTCCACTGGTGAAAATTCCAATTTCCATATTGTCGAGCAAATGTTCGACGTGCTGCTCTGTGGGCAAGTGTAAGTTTCGGAATCTTAAAAGTTCAGTACAGTTCCCTTACAAGTATCGCGTACAGTTTGACCAGAAACGATGGTACCCGTAGCATGTACTAAATCCGGTATGGGCAACCTTTCATTACACAACAAACACATAGGTTTAACACTGTGCAAGATAAAAAGTATTCATCAGTCCATTTGTCTTGGATTGGGGACATTCTGTGTCCATTTTCCTATTTCTTAAACCAGACATGATAGAATTTGCCTGAATATTTCCCGCGTGTTACTCTTGACCGTACGCAAATATGCGATGCGAACTTTATAAGTTGTTAAGAAGTAATGAGATGACACGCGCGCTGAGCGGTACGATAGTGCTTTAAATGCACGAGCAGCTTCCCGAATGTTTATCTGTTTGTCTCTTTCTAACCACTATTTCTGACTCGATCTGTGGCGTTCCACTGCGTACGCTTAATATTATTTATTAATTTGATATTGTTCCTTGAATTTTCTGAATCTCTCGGGGGCCGGATTGAAGCTGGCGGAGGGCCGGAATCGGCCCGGGGGTTGCCCATAATATATCTAATTATCTACTAAATCATTAACAATTACGCGGGCAGTAGGACTCCTACCACGATGATCACAATATCTTATAAAACGATCCTCACGAGATGTACTAATGCGTTATCGATGTGGATAATACGCCCTTCTTCCCAAGAGCAAGAGTCCATTTTCCTTCTATCCAGTAATTCAAGCTCCTGAAATTGCGGACTGACGGACATTTAGTAATCTAGAGACATCACGTTGTGAGCCTAGGAGGTATATTCATTATGACGAATTATTACGCCTGTCGCTGACAGATAACAACGACTTTTAGTAAAATCAGTGCCAACGTGGATTATGAACAATTTATTTGTAAAAATATATTTGCTAACAGTCCTTTGCGCAATTCCTTGTATATTTTTTAATAAATGTGCTACATTGATGAATCAAAAAACAAATTATTCACAAAAACCAATCTACAAGATTCATATGATTTAAAGATTATATTTAAATGTAAAACACGTACAGGATGTTTTAAACTTATGATTATTAACACGCCATTTTTAAACATTCTGTATACTCATAATTCATAATTCTATCATAAATATGGACCATATTGAACTGCCTCCAGAACAGTTGAAGTCGACCTGATTCGGTTGCGTAGAAGCAAAAATATCGTACTTTAAATTTAACAAATTCTTTATGTGACCCCTTAATCGTTTTGTTCAGTTTATAGTAAATATATAGTAAAATAAATATATAGTAAAAAATAACTTGTGCAATAAAACATTCCTGCTACGCTAAAGAAACTGACATACCTAATATATTCGTGTCACCAAGGTACCTTTCCAATCCACGTTGGTTGGGGAAGAGTGGCAGGTTTTTTACAAGTTGGGCATCATCTAGTCTACTGACACGATACCCCAGTTCCTTCATGGAAACAGCTATGTCGCGATGTAGCAGAATGCTTTCCTGCTGGCCATTTTGAATCTTCAAACCCTGAAAAACGTGGTAGAGATATAATACTACTCTCGATATTTATAAACCTATTCATCGAGAGGGACACCATTTTTGATATAGAGGAGACTGTGGCGCTTGACAAACAAGGAAGACTGGACGGGCGGTTGAGAAAAAATGTGAATGTTCGGATTCAAAAGCTGTGCATAAAAAACAAAAAAAGTTCCCGGTTCGGCCGACTGCGCCAGTGCGCAAAGATATTTTAAAAAAGTACAGGGTAAAAGTATATATTGTGACTAGTCCGACAAAGTAAGTCTATAAGGTAGTGTATATTTCTTATATTTCAAAAATATATAAAAATGTAAGAAAGTTAAAAAAAACGTTAAATTGCATGTGTGAAGTGCGTTTTTGGTCTTCTTCTTTGTTGGTAACTATCAAGTCACTGACCAGAAATCATATGTACTACCAATGAGATCCAAAAAATGTATTACATGTGCATATTTATTTTAACATCAGTGCCAGCTGACAGCACTTTCCAAAAATAAACATTTTATAGACCAAGAAATTTATAAAAAAAGGTTAAGCTAACGATTAAGCTTAAAAAATGAATACATATAGATATTTTATTCTCCATAAATTTTTCTTATGCAATCTCGACGGATGCCTAATAATTATCTCAGCGTTTAGGGTGAGGTTTCGAGTTTAAACAGTATTTTTTAAGTAAATATCGTGTTAAATCCATCACGCGATTGTTACAAAACAATGTCAAAAACGGAGAGTAGGTGGTATATATAATTATAGAGTAATGTAGACAATTTTTTCAATGATAATAGAGATACATGCTACATGTAACAGTTTATTAGTTAAACAGATAATTCGACAATTTATACGTCACATAACTGTACTTATGATTCCATACACTGAAATTGATAAATTGGCTGTGAAATTTGTTGTGGAAAAATTTGTCGTTAATTCTCATTAAATAAAATGTGTTTCATAAAACTTCGACCTAAAATTTAAGTCGAGGAAAAAAGTAGAACTACGAACGCATTTGAACGAGAAACACTAAGATTATCAATTTTAGTCAATCAAAAATTTGTATACTATTGTGTTCGTTATCAAGTTTTAAACAATTCGGAAAATGTCCGTCCCTCTGTTTGCCCGGTGCCGCGGTCACGCTTTAAACATCTCAAGAACAAGATGTTCAAACAATGTAAAAATTGGGTGAAAAATTGTAGCTATTGTTTTTGAGCTAAATTCAATAATAACTGCTTTCCCAGTGGCGTCCCAAAATATAATATTCTACTATATCAAGATGGGGTCGGTCAAGTTGCCCCCCCCTCCAAATTGCAGTAACCAAACCGAAATGTACGTCCTAATTTTGCACATATTTTGGTGTACACAATTGTGCACACCTTGCCCTAAGAACTGGAATGGGAAAACGGATTTGAAAAATTGACGTTTGCCCCCCTCTTGCGCGAATGGAAATAATTTAACAACATTCTGTTGTAAACGTTTCATTTTGCACAATTTTGCAAAGCTTCAGACTCGCCCCCACAGCCTCTTGAAATTATTCATTACATTCAGCCCCTCCCACGCCCTAGGTTAAAACCATTTTCTAGCCTCGTGAAATTCGTGAAAATCGTGAAATTTTGCACAATTTTACACAATTTTGTACACCCATGTCCACAGATGCGCCCTCACAACCTCTGGAAAAATACCGCCACTCTCAAGTAGGCCAGGAAACGAAGACATGAATTAAATAGTGCTAAACAGATTATTGTTTTAAGTTGTAGGGTTGATCCTTACGAGTAACAGACCAAAAAGCATGGACGTCGTGCGTTAGGGGGGAGAGTGGGTAAAAAAGTCTATAACTGGAAATTATTTTCGAACATACAGGGCGAGCCAAGAAAAAATACAGGATCAAGTGCCTTTTTTTAAATGGAATGCTATTTATATGAGTACATTTTTTCACCTTTCTAGTCTCCTTTCACTATATTATTATTGACTATCTCCCAACCACTTGAATATAATGAATTTTTTTGTTGAAATAATGCAATCTGCAGATGGATATTAAAAAAATCACTACAGTGACAATTATGGGTTTTAAGAAAAACGTATGTGAATACCAGTTACGAGACATCTAATTAATATTTTTGAATCATTTTCATTTCCTAAAAATGTACCGGGTGGCCAAAAATTATTTTTCTATTAAGAACTTTTTAAATTGAATTTTCTCAATTTTTTCAAATGGAGCACCCTGTATATTTTTCAACGATGTGATGTAGAAATGAAAAACGAAAATTTTTCTTTCCTATGGCTATGAAAAGTACTTCCCTATGGCTAATTACAACCATTTCCGTTTTATAAATAAATAAGTGTTTATTTTTCAATCAAGAACTTTTTTAATCGAATTGTCGAATCCAATTTCTTAAAATGGTAGAATGTAGAAATGAAAAACGAACATTTTTTTGTACTTCCCTAGGGCTAATTGTTTTTTTGAGCAATAATTATAAAATTCAAAAATAAACTTATAAAAAGAGGTTTCTACAAATAACTAATAAAAAATTATAATAAATGTTCTACATGTTGCCCATTTTGATTGACACATCACATCTCTGATTAACACACGTGCCCTTTTGAAATGAGGTTCCCACTGTTCCTAAAATTATCTTTTTATTATTCTTTATTATTCTTTCCTTCATATTTTGTACTGTTGTTGGTGTGTCTCTATAAACAATTTCCTTCATGTATCCCCATAAATAGAAATCCATTTTTGTAAGATCTGGGGATCTAGCAGGCCATTTAATGGGTCCATTCCTTCCAATCCATTGATGAGGAGGGTAGGTATTATTTAAGTGGTTCTAATTGCATTTAAATAATGTGGTGGAGCACCATCTTGCTGAAAACATATCCTATTTAGATTTACTTGTTTAGATTTAGATTTACTTGAGTGAGATTTAACAATAATAGTGGCAAATAGTTTTTCTTAAAACCCATAATTGTGGCTGTGGTGATTTTTTAATATCCATCTGCAGATTGCATTATTTCAACAAAAAAATTCATTACATCCAAGTGGTTGGGAGATAGTCAATAATAATATAGGACTAAAAGAGGACTAGAAAGATGCTTCAAAAAATGTATTGATATACATAGCATTCCATTTAAAAAAAGGCACTTGGTCCTGTATTTTTTTCTTGGCTCACCCTGTATGTTCGAAAATAATTTCCAGTTAACCTTTTTTATTTAGTTTACTTGCATTTTTTATAAAAATTTCTAGCCATCATAGAACTCGAGATATCGAAGTCCGACGCACTATTGCCTCACCCTGTATAATGTTCCACCTCCATTAATGTATGGTAAATATGAAGATTTAATGCATATTTGTACAGGTCTTAATCCTGTTGTTCAGTTATCTGAACACAGAGTTCTATCGATCCCTAGAGTCCCATTGAAGGTTAACTTACCTATATTATAACTTATGATACCTAACGTTTTATGTAACTTTTGTATGTTTTTAAGAATAAAGTTTTGTTTGACCAGAATCTTTAATTAATAGAAGTCATGTACTAAGGGCTTAAGTGGTGTTTAAAACCATTTTAATCATCACCAATGGGCGTATCTGGTTAAATGGCTCAAAATGACGGCCTTATTATGTATAATTAATTTTTATGAAAGTATATTGAAACCCTCAGGATGAATAGATAAAAATAAAAAAATCATTTAATTGTAAATATTCATTAGCATATTCATTCATTATTCATTCTAAAATATTTAAACGAGCTGAAAAATTGTATAAATTCAGATACGCCCTTTGGTAACGGGAGCGACGATATGTCTGTACGCAGCTCCAGTACGTCGGTGGCGTAACTTTCAGGCGTATATCGATATCGATACATCGTAATAAAAAATCTAAAAAAACAAAATTGCGGAGAGGTCGATTTTTGGAAGACGATTACTAATTGTCCTGGAATTGGTACGTGTCCACCAATTTGGAGCTCACTATAATTTTTTCCGAAGATGATACCATTTTTCGTCTTAAGTTCCTGTAGTAAGTACTCCTGTCTTAAGTATTTTACAATCTCTGGCGTTTACAAGTTCTCTTTTTGAAATTAAATACCGGAATCCTCGAAGAGTATTCAGTAAGTCATGTTTAATGATTTATCGCTAAATTATTTTATACATTTGCATATGTTGTCAACACCAGTAGTAACTTTAATAACATAAGTTGTTAATTACTGCCGTGTAGTTAGTCCAACAATAGTCAATTCCATAAATACAAAGATCAAGGTTTATCACTTAATTTTGTCAAGGGAAGTAGGTGAGCAAAAGCTGATATTACCATCATTTCTTATAGGTAAACAAAAGTTGTATTTGAAGGACTATGTAGATAAATTTAACAGAAATGTATACTTTCGCGAAACAGGATCATGTAGAATGGTTTAAAAAATATACATAGTTGACCCACATACGTTGTAAGTGTATGTGAACGGGTACGTGATGACGTTTGGCTACTGTTAATTTGCTTGCAGAGGTGGGGTTCGCGGGGGTCCGGGGGGTGATTGAAATTTTAACTCGTCTCTATACCAACACTAATGATTTCCAATAGGACCATCAACATCATATACTACATGCATTATTGAATTTAATTTCCAGTTGGTTCAGTCGATTTTATATGAAAATAATATCAAACGGGACCACCCTGTGACGGAATTCCTGCGTAACAATCTAAAAATATTCTTGTCAAATATCCAACTAGTATTACAACCGCATTCCGCGTTCACGTATCGTTATTATATGGTCAGTCGGGCGCCCCTGTTGTCATTTGGGGCGCCAGTTGGGGACCCGATAATTCGTTTGTCCCCAATGGAATGGAGAACGAACACTCTACGGTGAAGAAGCATCCCAACCCTTTAATGCAGGAAACATGATGAGCGACTTGATGGCAGGAGATGAAGAAAAATGGAGGAGGACATACAACATCATAAGAGGCATTATCGAGACAAAGGAGAGAGATAGTAGATGACAAAAACATGACGTCTACCCGTCGAAGTAATGCGAAAGCGGTGCCAGCGGGATAGATGGGAAGACAAGGAGGAGTGGTTTTCGTTGGTAAGAATCCGACACTCCCACCCAACAGTGGGGTCTTATGCAAGATTTCCACTCCTCCTTCCTAAAAAAAAAGTCGGGCGACCCTGCGTCAAATTCAATTGTGTTTCAGGTCAAGGAAATTATAATCGTGTCGTGTTATCTGAAAAGGCAAGGGATTAATTAAGAAGAATATCAAAAGCTGCAGGATCCGAATACGGAACCTGTATATAAAGCATACGCGTTACACAGTAGGCTCTGGCAAACGGCTGCTGAATTTTGGTCAATTGGTTATTATTTACACGTCATGTTAGCAGCATGCTGTGGCACATGCGCATTGGAAATCATCAGTGTTGTACTATAGACGCGAATGAAATATAGTAGAGGTGACGTAAAAAGATTTAAAAAAACAAGTGGGGTTGGGGGAAACGTAGAATAAGTACTGACAATTGCACGAAGTAGTAATAATTACACTAATTATATATGAGACACTTAGAAAAAAAAAATTTCCAGAGAAATTGTATAAACAATTATGTTTTCCATTCTAGTAATCACCGATTAATCGGGACTATTAAACTGTTATGTTCACTTTTAGTAGTTAACAATTTGAGTATCCGAAATTTATTGTAGGTATATTTGACGGATAACATTGATTTTAAACAGTGACTATGCCTTCCCTTTTGCATGTGTTTAGAAATTCAGGTCGGCATATTACTTTTATTAGTCGATTACATCAATATTGCCACAGCGTATTTATTAGATACGTTGTCATATATTTACCACAAATATCCGTGTCGCTTTATTGTTTTGTGAGTTGAACATCGGCAGTTCTGTGACGCTAACCTAGGTCAGCAGATCTATGGTCTAATTCCAGAGGGCGTTGGCCTTTTCGAAGCCGTTTTCTAACTAATTAAGTAAGTTTTACCAGATATATAGTCACTTAACCTAACTTTTTTTACTTGTAACGAGACTTATCGGTCTGTATTATATGGCTTCATTGTCTTTCGGTGAGTGTAAGCCACACCACGTTTTAGACCACCTTTTTCACCAAGTCTTATACTACCTTTGGAACCACCTTTAGGACCAGCTTGCTGAAGTCCATCGACCCCTGTACCGATGTAGAGTCACAGGCGAGATCCACCTTACTGGAAGACCTGTTGCATATCACAGATAAGCTAGTTTGAAGAATATTTTAAAAGGGGACACACCCTGTGATTGAAAAAATTATTATACCGTATTAAAAATACGAAATTATTACAGAAAACGTTTGACAAAGTGTCTATAGGTATTCGCCTGGTTACTCTCGCTGGTTAAGCAATATATTTGGGTAGGCATTGCCTCACTATTTGTATGTATATTGATTTCGGAAACGTCCTCGTGCACGTTGATATTTGAACAGTTTTTCTGTGTAAGCTATTTATGTATATGCTGCGTTTCCAAGTATAGTACCACATTTTTATGTAATTTTGAATTCTTTTTGTTATGGAATCACCATTTTTAAATTCCCATTCGCAAACATTACAGAAAGTGCCAGAGTGTATTCGATATCCAGGACAATTTGGGAACTAACTGACTTAGTTGTGCATGGTCAGTGGCGTCCACGGGAATTTTATTTTCATTAAGAGCTGAGCTAGCTTGGGCAAACTTTTTATTGCCCACTTTAAATCGCTGTTAAATGTACTCCAAGGGGTAATAAAATATTTCCGCTATCCCTGTTTGTTATTTTAAAATGTGTGCTTTACTAGTGGTCGAAGCTGAGCATTACGATATACAGTATATCTCGCATATATAAGAAACCGTAAAAACCGTAAAAAAAAAGAAAACAGCTACTTCGCTGATCATCCGCAGAACTGTTTATCTTTATTTAATATACGAAGTGCTTGTACTGTTCTTTATCTAACATGCAAGGACTATGGGCGCCTTGTGTTTTTTTATAATTCTTATATTTAAGAGATGAACTGTATCTATGCTCTTAAATGTACATCGTGGGTCAAGATTGTCATCTGACAACATAATATGGATTAATTCATTTTAGTTAAGATTCACTTAAGATGGGCGTAGTTTAATCTACAATCTACTCATAACATCTCGTAACTGAGTTAAACACAATTTTACCAATGAATTTATGAATTTCGTAATTTGGTTTAATTAATTCAACTCAAATGTTCCTTATATGTTTTTGGCGCTGACGCTTTTGACGCTATTAATGCTAGAAATTATGTGCTAGTATCATGTAATGTAGTCTAAGTCATAATCTGTACGAAAATAAACTTAAAAAAATTACTTGAACCGACACGCCAATGCATGATTCTCGGCTTTCTGTATGAGGATAATGTACATGTCTGTTTATTTTCACAATTTATATACTATGCTGCAAATAAACTTTTACACGGTGCCGGAAAATTTTTTAGTATCATTTCCTTGTAAATATAGGTAGATATGTTACATCGTGTTTACGTATGTGGTTTCCGTCAATTTTCTCGGGCATTTGTTTCAGGGCTTTTACGCCGATAAAACTTAAATGGATGTTTCTGTCAAATTGAATGTTTCAACCTGCCATACATCACAAAGATTACTTTTCCCTTAGGTTAGAGAACATTTCCCGCCATGAAAATTTCTCTAAACTTTTCTCCCTTTCCTGTGAGCAAATGTGAGACATTCTGGCGGCATAGGTGATCTGCGATTCCGGAGACACCAAGAGTTCGGGTCGAAAGGAACTATATAAACCACCAAAACGTCCGGCATGATGAAGCCGCCATCTTGAATGTGTATCTTGACACAAAATTCGTGCGTTCACAAAATTCCCGAGACACCGATTTTGGCTCGGACCATATCGAGGGTCTCACGCCATATGGGCGTATGCGACAAAAGCAAAATTTTACAAATTTTAATACATTTTAGCGGTAAAATGTATTAAAAAATATATGATTTATGATAATTTTTTCAAAATTAAAAATATCTATTTTAACCAAGATTTGGCTGATACGCCTTTATGCCAGGATGAAACTATTACTTATTTTGGGGCGTATGAACCACTTATATGAAATAATAATAAATAATTAGCCAAATTAGGAACGAATCAAGTTTATTACTACCACTACAACAGTTTTAGGAAAAATATGCTTTAGGATGTACAGGGTGTTCCAAAAAAGATGTCCCACGTGTCCTCGAAAACTATTAAAGTAACAAAAAAACCATATACAAAAGTTTCTCAGTTTTAAGAACTTACTTAAATTATTAAATTATGCCATTCTTATTTTTGTACAGGGTGTCTTACAAGTGCTGCTTGGACTTCAACTTCCGAGGTTTAAATGGGGCATCCTGTAAAAAATATTTAAAAATTTACTTGAAACAAAAAAATGTGTTTTTTTGTTACTTGTAGTTTCCAAGATAACATAGTGAAACATCTTATTTGGGTACCCTCTACCTCCTCATATTTATAGTGCAACGTAACTTAAACTAAAATAAGGTAGAAAAAATGTTCATTTTCGAATATACCCTAGGTATTAATTCCTTTTTCTTTTTCTTTTTAACATATTTAACATATATTGCTCTTAAAGCAGATAGTGAGGTAATGAATCGTAAAAGTTGTGATACATTGACAAGTACAGTATGATCTTTTCCATGACAAAGAGACTGCAGATCCGAATATTTTTTTTCATCAATGGGAAGCTTAGAGTCATAGAATGGTTTATATAAATTCTCTCTGCGACCTTTTCCTTTCCTAATGTTTACAGCTTGAAATTGCTCTTCCCAAAATTCATTTTTGAAGAAAAGTGTATCCGGATTTGACTTTAGAAAACACAACCAACGCACTTCACTCCAGTTTAAAACCTTCCCATCCTCTGATTTATTTTGAAAATACTCTACAAGTACTAAATACATTTAGTTAACTAATTTAGTATTTGCAACTGATAATTAATGAAAATTTTTATATATTTACCTAAAAATGGTTCATACGCCTCTATGGCGTACTGCCACGTGTAAAATTGGCGTTTACGCCGTTTATAATTTTGTGTTTTTTGACCAAAATATACTACAAATTCACAAACCGTTTGGGCAGAGCATACGCCATATTAGTAGGTATCAATCCATGAAAAAAGGGATTTTGGCCAATAGTGGCGTATACGCTCATATGGCGTCAGATGTGATCTGCTACCCTAAAAATATTGTAAAAAATAAAAAATTTAGTGGATTTATAGAGAAACTAATAAACGCCAAATAAAAAAAAATTATACTGGCAGGGTTTGAACCCGGGACACATCGCCTTAGAATCCTGAACATGACCGCTATAGAAGCAATGAAAATTAATTATTTCTGAATGATAATTATTAAATGTTAATGTAGTTGAAAAGTTTGAGAACTGTACGATTTGTTATTAGCTATTGATATATTTTTTTGTACTTCTTGGGACGTCACTGTGGAATATTTGTTATTTTATTTGGCTCAAAAACCATAGGAAGTTCGAAAGGGGACGCAAGTGTTTTATTTTCATCCACATGTAATGATTACAATTAAAAGCATAGTTGCAAAATGATGAATAAATTGCACTATTCAGTTGTAGTTAGAAATAGGTCTATTTTAATACACAATGCATCCTGGAAATGCATTTTTAAACATCGAAAACTTTCTGGTTTTACGATGATAAACCTTGGCTGGCATCGACTCCAAAAATAACAATTATTCTTGTATATTATTGGTCTAATAAACTAATTGTATTCTAAGTAAGAATGAATAACGTAATTATTTTTTACATTTTAGTGCAGTTTTTTTAGAATAGATTTTTTGAAGTCGCTTTTGTTCTTTAGTATAATAAAATAAATGTTACTTCCTATGTTTTTATTAAAAAATTAAATATTACCCCACTAATGACATGTCAAAATAATTTAATTGACATCACTCATGTAAAAATCCCTTTTTACAACAGACGTTTTTGTTGAAAAACTAACTGGATAAAAAATCGATTGCTTTTTTTAGTTATATTTTTTATTATTATATTATTAGTTATATAGTTAATATTTTGAAAAAAATTTTTGATTTTGATTTTGAACGAAAAATTTTTTTGAACGTGTTCCGCTATGGGACGTCTTGAAAAAGTTGGAAAAATAATTACTACGACAAAGATATCCGAGTTTCGTCACTTTATTGCTTTTTAAGAGTACTTGTAAAAGCAGACTGATATTTTCCGCAATAAATGATCAAGCGGTTCCAGACTCTCCGACCAGCTGTTCCGCTAAGCCTACTTACCACTAGACTTGATAAATATTTAGTTTCAAAAATAAGAAGCACCAACCTTGACATATTTATGCAGACGGTACATGGAATGAGGCTGCTTCACGGGATGCATGGTGATGGCCCTGTGGACTTCTTTCTGCTTCAAATCCCCGGTAAAAGCGGCCTCCCCGCTATTGTTATGGTACAAAATCACTTGCATCTGTGGGCATGTAATAAGACAGCACATTATTTAATTTATTAATGGAATGAATGGCCTGCTTCGTTATTTAAACTCTCAACAGGCCGATAAATAAATCGCATATGACAAATAAATTATTTGATTACATAATGGCTTATGTCTAACAATATGTTGCCTACATGCAAAATAACAAACAAATCATATACCTATTTAGAGACCATTTATGCGACTATATCCCTCGTTTTACAATTACTCAATTACATGGGGTTATTTAACCCTCTAATAATATGTCCAGCTACGCTCATGACACTGCTCGCCTAACAACATCAGGCGATTGGATTTACGTTTAGGCATAGATGCACCGGATTTTCCTCTTTTTAACGGTTTTTTAAAACTTTAATCGTACGTAAAGCAGGCATTAAAAGCGCACATACAGGATGATGCACTCATAAAAGCCGTTAATCTTCCATTGTTTTTTAAAAATGCTTTAAATATTACGATTAACAGATTTTTAAAAACTATAAATGTTCTTCCTATGGATTTGTAAAAAGATAACGTGGAAAATCAAATTGAAATAAACATATTTCCCATATTTCCTTATCAGCTCATTACAGTTGTTCCTATTCCTATTATAATTCAGTTGTCGGGGATGAATTAGACAAAAAATAATTTTTTGATCTACAGGCGTGTTTTTTCACAGGCACAGGCGTGTCAAAATCGTGTTCTACGGCAAAAAATACATATGCGGTATAAAAAAACCACGCCTGTGGCTCGAAAATTCACTTGAATTCTCTGAGAACTGAGCTATTATTACATCGAGGTAAATTGCCATTTAAGTACGCTAAAATTGACCCCCGTAACCGATAAATTACGATGTTTAGAATTAGTTTCAGAGGAGTAATCTCTTACAATATTTTATTCCGATACATAAGCGTCAATCTGAACCTAAATAATATATTTTTAGCCAGTTTATTTATAAGAGTAGACAAATGTACATCCAGGTGTGAAAGTTATAGGTATTTCGCGTAGGTTAAAAAAAGCGGATCAAGCTGTAATGCAAAAACGTGTAACGAATAAGTATTGCAGTATTTCTAGTTGATACTTTTCGTATGGGAATTTCAAATGCCTTGTGGAAATCTACTGTTTAACATAGTTTCAGATCACAATTCTAACAAGGACCTACCTTCTTTTTAACATGTATTTTGACGCGTTTCCATCGTTCCAAAATGCGTTTACATCTGAATTCCGTAAAACCTAATTTTCAAATAATCCGACGCGAGTTACGTCTCGAAAGTGTCCATCATCGGAACACTGAAAATTCCGAAATCATTAACTTTTAAATTGTTAACTTTAATAACTTTCTGTAGGAGTGCGTTCGACTGACTCTTTTTGTTAAGGACTTAACTGTAATGTAATTGCACAAAAGTACTCTTTTGGTTATGACAATAAAAAAACTAAAAAAAGAAACGAAAATAAAAAAATCAGTAACCTAAAAAAATAACACTGAAACTAAATCATAGCAAACCTGTTTTGTCTTAACATAGGTCTCAGCTATAAAGGCATTATACAAAATGACTATTTTATTTATGACAAAAAAAAACAGAACAAAAAAATCACACTCAAACTAAATCACACCAAACGTGTTTCGTTTTAACAGATGTCTTTAAACTATAAGGGCATTGCCCAAAATGACTCTTTTGACTATGACAATAACAAACTAAAAAATAAAACAACCAGAAGGCTAACAAACAAATCACACAACACAAAATCATACCAAACGTGTTTTGTCTTAACAGAGGACTCAACTATAAAGTCATAGCACTAAATGACTTTTGGTTATGACATTTAAAGTAAAAAAAATAATAAACATTCAAAAAGCTAACAAAAAAAATCATACTGAAACTAAATCATACCAAACGTGTTTTGTCTTAACAGATGACTTAAGTATAAAGGCATGGCCCAAAATGACTCATGGCTGTGACAATATAAGAAATAAAAAATAAAACTCAAATGGTTAGTTGATCGCACCAAAAAATGATCGCTCCAACACTAAAACATAAAAAACATGTTTCGTCTTAACAGAGGACGACTTAATTATAAAGTCTATTAACTTAACTATTGCACAAAAAGACCCTTTTGGTTATGACAATAAAAATCCAAAAAAGAACAAAAATAAACAATCAGAAAGCTAACAAAAAAAATCACACTGAAACTTAATCATACCAAACGTGTTTTGTATTAACAGAGGACTTAACTATAAAGGCATTGTCCAAAATTATTCTTCTGGTTATGATAATAACAAACTAAAAAATAAAACAATCAGAAAGCTAACAAAAAAATCTCACTAACACTAAATCATACCAAATGTATTTTATATTAACAGGACTCAACTATAAAGTTATTGCACAAAATTGCACTTTTGGTTATGACAAAAAAAAACGAAAATAAAACAAACAGAAAGTTAAAAAAAATCACACTGAAACTAAATCATACGAAACGTATTTTGTCTTAACAGAGGACTAAGCTACAAAGGCATTATACAAAATGACTCTTTTGGTTATGACATTAAAAAACAAAAATAACAAAATTAAAAATCATTAAAAATCCAAAAAAAACAAAAATAAACAAGCAAAAAGCTAACAAAAAAAATCACACTGAAACTAAATCATACCAAACGTATTTTGTCGTAACAGATGACTTAACTATAAAGGCATTGCCCAAAATGACTTGATTGTGACAATAAAAAAACTAAAAAATAAAACACTCAAATAGTTAGTTAATAAAAAATGATCGCAACAACACTAAAACATAAAAGAACGTGTTTCGTCTTAACAGAGGACTTAACTATAAAGTCATTGCACAAAATGACTATTTTTGTTACGACATTAAAAAACCGGAAAAAGTTTCAATCAGAAAGCTAACAAAGAAAAAATCACAATTAAACTAAATGATACCGATCGTGTTTTGTCTTAACAGATGACTTACCTCATTGTACCAAATGACTCTTTTGGTTATTACATTAAGAAATAAAAAAAACAATAATAAACAATCAGAAAGCTAACAAAAAAAATCACACTGAAACTAAATCATACCAAACGTGTTTCTAGGACTTAACTATAAAGTCATTGCACAAAATTACTATTTTGCTTATGACTTTTGTCATCAATAATAAAAATAAACAATCAGAAAGCTAACAAAATGCGAATACGAGCTAAAAACGAATATACAGAAATAAATACGTTGTTGAGATAGCGTCATAGCGTGTTAACAAAAAAGCGCTCACCCGGAGAGATGGACGGACTGACATTTTGAACGTTATTTAAAATTTTATGACTAATAAAAATGTTTGTTCTAAACGTGTTTGTCTAAACGAAAATTGTCGATTTTAGTTTAGTTTGTATGTAGCGGAATATGTTTTTCTGGATTGGATAATTTTCTGCAGTACACTGCACTATCAAATTCCCGGCAATTAAATACACGTTATCGCCTTTACAATGATGTTTAAAATAACTGTAGTTTAGACAATGACGCTTAAAAAAATAAATCTTGCAGTAAATATATCATTTTTATCTTCCAGCTGTGTAACGAGGAGCGAATTTTTGCAGCCGTTATAATAAACGGGTTTAGAATTACACAGAGACATAATAATCGTCTCTAAAAATACAAACACAAACACGCAAAAGGACTTTATTCTTGAACTAGCACTTAGTTCAGTTAACTGATATTTTAAATTGAAAATAAATTGTTTATTCTGTGTGTGGTCTCCATCTCGAAGTATGCAAAACGAACAATCTAATTTGTTTCCAACATTTTATTTTTAAATCTTTTAAGTAACTGTGCAGATATCCTTTTTGTTTATCTTTATTTATATAAACATTTCAATTAAATGTTTAGTATCATAAAAATAGGGTCACGCGTATTTTTGTCACTCAGTATGTCTGTATATTAATTATGCAGATATCTTGATGTTGGATAGCGTTAACGCACAAAATGTTTTAAAACCAAATGCAAAAAACAACTTGCGTCACATGGAACAGAAGATTGATGTAGGTAGTAATTTTATTATACGTTTATTTAAATTATGCTTTAGGCGTTTTTCCTAAACCATGTTTGTGTACTTGTAATGTTTATGGCCTATCCACTCAAGGATGTTCATTTATTTATTAGTTCTTTGAAGGTGAATATTACCACTGTCTTCCTACCGTCCCCAATCCTACAGGGTGAATCTGAAATACATCAAATTAAAAAAAGCGGTAGATGAGGTTTTAATGAAAAATCCGTCATTTGAATTTGAAAATCGTCATTTGAATATCGATATATACACTAATACACTAATAAACTACACACAAAACACTCATACACATACACTTAATATTATGCCTTCAATACTCCGCAACAATGAATTTAAAACTGCCAGGCACACACACACACACACCTGCTAACAACTACAACTCAAGGGGTCTCAGTTGCTCGTATTTTAGATATATTTTGCAAATGACTATTGTTGTCATTATTTCAAAGTTATGAAGATTATCAGATTTAAATAATCTCATGTATTTAAAATTCCCCCTGTATATAATATAAGAGGTTATTAGTATACGACTCTCAGATCAAATTTCCACACTTATTTTATGATTTTAGGACAATATTTTGTCGAATATTAGGATGTTTTTAGGACATATTCATGAAAATTAAGTTTTACTCTGAATATTATCTCGAAAAAAATATTGTAAAAAATTAATTGATGTTTTACATACTTAGTATTTTACGAAAAATACTGGAAGAATATTCTTATTTCATTATTTCAAAGATAAACTCATTTGGATATTCCTGTAATATTAACGACATATTATATAATATTAACGACTGTAATATTAACGACATGTTCTATTAATATGTGTATTAAATCAAATATTCTATGAATAATCCGTTAGAAGAAAGATATTCCTGTGATATTATATGGATATCTAAAAAAGGATATTCCTTTCGGGAGGTTGAGAGAATATTCGCATATTAGAATCGCAGCTGTACAAAGTAGCAGGCAATAGTTTCAAATAAACTATGCGCAAAAGACAAACACCCTTGTATACATTTACACTATTTCACACCTAAACATTTTAATTCTTAATCAAACACATACGATATATAATTTTTTCCGATAAATTCACGTTACCTTTCTAATTATTTGTATGTCTGTCCTATTCTTTAAGAGGTCCTTTTATTGCAATTAAAATACTGACGTTTATTAATTTATTTGGAGAGTAAGAAATAATACGTTCTTTAAATTTTTAATGTCCATTTAGCGCGCGCGTATACAGATCTCCGATCACGGACGAAGACTGCCGATAGTAGGCGGGAGCTGCACAACAATAGCGGTATCCTAATAACATTATTGTTTTTATTACGTGGCGCCCCTAACGACTTGTTATCTATCAGCACTATTATACGTCAAATTGCTTTGTCTCACCCTGTATATGCTTTTATTTTATATAATATTATTTTATGTTAACATATTTTCCTAGTCGAGGTATATAGTCGAAAAAACGGCGCAGTATTGATGATTATCACATGATTATTATATTTGCGTTGAATTTTCAATCAACATAAACCATCTACAGGGAAGGCATCGAATCAACCGTTACACCCGTTTGCATCGGCAGTCGTTTAAACTTCAATGTTGACAAAGTAAAAGTGTCGTTTTTAAACTAATTTAATATCAGTTCTGCGTCGTGACGAGTAACGGTTGGTTCGGTATTATACATTACCTAATTTAAAGTTTAGTTAGTACAGTTCTTATAGCCTACATTAGTATAATCTTGAAAAGAACTTTAGGTAGAGAGGTGCTGTTTTAGATAATGATAATGGTATCAGGACCCAATAATCATGTTTATTTACAAAAACCTTAGATGGTTATTAGATGGGAGAGAGGTGTATGGTGATGATGCTGGCACATAGAATGCAGTGAGGACATGGCTACCTTTGATTTAGACTAATTAATCGTAGACATTGTATCTACTAGTATTTAATCTTGAGATAATTGTTAAATCATTCTCCACCGTTGCTATATTCTCACATTGCTTCTATTTAAACCCCGGAGAGGGTTGATGTAGCACAAAACACTGCAATAGTTTCCACTACAGTCTTTCTAATAAGTGTGTGCAGTTGACTGACCGCGTATAGGAAAAACCGCAGTTGCCACAAGTAATTCTCAATTTTCTCAATATTCAAATGAATTTAATTATGGCAATTCCGTAAACATTTATTTTCATAGTTAAAAGCGGCAAGGCCGCTCTATTGTAGACCCAAGGCCCGGTGTGTGTTTAGTTATAACAGTCGCAAACGTTCGCCTCTCTTGCATGAGCGGGTTTGCGGGAATTTCACGCGTAATCTGTACTCTGTAACGGTCATTCGCGACAGAGTAGTGCGTTGGTTGAGATATTTCCGTATATGTAGTGCTGTTTTAATGTGCAATACAATATAATATCGGCGAACGATGGAAAATATTCCAAAACGTAGGCACTACCGATCGGTAGGTGAGAAAAAATTATTTTACGAGTATTTTACTGCACACAGAGAGATCACCCTCATCGCGATAAGGATGAATTGGTGGATATGTGTTCGGATTATACAGAACCATCAAAGTCAAACATATACACAGTTTTAAGGGCAAAAAATGCGATACTTAGAACACGGTTTATTTAGAAATACCGAATTGCCATCTTTAGATAAGGTGCTGCAAGGTATAAGTGAAAATGATATTATACAGAAAATGTGCAGGGTTTGTCTGGCAAAAATTTTGAAAGACATGAATTTTACGTATGGAAAACTAGACAGAAAGAGTATTCTCATATAAAGATATGAAATAGTTGCTTAGCCGATGAATTATCTCGAAAAATAAATAAGTTTCGACACGAAGGGCGGAAAACTTATTACACTGACGAAGCATGGGTCAACTACGGACATACTGTGAAGACAGTCTGGCAAGATGGAAATGTGAAAAATGCACGGCAAGCTGTGATTAAAGGCTGGACAACTGGTTGAAAAATGCCGCCTGGAAAAGGTCGCCGTTTAATCATAACGCATATTTGAAGTGATAGTGGATTTTTGCGTAATGGAGAATTGATATTACAATCTAAGAAGACCGGAGACTACCACGAGGAAATGAATTCCGAAGTATACGAGAAATGGTTTGGCGGCGTACTCAAACATTTGGAATCAGGAAGTGTCGTGGTTATGCGCAATATCATAGTCGAAAAGGTGAACAAACAGTCATGAGGAAAGAGAAGAATTCAAGAATGGTTAACAGAAAAGGGCCTTTTTCTTCCTTACCAAGAAAATTACTTGAAGGCGGAATTATTGCAAGTTGCTAAGTACATGCCATAAATATAAGAAACTGGCAGTGGATGAACTGGCATTGACGTCTGGAGCCACATTGCTTAGATTACCTCCTTATCACATTGAACCCCATTGAATTGATCTGGGCGCAAGTAAAAGGAGAAGTGGCGAGAGTGAATGGGACTTTTAAATTAGATGACGTAGAGAGACATCTTCGAGGATCAATGGAACATGTCACAGCAGAAAATTGTCAGAAGTATTAATTACGTGATGAAAGAGAAATAGATAATGAGGGATGTGGATTTGGCGGTTGATCAAGCCATAGAACCTAGAGTAATGAGAAAGAAGCAGGTGAAGTAGGTTCGAGACTCTTCTGGATGTGTAGAATGTTCCCAGGCAAGTACAATGCAATGACACTTACCTCTGTCGGCTCTTTAGCTCCATCCTGGCTCACCAAACTTACCACTTACTTCATTTACTGACCTAAACTCTTACTAGACCAAGACTTAGAACATGAGAAAGTCAATCAATATCTTTCTAATTTTCGAAAACTATCAAAGTCTGACAAATTAATGAAAGAAATGACCAAGGCGAGTGCACCTCTCGCAAATCAGCTAATGCCAATTACAGCCGAACGTGCAAAGCGAAAATATAATTATATACAAACGAACCAATTATGTTGCATGAAAGGGATGCCGAAATATATAATACATAATATAAATACATAATACAACAATAGCGACAGTGAAGATGAAGTGGAAAGTGACTGAAAATAGTAATATTAGTGATTATAATATTATTAAATAGTGACAGAAAATAGTGGTATTAATTACACGTTTTTAAGGTAAGTATTAAGGTATTAAGGGGTAAGGTATTAAGGTATTTTTATTTTTTGTTGAGAATTTTTTGTTTTATTTTTGGATATGTGATATATTTTATTTGTCTTATTGTTTTATTTTTGTTGATAATTTTTTGCTTTATTTTGGAATATAGGTATATTTATTTTATTGTTTTTATTTTTTGTAGAATTTTTGCTTATCTTGGAATATTTATTTATTTTATTTTTCCGTTTTAAATTTTATTTTTCACGGCTACTTAGATGTTTTGTACATATTAATTTTCGTTTCTTGTGGGAAATCTGGCTACTGGCGAACCACCCACTAAAAAATGGTAACGCGCTGAAAGCAGTACGTCATGAGTGGTGTGGAAACTTGCATTCAATATTAGCTGTGGTGTTGAAAATATGCACATATAAACCTTCTACTCTCAACCCCCTAAGAAAAAAAATGCCTACGCCCATGAGAAATATTGCCGGTCGTTGAACTACACATACCTATTAGAAAGACTGTAGCACTAAACAAAGATTCTACTTTTAGATGATAGCGCCAACCCCGAAATTTTTCAAGTAATCACTTTCACAAAGCACATTCGCGAACAGAGTGATTTGTAAAATTTGTAAAATGTATACAATTATCGTTTAAGATAAAAATAATACTAGTCCATATAGAAAATTTCCCGTTCTGTCAGTTGGCAGAATCTCGGTAAAACTAACACTTCATGCAAAAAAGGCGGTTCAATGTTTAAGGGTTGATATCATTCTCTTCCTACAACCCCTGACGATGACTCTTGTGATTAATAGATTCCGGCTGTCAAAACTACCCCAAAGCAAAAATTCAGCGCCCACGATGGAGATTCCAGGTATGAGGTCATCCTTCGTCTCTGACAGCTGTACTAAAACTTGAGTTTTAATCATCTCCAGGTGAAACTCGCATCGAGTCTGTGTCTGTGTCGGTGCGTGTGGAAACTACCTCAGTGTTGTTTTTTCTATCTAAAGCAACAGTTTAGGGAACAAGCCATTTCCTTTACCCAAGAGACATTTTTTAAATTACAGTAATACAAGGTTTGCGATTTGACAAATAGTAATAGTTTGTGGTTTAACCGTTGAAGCGGGTAATAATAATAATAATAATAATAATAATAATACAGTAAACAGGGCAATAAGGAACTAAGACGTTGACGGGTTTTGATTGCAGGAATCGATCAATTGGTTATAAATGAAGAAAAAACCGCAGAGTGCCATTAAATTAGAGGATGGAAATTGAATATAGGGGTTAAAAACCACCCCTTTTGGGTGGTGGGATAAATTAAAAGAAACACTGCCTAACTCTTCGACCTTTCAAATTAATAGAAAAAATTCCAACTTCCGTATGAACATCGTCTTACCAATGGCCTTAGCAGAATTTTTAAAGATATAGGAATAACAGTTGTTCGTTCATCCGGGAATAAAATACAACAAATTTTAGGTAATCCAAAGGATAAAATAAATATTAACGAAAGGTCGGGGATTTATGAAATTAGCTGTTAATAAGAAGTATGTTGGACAAACTAGGCGATCCATTCCAAGTAGATTTAAGGAGCACATGGCGCATCTCAAATAAGGAAGAACAGAAAAATCTAGCTTTGCTCAACATGCTATTGACAACAATCATAGGATACACATTTATAACTTGAGATTAGTTAGGAGTGTCACAAACAGTAGGCAACTGGACGCTTTTAAAAGTTTAGAAATTAACAAATATAGAAATAGTATGAATAGTGACAAATGGCCATGGTTTGAACCGTGACAATAATTTAGGTATGCTCTTAGTGTTAGTTTAGTTTCAACCATCTCCCGATGATGCCAACTTGGTTAGCGAAACGCGCGTCGAATATAGTGTTCAGTGTTTTGGTGTTTGTGGAAAACCACTCAGTATAATTTATATTAGATGACATATCTATATTATGCTCTCTCAGCTAAACATCTTTTTTTTAAATATCATTTTCAGAAATCCAGTTTCTTTCAGAAAATTTACAAGAAATATGGTCATATTTACGTAAGTTAAAAATATACCTATAAGACAAGTATTTGGAGCGTTTTGTAGAGATGTCTTGTCAGTAGATAGCCAAACCGACCAAAAGACAACATCACAATATGCCAGTTAAGACTATATTAACGAATCACACAACAGTTTTACATCGCAATTGAGTTAAATCGAACATTTCTACATAATTAAGAGGCTATATACTTTTTAATCAATGATAAATCAATCACAAAGTTCATTACAAATAGCATATTATATTGATTTGCTTTGCTCTCAAGCCAAAGTGCAGACACAATATTATTTAAAAAATAAATTAATCAATGGAATTTAATTAACCTCGACAGAATGTCGTGAAGCTTTGCTCAGATTTCTAAGGATCAGACACGCGTAGAGGTAGTCATTACATTTATCACATGGTCAACGGCAAACGTTTCTTTTCTCAAACATGGAAATACATATATTTGTTGTATTCAGCACGTCGGCGTCGACGATGATAAACTTCTAGGTCAGGTCATCGCGTTATTTTGAATAAATAGTTTATATTTGTATATGTGATTTATAGTACCTACTATATATAAACACTCGTCACTCAAATTGGTAAATATTATATATCTATGTATATTTAAAAAGGGGAAACACGGAAATGGAAGAAAAAATAAATATACTCGTAGAAGACAGACAATTTTATGATAGCCAGAACATATGAGGAGGTGCCAAAGTATGATATGAATGAGAATTTTGCTAGGCAAATGCAAAAATAGGGAAACTGTATAAACCAAGAATAGGAGACCATAGTAAACATGCAACAAGTATCTGTACATGGAAACGGAAAATTTTTAATAGACTGCAAAAGAAAATAATTGACCATAATGAGCACATACTTGCAAATAAATGAAAAACACAAAGGGACCAGGTCACGAGATGGTAAAACTATAAACCAAATAGGCCATATTGCCAGATATGAAATCGATAAAACCGTAAGAGGCTTATTTGCAGATACGGACCACTTTATGCTAGGAATGAAACTGATAAGACTGTTACCAGAAATTAGAAACCAAATGAAGGGAAAACCAGCTTAGATTTAGAACTAGAGAGGAAATAATTGCATGTAAGAACAAATTAAGCAAAGAACTGGCCAAAAGCAGGAATAGCACCAACGAAAATAAAACAGTGGAAGAAATATGATGGACCCCAATAAAAACAAAGATATAGAAACGGCGGCTAAGAAATACAATTAGGAAATTACGAAGAAAAAAGTATGGTTTGATAATCCAAGACAGAGCTTGAAGTTACAAGAAATACGAGGACGAAAGAAAACCAAGAACGTTATAAGGATAAGGACCAGAACGTTATAAGGATAACGAAGTTGCTCCAGAGAAAAAAAATATTGTCATCTCTAATAGCAAAAGATCTCGAAAATATTGTGCAAGGAATGAAAAATATTACGCTGAGAGATGTTTTTACGAATTTATTAGCCGCATGGAAAGACGTAAGTCCAGCCGTTATTGCAAAGTGTTGGAATAATCTTCTAGGCGATGGTAACGATCCAGAAGACGATGCTTTACTGTTGTTAGAGAAAGGCTCGGTCAAGAAAAAACAGTTATATCGTCCATCACTGATGCCATATTAGTGTTGTTGAATAAGTCTGGCATAAAAGTCTGCTATAAATGCGCACTTTAACTTAAATTTATTGACGTGCCCTATTTCTTTGTAGGAACCAGTTACTGAATCGGATATTTTGAAATGGGATGATGATGTTATGGTCATTTCTGAACCAGAAAACCATTCGGATGAAAGTGATGAAGATGCTTCTGTTCAACCTATCACAAAGGTCGGTATCAACTTCTACAGTTATCGAAAATATTGACAATGTCATCACTTGGGCATCGTTAACTGGTGACATAGAGGCACCTAATAGAGCTCTATTAAATAAAATACGTGAAAAGGCTGTTTAAATGAAGCGAGAGGAAAAATTAAAGCAACAAATACTACGCATTTGTTTGTAAATACATAAGTCTTGTTAAGTAGAAATGTACATTTTATATATTGTGGAATAAATACTTTTGCGTATTCTGTGAACTTTTCTGACAAAATCTCTAATATGTGAACAGTTGATAAATGAAGTAAATGGTTCCTTAATCGTGGAATGTTAGATAGAGTGATTAGGGAGACAGTTGCGAGATTTTGGTCCCGACATAGTGCTGTCGGGACCAAAATGGTAGACAAATTGAGCATTTATTTTATGGTTAGATTAGCTTGTTTCTTCTACGGCTAGTGTGATAAATAGTACCTAATAAAATGACGTGTTGTGTTCGATAATTTATTGAAATTTCCTATTTTTATTATTTGCACACTGCAGATATATCAAGGACGGGCATTATGATATCTCCTGGCAAAATGGGCAAAACAGACAAAAAGTGATTTGGTCAAATTTGAATGCACGCCAAGACGTCATTTTTTATATTTTTTGTCGATCTAATATTTTAGCCATGGCATTCTAGATTCAAAAATAAAATTGACCAAAAAAAATCAAGTTAGCTTTAAAAGTCCCCAAAATAGCTCTATCGTACGTCGTACTCGTCTCGTACATTTTCCAAAAATTCAATAACATATAGGGTGTCCCATTTAAATTTCTAAAGTTGAGGTCACTTCCGTCTAAACTGGACGTCGAAAAAAAAATCGGATCGTTCAAAATGAGTCTTTTTGAACGTACATTACTGTTGCAAAACACATACCGTGAAAGATTGTCTACATAAATAATGAGAGGCAGGGGTCCTAAAACCGAACCCTGTGGAATTCCCCTCTTTCCGTCTAGTGTAGTACCTATGATATTTAAAGGAACTGTAGTGTTTTGTATTGTTAATAATTATTGTAATAAAAAATATAACCAAACTTACTATAAAACTAAAGATGTGCCAGATTGTACGCACATGGTCCACCGTGTGGATGCATCTTGACGACTCCCCATGATGTACAATGCGTACCGTAAAATAATTAATCATTTTTATAACGTAATAGAACTCGACACTTGTGCAACCAGGCATTGTGAGATATCCTTTGTAAGCAAATAGTTTTGGGTTTTTTGTAGGATATATTGAATGACAACGTCGGCAATAGAACGCCATGATTGGTAGGCATTTTTATCTGTGTCATCGGAACCGAATGTTTTATATTACGTTCTCGATCTAAAGCGACAGAAATATTTTATCTAAGATATTTATATCGTCGCAGTGGAAGTAATTTGTTCTAGCAATCGATTAAAAACGAAATCGTCATAATAATAGAGCGAATTAATTCCCACAAGGTTCACACCTGTGCAAGAACTTTATGCCTACTTATATTGCGAATCGTTGCAATCCGTGCGTCAGTCGATTTATGGGCAATTGTTTTTTCAAAATGGATTATTTGAACTACCTATACTTTACGGCATCGTAAACAAGACATCTAAGGAATTCAATCATGCGTTTTATTATACTTTTATTTATATTAACCCACTTTACTAAGTTTAATGGCGATAGTATTATTAGTATTCATAGTACCTATAGAAAAAGATGGCAATTTAATTACATTTAATTTATCCTCCAAGGAATAGTGCATATATTAGCATTTAATAATATACCATGTAATATAGACAAACAAAAACCAGACAAACATAATTTTGTTCAAATTAAATATTATTATTATATTATAATGGTTAATATAATATAATTATTTTGTTAATATAATATAATTATTAAGATTTATCGATTTTAGTATTTTTTTTGGTAGAGTGCTAGGCGATGCCATTTGATCTTTATTTGATATTGACTTTGGAAACAGTTCTAATGAAGATGATAATTCGTTTATAATTTAATAAATTAATAGTAAAAAAAATAAGTTTTTAAAAACAAGCTTTTATTTAAATGCTCTAAAAAAAAGAAAATAAACTTTAAATTAAATTAAACACATCAATTTATTATATTACACAATATAAATAGCAAATAATACAAGCAAAGCTTTATTTAGACCAAAATAGTGCAATTTTGTTAGTAGTAGTATATCATGATATTATCTTCATGATGCACTACGTCGAATGTTTTAGTAAAATCTATGTAAATTGTATCTAATTGCAAGTTTCTATTTAATGCTTTAAATAAAGTAACAGTAAATAAAGTGTAAATAAAATATCAAGATTCGTAGCAGTTGATCGTCTCAGTATAAAGTCATGCATAATGTGATATATATATACCTCTATAAAGTTAGCACGACCACATGCGAGATGAAAGGTGGCAGAATGTGATTAATTTGTCGCTTTTTTGTCGTGATTTTGTCGTGCAAAAAAAAATTTGTCGCGATATTATTTTTTTTTAAACCAATGGTAGTGCTAACTTGTTATTAAGTTAGCACTACCACATGCGAGATGAAAGGTAGCATAATGTGATTAATTTGTCGCTTTTTTGTCGTGCAAAAAAAAATTGTCGCGATATTATTTTTTTTTAAAACCAATGGTAGTGCTAACTTGATATTAAGTTAGCACTACCACCTCTGGAAAACGGTCTTCCAATGATCGGACAAATGTCGCATCTGATGCATAATTTGTCGCTTTTTTGTCGTGATTTTGTCGTGCAAAAAAATGTTTTTCGCAAATTGTTTTTTCCTTAAATCGATGATAGTGCTAATTTGGTATCAAGTTAGCACTACCAACCATCTTCTGAGATTCTGATGAAAGTCTCGTCTCGCGCATAATTTGTCGTTTATTTCTCGTGATTTTGTCGTGCAAAAAAAAATTTGTCGCGAAATTATTTTTTTTTAAAACCATTGGTAGTGCTAACTTGATATTAAGTTAGCACTACCATCTCTGGAAAACGGTCTTCCTATGATCGGACAAATGTCGCATATGGTGCATAATTTGTCGCTTTTTTGTCGTGATTTTGTCGTGCAAAAAACATTTTTGTCGCGAAATTATTTTTCCATAAATCGATGAGTGTGCTAACTTGATATCAAGTTAGCACTACCACCTCTGGAAAACGGTCTTCTAATGATCGGACAAATATCGCATCTGGTGCATAATTTGAAATTATTTTTCCATAAATCGATGATAGTGATATCAAGTTGCACTACCAACTATCTTCTAATATTCTGATAAAAATCTCGTCTCGCGCATAATTTGTCGGGTTTTTGTCGTGTACAAATTAAATATGTCGCGAAATTTTTTTTTATAAACAATGGTAGTGCTAACTTGATATCAAGTTGCACTTCCATTAATCTTGCTATATTCGAACAGAAGTCTCGTCTCGCGCATAGCTTGTCGTTTTTTGTCGTGATTTCGTCGTGCAAAAAAAACGTCGCGATTTTTTTTTTATAAACCTAATGGTAATGCTTACTTAATATCAAGTTATCAGTACCACTTGTTGAAAACGGTCTTCCAATGGTCGGACAAATGTTGCATCTGCTGCATAATTTGTCGCTTTTTCGTCGTGATTTTTTCGTGCGAAAATATAATTTGTCATCAAATTTTTTTATTTAAATAGTAGTGTGCTGAGTTGTTATCAAGTTGCGCTTCCACCCATCTTGCTATATTCGGAAGATAGTCCCGTCTCGTGCATAATTTGTCGCTTTTTTATCGTGATTTTGTCGTGCGAAAAAAAAATTGTCGCGAAATTAAAAAAAAATCAATGGTAGCGCTAACTTGATATCAAGTTAGCACTATCTCGTATCGCGCATTATTTGTCGCTTGTTTGTCGTGATTGCTTACCATAAACTTGACTCTTTTTTTTGAAAATTTTTTTTTTTGCACGACAAAATCACGAGAAATAAACGACAAATTATGCGCGAGACGAGACTTTCATCAGAATATCAGAAGATGGTTGGTAGTGCTAACTTGATACCAAATTAACACTATCATCGATTTCAGGAAAAAACAATTTGCGACAACAATTTTTTTTGCACGACAAAAAAGCGACAAATTAATCACATTATGTCACCTTTCATCTCGCATGTGGTAGTGCTAACTTTATAGAGGTGATATATATCTAGTTTGATATGGTTAAACAACTTCTCATATACTATAATTTCTAAGATTTTGCTGGAGTTTTATAACAGTCCAATAGATCTATAATTCATAATATATAGAAAACGGTATAGGGCATAGACTTTATTATAAAAAAAGGAAAACAAAAAGGGTGGAAACCAAGCAAGAAAAGAATAATTCACAAAGAAATCGAATGCCAGGGAGAAAATAAGAAAAGAAGATTGCAGATAGAGATAATGGCGGAAGAGGAATAAAACAATTGTTGAGTTGTAGAGAAATCATATAGACGGGGTATGCTGAAACATAATAGCAATTAGCCGGACAAGAGCAAAGTTGTGTAAATAAAAGCGTAAAGAAGTAACGTTAGACAAATTTAAGGTACCTTATCATGTCATTCGAATATAAGTCATGACTATAAAATGAGATATCAAAACTGTTGAATAATTTTCTAAATTATCAATTGATTACCTTCTAAAAGAACAATTTTAAATAGACCTCATAGTATAAGATTTTTAGTGAAATCATTTCGGACAAAATTTCCTAAAATTCTACTATATATAATTTTCTATTCTCAACCACATAGACAAGTCCCAACAATAATTATAGAATATCAAGCATAAATAAACTATGTCTAGATTTAAAGATTAATGCGAAAGCATCATGGTAGAGACGGGTTTCGAGAGTTCATAGTCGCGAAGAAGAATGCAATGTAGATATCCTAAATTAAACACTGTTAGTTATTATTATTAAACAAGTTAGTCGACAGAAAGTAAATCTGATAGTATAAAGTTTAGAATTCAAAATTAAATCAAGTAAAATTCAAATTATAGGATTGTCTAATAATAATGAGAAAGAAATGAGTATCCAGGAAATGCAATTGTTTTCATATATACCGCATATCCATGGTTACATGTAACAATGCAAAAGAGTTGAGCAATAGCGTTCAAGGAGAGAACAGCTCCGCTACTATTTTTTATAAAATTTTGTTAAAATTTAATAGTTAAACTAGAGAAAATTAATTAAAACTAGTAAAATATAAGTTGAGTACCAGAGGGAAAAGTTTTAAAGCAGAAATAACGCATATCAAGTGTTATCGTCGAAACTAAGACGTGAGAAGTGGAAACTTGGTCGTCCCCAGCCTGCAGGGGACATACTAGTCAATACTAGTGGTGAGAATCAATTTATAAGAAGTTCTAATTGTAAACAAACAGTAAAAGTGCAGAATCCGACGATCCACAGTTTGAGGAGTTCCAGAGTAAATAATAGTCGAGTGGTAGCAGCGTTCCAGATAGTACGGCGGCGTCCGGTAGATGACACCATCAGAGCCCAGCTTCAGGCTTCAGCTGTTAACAAACCAGTGTCGTGGAAATTAGTGCTAAGTGTTGTGCATCGCAAAATTAAAGGATTAACATAAAACTTATAAACACCCCATCTCAACCATCAAATATTGCCATAACAACCGTCTCAAACATTGCTAGTTTTAAGTATAAATTGTACCAGAGGCTTAGTCCCATGTATTAGAATAAGTTACGTAGGTTTTGCGTAGGGTATTTCTAAGATTCAGAACTCTTTCATTGGCATCATCATATGATAAATAAAATAACCATATATTAATACTTCTTTCTTATTATCATTTTGAAACTTTTGAGAAAATAATTCTTATAAAAGTCTTATTAAAGCCTTATAATTTGAAACAAACTCAAATTTAAGTGATTTAACAAAAATTCTAATCTTGCAAAAATTTACATAGGACAAATTGGACCCCCCTAATGACTATAGGGTACTCTTGTTCGCAGTGATCCTTCTCAAATTATAAATTAGTGTTCACAGAACTGGCGCCCATAGGAAGAATTCAATAGGGAAGTAATAAAGTAAGTATCCTGAAAACTTATCAGACGTTTGTTCGCTATGCTATCACTGTTATTATCTCAATTTATATCAATCTAAAAACAATAACATTTAGAACATTTTATACATCATAAATTTCAATTTGATAAATATCTTTCATAAGTTTTTATATAATCATATTATAACAATTATCACCCAACAGTGGGGCTAATTCATAATTATCCTACATAACAATGTATATATATATATATATATATATATATATATATATATATATATATATATATATATATATATATATATATATATATATATATATATATATATATATATATATATATATATATATATATATATATATATATATATATATATATGTATATATATATATATATATATATATATATATATATATATATATATATATATATATATATATATATATGTATATATATATATATATATATATATATATATATATATATATATATATATATATATATATATATATATATATATATATATATATATATATATATACAGGCTGTTTAAAATGGCAATATTTAAGGGGGTGATGGCCCAGATCATAAATAAAAAAAGTAATTCCGTAAATTTTACTTGCCCAAAGAATAGTAACGATTTTTTGGGCAAGTAAAATTAACAAAATTACTACTTATACTTGAACAGTTTTGATATTACAGATAAAACTAATATTCATAAGATTAATAATTATTAAACACTAGCGGCCAAGTGACCCAGGCAGCTTTCACAATCGGGAATGATGCAATGAATGCTGACAGGCGGCGGCTCGGTGCCATAGTCACACACAGTCCCTAAATGTTTATAAACATTAACGCCAGCCGATATGATTTATATTTTCATACTAACATTCTCTGTAACTGAATGAACTATATACCCCAAACATATACATAGGTAACAACACTTGCTACGTCGTCTCCAGGAGGATGTGACCACGTCGAGGTCGCTCGCATTCACGAACGGTTTCTTAAAGACGGCTCCCATATACACAACCAGAAGTATTTTCAATACTAAAAATAAAAAGAGTAAAAAAATTCTCTCATTTTTTCCATATATTCCCGGACTATAAATGTTGTATTTGTCAACGTCGATCCCAATATTTTTTATTTATATTTAAAATCATGTTATCTAGTATTAAATGTTTTTAAAAAATGGTTCCGTATTACGTAAGTTTTTAAAAATAAAAATAATCAATGCAGAACCGAAGCGGCTCACAATTTCAGGAAATCGTGCTATAGAGATATTCAATTAGTCCCGTAAGAATTTTACGATTTCTGAATGGCGTATGGCCGTTCATAAAAGTGATAGGCGGAAACATTATACTGCACTTTCGGCCGCGTTTGTATATTGATAGTAGATTTTATATATGCCGGAAGAATAGTTTCTGTTCCGAGAAAATATTATTACAGATGTATTTTATCATGGATCAAAGAAACTGTAGCATAATTAATGGTTGGCTTCAGTACGTTATGAATCGGATAAATAAATGATTTCTATTTTGTAACGGGATAATCACGCTACGGTAAATCTTGCTTGTACACTCACTACCAAAAAAGTGGCCCACCGTTATTTTATAAAAACTAAAACATTATAATTTCATATTGGGGGTTTCCTTAAAAAAACGCTTTTACGGTCAAAATTCATGTTGGCAAACAGAAAACATACAGGGTGATCTTTTTCAACCTACCCTTTAGGCGTATCTCCGGACTGTATTGGAATATCGGTTTAAAGCATGGGTCGAGTGGATTTCCAGAATAGATCTACCATTCTACAATATTTAAGAATTTCTATCACTTCCGGTTATATCGGAAGTTGACTTCAACTTTGTTGATTTAAATCAAACCACCCCATTTTTTTACGTTTTTGAATTCTACATCAATATTAAGGGTAAGTTTGATAATACAACCCTGTCTTGATTCTCAACTGTTTTTTAGGTTTTATGATTTTTTTAAATTTCTTGCATTTACAGCGTCTCCCTTTATTGTGGTTATCTTCAAAACTAAATGCTATAATTTAATGATTTTTTTACATCATCTTAACATTTTAAAGCGTTATCAAGCAGTCCGAAGAGTGTCCGAAGAGCGTTACCAAGCAGCCCAATTTTTGAAAAAAATTAAAATTAAGTCAAAAACATCTCTTCAATATCACAAATCTAAAAACAAAAAAACTTTTTGTTTTTAGATTTCCTTTTATCCCGTTTTCATCCCTTTCTCTTATATATGTTTCTATTTATCGTTGAGTTCTTAGTGAAAAAAGTATAAGGTACATCCAATTGATACCAACATCTCGGCCACTGGTTCAAGGGCAGGTTCTCCAAGAATTCTTCAACGGTACATATCCTGGTATAACGTGAAACTTAATTTGTCTTCTTTCAGCAAACAGAACACATTAATCTGAAATTTTTGTTGGAAATTTCGCTCGCTTCAGGTGCGGATTATTTGTCGACCAAAAATGATTATTCCGCGTCTGGCTTCCTCGGTCGAAATAAAATCGCGCAAAAAAATGGGGTTGTCTTGAATTTTAACCAACAAAAATTCGCAAAAATTTACTCGTATTAAAAAATCATTTGTCAACAGATGTTTCACTGGAGTTGCTTTGAAGTTATGCATTCCATGTTCAGATAAAATGTTTTTTTTTTCAGAAACTCTTCTGACTGATAACCCTTTAAAATGTTAAGAAGATATCAAAAAATCATTCATTTATGGATCATTCTCCAACACGGGGACAATATGATGTAACTGTTCGATAAAAAATATGTAATCAAATAATTTCACAATGCATAACTGCTAAATGTCCTATATTATATACGGGCATAATATACGAAAACCAAAAAAAAAATTACACTAAAACTCAATTTTTAATCGAAAATGCCTGAAAGTCACCTCCATGGAGTGTAACTAGCTAATACCTATGATATAATATTGCTCGTAAATCACTGAAAATAAGCGTGGACAATACAATATTTCCTTAATGCACTGTCTGGAGGGTGAATTGTAATAACAAAATAAAAGGAATCAACATTTTATAAAAAATATATATAGAAATATGTTAACATTTGTGTTCACGGGTCAACTCTATGGACAGTTATTATCTCCCTAATCAGTGTGTCAACATTTCGTAAGTTAGATTCCCAAAGCCTTTGTTGACGTGACACGTCGAATGTGCGGTGCCAGTGACGCATTTTCTTAATTTAAAGTGAAAAGTAAATATCGAGGTGAGTATTTTTATTGATAATCAACTCCATATTGTTTATAACAAATTAAATAAGCATACCTAGAGTATCTATTTTTGGTAATAATACATTACAAAACATAACTTGAGTATATGCAAACTATTTTGAGGTTAGGTAGAATTTGATAGACAAATATTATTAGTTTTACTTAAAAACGCCAACTCCGTGGACATCACCTCCGTGGCTGTTTAGTGTTTATGCCCATGGAGTTGATCAGTATGTCCATGGAGTTGTTTTGTATACAAAAATATTGTAATATCTTATATTATTTATTTTGTTAGATTACAAAAATTGGGTAAATCAGGTACATCAACTTTAGAAATGTATTTTATATTTGAGGTATTATATTTATGAGGTTTACCTAATTATTTTAGTTAGCGTTTAATTCAACTTTGGGATTGTCATTTGCACTAATGGATTCTGCAAGATTTTGTACTTAACGTAAGTACGGGAGTTCAATGGCCAGAGTTAAAGAAAAATATTTAGAAAAAATTTAGACATTTTTTCTTCTGCCACATTGCCAACTCGATCCATGAAATGTCATATAGTCAACTCCATGGAATTTAACACTAATTTTTGGCGATGAAGGTTCGAAAAATAAAATGTATTTTAAAACCCATGTATATTAATTATTTTATTCGTTTAGGTGACACCAGAATAGTATTATGGTTTGATTTTTCAAAAAAAGTTTAAGTTCTATTTTTTTCTTCTTTTGCACCACAGGTGAAATACTTGGGGGTAACTTTCGATGCTAAATTAAACTGGAATCTTCACCTCGAAAGAAGAATAAATAAGGCCTACATATCATACGAGCAGTGTCGCAGGACAGTAGGGAAAACCTGGGGAATAAAACCCAGGGTGGTCCTGTGGATTTACACTGCTATCATAAGACCAATCAATGTTGGCCTATGGAGCTGTTGTCTGGTGGCCCAAGAGTCAACAAATAATAGCAAAACTCAAGCTAGGCCAGGTACAAAGAGTTGCCTGTCTGAGCATAACCGGAGCCATGCGAACAACACCAACGAGAGCAATGGAGATAATGCTGTGTCTTCCACCACTAGACCTACATCTAGAAGAAGTGGCTCTGACTACCATGACTCGCCTTAAATCTGTTGGCATACTACCAAATGCAATCTGTGGCCAAATCAGAAGCCGCCTGTGGACTGAGGCTGTCAGAAAGATACCCCTTTTACAGGCATGTGCAGATGGTATTCCGCCTCGGCTTGTCTTTGATAAACCTTACACCATACATACTACTGGTGAAGACGAGGCCGGCGTTGAAGGTGTAAACTATGTCTTCACGGACGGATCAAAGAAAAAGGATGGAGCAGGCTGTGGTATATATTCCAGGAATCTGCGACTCCGATGCAGCTGGACTATGGATAAAAATGCCAGTGTAGTACAAATAGAACTCGCTGGTATAACCATAGCCGCACAAGAGATTGCTCGCAGAGAAATAACGGGCAAGACAATAAGAATCTGCACAGATAGTAGACAATCACTACTGGCCCTATAAAATAACTAAAGGATCAACATGGGAATGTCACTTGTGAGAGCATGTCAGATGAATAACATCTGCCTGTGCTGGGTCAAAGGACACTCACAATGCAACGGCAATATAGAAGCTGACAAACTGGCCAAGAAGGCAGCCAACCAGAGTATCCTTGGGCCTGGTCCTTCAAGTACGCTACCAGTTGCAGCGAAACTTCAATTAATAAAGGAAAACACCCACATAAAATTTAAGACGTTATGGGATGAAACAAGTAGCTGTCAGCTGGCCAGAAATCTCTTGAGATATCCCAGCGAAGAGACGGCGAGGAACTATCTGGCAATGTCCAGGGGTAAACTGCGATTTGTTACAGGAATCCTAACCGGACACTGCCGGGTAAGGAAACATCTCTATAACATGAGACAAAGTGACACCCATCTGCAGAGGATGTGAACAAGAAGATGAAACGATCGAGCATGTACTTTGCGAATGTCCCGCCGTGTCATCGACCAGAGAATCCATATTGGGGGAATGTTGGCCTTCTATGGCCAATTTGAGGGAAATGCCCCTGGGCAACATCATCACCTTTTGTACAACATTGGGCTGGTCGATGACCTAGGGAGACATTTCCCTCACGGAGGAAGCACAAGGGGCCAAATGGGGCCTAAGTGCAGCGGATCTCGATCCGCACTCCGGACATATTCCAGATTCCAGTTCTATTTTCCATGCACAAGGCCATCAACTCCGTGGGACGCGATTTCAATTTTTTTTCAATTAAATGAAGCACACAAGAATATATTAATGGCAGAAAAATAAAATATGTCAATATTTATTTTATTTTTTCTTTTGACTTCTTTATATTGTCCCCGTTTTGGAGAATGACCCTTTTACATCAATTAGTTTTGAGGATAACCACAATAAAGGGAGACGCTGCATATGCACGAAATTTAAAAAAATTGTTTTTTCAAACTTACCCTTAATATTGATGTAGAATCCAAAAACGTAAAAAATGGGGTGGTTTCATTTAAATTAACGAAGTTGATGTCAACTTCCGGTATGACCGGAAGTGATAGAAATTCGAAGATATTTTAGAATGGTAGATCTTTTCCGGAAACCAACTCGACCCAAGTTTCAAAGCGATATTCCAATTCCGTCCGGAGATACGCCTAGGGGGTAGGTCGGAAAATGTCACCCTGTATACCAACAATATTTCATAACTCCACCAAAACCTTTCCCTACTTCCCATTTGATTAGGTAAAGATATGAGACATTATTTTAGGTGTACAGTGAATGTGAGTAAAATTCCTGGGGGAGTTTAATGGGGGGGGAGGTGGCAGAGAGTCCGAGTCCCCTCTTACGGGACGGGACGCCACTGCTAACGTTCCCAGAATTGCAATTTATTTCACATTCGAGGTTGTTTTATGGCGTTTTAAGGATTGCATAGTGTGTTTAAAAGGGGGTCAAGTACCTCCCGCAACACTCGATCTCGTAAGATGTGTCCAATAATTAAAACCGCACTTATAATGGTTTCTCGGATAACTCGAGTCTAGACTGTTTCTTTTGCCAACCAACACTTATAACCATATGTCCCAATTTGCATGAAAAAGCGCCGTCTGTCGTATGTATGCCAGATTTTTAGTGCACGTTACAAGAGTTATGTTGCGCAGGGTATTGCGAACGTTCACCAAAATTAAACTGAGGCAAACGCGCCCAGGTGAAAGGTTGTCGCCAACGGAACCTTGGCAATGCAGGCAAAAAACGGTAATCCTAAACACTAAAAAGCTCTGATAATTCTTCCAATAAGTTCTTTAATTTTTAACCGATTTTAATAATTATTGAAGAACTTTAATTATGCCAATTATAAGGTAATACATTCATATTTTAATTTTTTCAATAATTCATATTTGTTGTGTGAGGTATTATTTCGATATTTAAAATGTCACTTTTAAATTTTTGCGGAAATTGTCGCTTTTTAAACCTCATTCAAAAATACCTATTAGATACGCCAATATAAATATGGGTTGATATTTTCTGCAAGGTTAGCATTATCAATATCCTTAATATAAACCGAATGACAAGATAATCCGACTAATCCGAGTTAGTATTTATTTGTTCATGAAATGTAAGCGTATAACCTATAAATATACAACAGCTGTTTAATCTACATCTGATTACTGATATTACATATTATAATACCTATATTGCATTGCAAATTAAAAATATAATGAATTCAAATTAGGTACTGAAAAAATTATTGCTAGAACGGTTTACTTACTATATCTTTATTATGTGCGTCATTAATGAGCAGTTGTAATTATATTTAGATAACGATTTTACAACACAGTCTGCACGAGGAAAATGATTTTGGGTACCTAATTTAATTTTCGTGCTGATGTTTAGGGTCAGTTATAAAAACTACGTAACGAATTGTGGTGAAATTTGGAGGAAAAATATTTTAGCTAAAACACTATCTACAGTCTATCAAGAACAGAATTATTAATATTTATTGCTATATCGTCACACTATTTCTGTCTATTACGAAATCTAATATTTTGCATTTTACCATCGGCGTTAAAATATAAATAGTTCTGATGAGACCAGTTGGGTACAAATATTTTCTGAAGTTTTGTGGATATCATTACTCAGGGTGTCAGACGATTTGTTCCAAACAATTGAAGACAAATAAATCGTCAGCATACATGGCAGAGGAAGTTTTGCCTAACATTGAAGTGAGATAATATATGAAATAAAAAGGACAGGGTCCAGAACTGAACTTTGTGGTACACCCATTTCGATAAAGCAAGAGTTATAACTTATCATTTTCACAGAATCTTGACTAGTATATTGTATGGAGGCATATTGGTTACGCAATTTAAGGAAGGAACGCAGCCAGTTCAATGGAGGATCCCGTAGGCAGTAACCATATAGTCCAGGCATATTAGGATTTCACCTCGGAATAAGAGATAGTCGGCTATAAACTTGTATAAACCTTTATTTTGGTACCTTAAAACTTGTGTCAAAACGTACCTATCGTAGGGTGTCCGCGTCTAAAGATATCCCATGGTCAAAGATCAAAAAATCGATTTTTTTTACACGTTTATTGCAAATATTTCGTTTCCTATGGGTTTTATGCTATTTATATTCATTATAAATATTGTAGAGGATTAAATTCTCTACAGTTTTTGTTTAAACATTTTTTTATATCTTGAACCATTTTCGAGATAGAGGGAAGAGCGCGCGCAGTGTTTAACTATTTATCATTCGAGGTCAACCTGTAATCCCGATTAAAAACATGCTTATAAAGTTTATAAATTATTGATAAATATATAATTCTAAATAATTTGCATTTTTTTCAAGTATTACGTTATAATTAATATATTTTTTTAATAATTCAGTATTTATTCATTTAAAAACACTTACCTACTCGTTTAATCATGAAGTCATTAAGGGAAATACTTTAATTATTTTTATTCTTATCTTATTTATTTATACTAATTACTTTCTAACTAAATAAAAAGAACAGAATTAAATTTTTAAGTAATGTTTTTATTGAAAAATATCATTTCATATATTTATCAACGTTGAAATTAAAAAAATTGAATAATAATAAGAATTCCAAGTTCTAATTTTAATTTTGTTCCTCTTCTTCATCATCGTCTTCCAGCCGCTGTAAAATTTCAAATTCCCCTGTGTTCTCGTCTTCAACATCATGTGTCTCCAGTTCTTCCAGGATCAAAAGTACCTTCTTCATTGGTATCACTCTGATATGGTGATGCATTAGGACACTGCGCGCGCTCTGCCCTCTATCTCGAAAATGGTTCAAGATATAAAAAAATGTTTAAACAAAAATTGTAGAGAATTTAATCCTCTACAATATTTATAATAAATATAAATAGCATAAAACCCATAGAAAACGAGATATTTGCACTAAAAGTGTAAAAAAAAATCGATTTTTTTCACCTTTGACCTTGGGATACCTGAGGACGCGGACACCCTACGATAGGTAGGTTTTGAGACAAGTTTTAGGGTACCAAAATAAAGGTTTATACAAGTTTATAGCCGACTATCTCTCATTCCGAGATTCTTGCCTTTATTTGACTAATGTTCCTGGGGTAATAAAGTTTCTCGTGTAAAATATTATGATTTCCGCAGTGAACAGTCTCAAAAAAACTCGTACAGGGCATTCGCCAGCCTCAATACATTTAATGACTTCACTAAAAAAGAATGGTAGTAATGGGAGACTCTTCAGAATGAAAACCATGCTGATTATTTGATAAAATGTTAAATTTATTTAAGAATAATTAATGAATTAATTATTATATTAATGAAAAACGTCAATCGGTAGAGCCTTTGTTTTTAAATTGGTACCACTTTTCCTTCATTTAATAAGTCGGGAAAAGTACCATTTAAAAAAGATAAATTCACTAAATACAAATATCAAATATCTACGTTATTGGTCCTAATGTTGATTTTAATGTACATGTAATTAAAAACATTGGAACCTTATCTCATCTGGTCCTGCAGACTTTTCATTTTTTTATAGACATCCACAGTGAAAGGTTCGAGAAATGTAGTATGATTTATTTTTATGTTTTGCAGCACAATAAAAGAAGAATTGAAAGTTGAAGCAACTTCCTCGGGATTTTCTATTCTTCTTTCATTATTTTTTTTGATAACATTATTTTCTGTTTATTAGAAATATCCGCTATATATTTCCAAACTTCTTAGAACGAAATATTTTATTTTGATAATATTCTTTTTTGTTTCTCTAATTAAAGCTGTATGTCTATTTTTGCTATTTTATAAGCAGGAATCTTATCGGGATAAATTTGCTTTAGTTGAAAAGTCCTTTCAGCTCTGAGCTAGATTGAAATGATTTAATTCAATCATTTATCCATTTTTTTCCTTGATTATTTACATTATGCCTACGTTCAGGGAAGATTATTATTATTATTTATGTCAGTTAGACCATACAAATATTGCCAATTTTCGTTATTCAAAGACTTTTCAGATTGTGTTATATTATTTTTATATAATTTTCTCTTGATATAACTTTTATTGTGAATAACAAAGCCTTAATGATCTAGGGACCACGGGTCCTAATATGAGCATTTATCGATTTTTTAATTTTGAATTTTTTAAATACCTTATAAAAAAATTCGTCAATTCTGTCTACTATTTTGAATCACCAAACCTAGAGATTATCTACAAGTAATTTCATCATTCTGTAGCAAATACCATAACAGCGATAAAATAATTTGCTTAAGGATGCCCATATTTGGTTCAGATACTTTATAACATATTAGGCTTAAACAGAATATTTAAAACATCCGTAATTTTATGGTATGGCACAAGATTCAAAATGAATTAGGATTATGCTTTCCCATTAGGTATAAGCGCCCACTTCAAACCATGTTGCTTATGTAAAAATGATTCAGAAAGCACATGTTACTATAACAGAACTGCAGCTGAAACATCCTTGCCGATGATTTCAAGAATTACTTAATTGTTAATTCACATCAGTAGTGTGAGAAATGCCAAAGGCCAAACAAATGACTTGTACCATTTTTTCGGTTAATTTAATATTATTTATAGAGAATGAACGAATTGTAGACATAAACATTGTCATCATATGTTTACCTAACTTTTTAATAAGGCAGCTTATGTATGCCGCCGGCAAGGCGTTGATTATTACAGACGACGATTAAACTTATATACCTAGAATAAAGTGGGTCGTAATGCAATTTTCAAAGGAAATGTTACAAATATATATATATGTAACATCCCAGCAAAATTTTGCCTATTATTTTCATGAAGATACACATGAGCATTAGGTTTGTTATTTGTTATCTATAAACACCCTGGTATCTATATGTATATGTATAGACACCCTAAACTTCCCGCCAATTATAGTCCTTTCGTTTGATCTACAAACTAATGGAATGCGGTGCTCAGTGGCGCGCGCAATTATCCTAATATAGGAAATAAAATAAAAAACAATAATCTTATCATTCTTCCTTCATATCACTGCGAACTGAATCCAATTGAGCGTATTTGGGCGCAAATAAAAGGGAAAGTTGATAGAAAAAATACAACATTTAAGTTAGCTGATGTGAAAAAATTTCTCAATGGTGCAATAAAGAAGTAAAATGTATAGACCATGTGAAGCAGGTGGAATCAAGAATGTGGGTTCTAGATATTATGATGGATACTCCGGATACTCCCGTTAAACCAGTCATAATAAATGTAAATGAAGACAGTAGTGAGAGTGACTTATTTTTAGATAGTGAATAGTGATATGAATTTCTGATGTGAGTTTTTGTGAAGAGTGCTACTAATAAATGACAGTGAAAAATACAAATGTGAGTATAACTATATGTGCAAATAATAACATATCCCGCAAATGGATAGGTTAATTTGTTATAAATTTTACTAACAGTCTTACCTATACTAATAATAAGTAACATAACCACGTTCTATGATGGCAAAGGGCGTTCTACCTCCCCGTAGTTCTTGCCGGGCAATAGAAATTTAATTTCTTTCTTTTATTTTAAATTGTTAGTGGCTAAATTGAGCACAAGTTATACACGCAGCATGCAAAATTTTTTCAATACATTTTAAATATATTCAAAACTAAATAAATTTTTGGCTTAAATTTTGTACAAGTATGAATATGTAATAATAAGACATCTTTTGAATTCACTTCACCTTGGTTGCGCATGATGATACGCCACTGAGCAGTAAAGCTAATAAAGCGCCGGCTTGTTCATGCAGGTGTCTTCTAAGTGAGCGAGAAGGGAAATGGGATTTATATGAGTTGAAGTGGGATAGCGACCGATATGCTAAGCCGCAGACTGGAGACCCTAGTACTATTCACAAGAAATTGTGGGGGTATGCAATGTTACACTAAATATCCTTTTGTATTGAATAGTGATGTGATTTACCGCTTCTGTAGTAATTGGTACGGGTTTTCTTTGTAAAATGCCGCACAATTTTTTATTCTAGTTTGTATATCAAACGAAAACACTATAATTTGTGTCAGATTTTGACGAAACCTTAAATATATTACTGCCTAAATACGACATTTTTTATGTAGTGGCGACTTTAATTTAAATTTTTTGATACTGAAAATGACATAATTAAAGTCTTATATAACATTTTAGATACCTGCAACAAATATAATTATTTACTAATCGCGTAACTAAAACTATCAACTGAATCATATCAAACCGAAGTGATCGTCATTCCCAACATTTCTGGCCACAGGATGATGTAAAGTGTAAAGTATTACAAGTTAAAGATTATTATCACTTTAAATGTCAAAATTAGTAAAACATTATTATTATTATTGTTATTATTATTATATGACTAAAACGAGCAATTATTTTACCGATGTTTACACGTATATCCTGTCCTGCCATATCATGCCATCTGTGTACATAAGTGACAGACACATCTATATATGAGATATCCATAACCTATTATCATTATCATTCTTATCTCCTTACATAACCTTTCGGATACATTATTATTCCGCCACTATATCTACCCGTTATTCACATTCAAATCATCTCATCCGCATGATGATTTATCGTTTCCATTGTTTGTTTATTTAGTTTAAACGATTCTCACGTACTTGTCAAATGTTATATTACTCGTAGATAGCTAACATCGTTATCAACGTGTTTCAAATTGTATTAGGCACCCGATCTTGACGAAGTGTACTAAAGTTGCAGTCACCTGAGGTTTGCCCGAGGCGCCAGGTACGTGGGGGCGATCGGGGTCGCGATTGTTAAGAATGCGGAGTATGAAAGAAATCGTCAGTGATATACGGTATATCTTCTTACTCATTTTGGAAGTACTTATATTTAAGACACGCCCCTTTTAAACTTTGCGCAACGTAATAGGGCATTTAAGTAAGGTAGAAGGAGAAGAGACCACTAAGTAAGGAAGGTATGAAGACAACCTCCTCTTTGTGCTATTTTACTTCAATTATAGGTAACGCAGTGCTTAAAAGAGGTGCCAATTTAAACCATCAGGTTTTATTAAAATATACATTTTAACGTGAAATAAAAAAAACCGCTAAAGTAAAAATGATAAAACCCAAAATGTCAGATGATATGGCATTAAAGATCCTGATCGTGATGACAGACGGATAATTTTTTTATCAAACTCTTACCTGCTTTGTTAAAATCGCGATAATGATAATATTGTCAGTTAAAATCACTTTCACATAAGTTAAAGACTATACTGTAAACCTTCGCCCTCTGGATGCACCAATGACTTAACTGTTAATTTAACAAGACACAGGTGTTAATTTATAACGTAATACAAATTTAATATGTTAATTTGTGTTAAAAAAGTTTATCATGATTCGATATCAGGTTATTTATTAAAATACGAATAAGGATCTTTCGTGGTGATTAAGTTTCTTTCCTTCATTATTAGCCTTATCCAAAAAATTTAATAGCATCCGCTTATAATAGATACTAAAACCATTACAGATATGAATATAATGCCGGCTCTGTTGTTTATTTTCTAGCAACTTTTATTTCCTTTTAATGAGCTGGGTGAAAGACATAGGAAGTTTAATTTTAGATAAATCAGAATTTACACGGTAGGAATCGTCTTAATGGTTTCAGAATAATTATTTTATGTATATATTAATATATTGTTAAAACCTTTAAAAAATATTTTATCTGCTGGTATGCAAAAAATGTTTTTGGGGATGTTGTTCTATTTAGCTTATTATTTTATGATGCTTTGTTTTAATTACATTAATTTTTATACATATCATTTTCATACATCATTTTTATACATATATACATACAATAATGTTTAGAATATCGATGTTAAATGAAACATTGTTTATTTTAATTTTAATTTTTTTTCTTTGATCTTTTAAAACATGTAGTCTCTCAGACTACTTTACGTACCAAAACGGTACGGGTCTTAAAGTTTTAATACGTTAAATACGCATTCAATTTGCAACTTGTAGCAGTATTTGACAGTAAACAAATAATTTTTTGATGCATTGTCAAGGAAGTGGTAAAGCACACTACATACTATTTTCTTAAGTAATAATTATTAATGCGCCTGTCGTTTCAAAAATACAAATTTTAAATCATGCAGGTCCATACGCCCCATGTAGGGCGCCAGCAGACTGGCGCTCAACGTGAGGCATTTTATAATTACCACCAGTTAGGGATTTTTATTAGAGCCTGTTACTTATTTTATACATTACTATTGTAAATTAATAAAATTTAGAGGTATGTGTTATAACTTAGTGCTCTGTGTTCTAACTTTTTCCTTAAATATTGAAGATTATCTTCAAGATTTTGAATTAAGTAGATTTTTATTAATGTTCCGTTGAGATTTTCAACATATTATAAAAGGTACTGTTAATTAACTCAAAGGACTAATACAAATTCATATAGTGTTTATTTTGTCGTTGAATAATAACACTATTGTTGGTAATGCAATCGTTCGACCGGTGATATAATAAATTCACGGTGAAAATAAGTTGCAATGTGCAATGTTGCAAAATAAGTTGCACCGTTATTCACTACTTATTGGTTGGAATACCCATAGTAAATGCGTTCGTCCTTTCCACCAATGTCATTTATTAATTTGTTACATCGTGCTAGTTTTCAACTCAACCCGCTCAACGCGGGGTAAAATGATTTCTAGATTAACTGCAGTTGGGGATTTTAAACTCAATGTAGGTACATGGTTACATTTAGCAATAATTTCGCAATTTTATTTTTTCTATTAAAAACTTGTGGAATCCAAAAATGTTCGCTGGAAAACAGATGGAAGTGATTAAATTGCTTTTTTGTGATTCTCATCCGTCCTAGTCTTAACCAAATCTATATAACGTCCATGAGTCAACCGATTGGCGATCGTCAGTAATCAATTTTAAATTGTTAGAAAAATATAATTATTATATTGATGCGAGCAGATAAAAAATGTTGGGTATCTTTTATCATCCTTTATTGTTTATGATCCTTATTACATAAATAACTATTTTCTATTTTCAACCTTCACTATAACGAGAATAGAATATAGAAATCTAAAAAATGTAGAAAATAAATTGCTCAAAAATAATATATAAAAATTCACAGATCTTGCATCTTACGCAAGTGTCGCAGGCGTATTGAAAATATCAGACACAACTAACTGGTAAAAATTCCTCAAGTGAATTGAATAAAAATAAAGCGCAGTTGTGTTACGATTTTTTGTTCGTTTGGCCCTGAAGGTCTTGTCGTTTAAACGGGTTATCTTGCGGTCAAAATTTCGGTCTTGGTGATAAAAAATTACAGTCTCTTTTTTTTGTTTTCGAATGAATGCTATTCTTTAAAAAAATTTTTGTTTGCCTTAAAATAGTGATGGCTTTGTCAAAAATTGTGTTGTATATACATGTGTTGGCATTACTATAGGCAAGCAAAAACTTTTGTAAATAATAGCGTTTTCCCAAAAAGTAAACATTTTTTGAGATTGTAAATTGTGAACACCCCGTATAAAAAATATGATTATTGTCGACGTCATTACTATTTTTTGGGCAAGTAAAAACTTATAAATAATAACATTTTCTTTTTGTAATTTTTGACCACCCCGTATAATAAACATAATTTGCATACATTACTTTAGGCAAGCAAAAACTTTAAAAAATAATAGCGTTCTCCCGAAAACTAAAAACATTTTTTGAGATTTTGTAATTTGTGATCACCCCGTATAAAAAATATTATTTTTCTCGACGTCATTACTATTTTTTGTGCAAGTAAAAACTTTTATAAACAATAACATTTTCTCAACAATGTAAAATTTTATACGTGGTGATCAAAAAGTACACACTTCACTCTTACCGAATTTTAATATTTTGTAATTTTTGACCACCTCGTATAACAAACATAATTTTGTCGACATTACTTTAGTCAAGCAAAAACTTTTATAAATAATATCGTTTTACCGAAAAGTTAACATTTTTTGAGATTTTGTAATTTGTGACCCCGTATAAAAAATGATTTTTGTCGGCGACATTAATATTTTTTGGGCAAGTAAAATTAACGGAATTACTACTTATACTTGAACAGTTTTGATATTACAGGGAAAACTAATATTCATAAGATTAATAATTATTAAACACTAGAGGCCAAGTGACCCAGGCAGCTTTCACGATCGGGAATGATGCAATGAATGCTGACAGGCGGCGGCTCGGTGACACAGTCACACACAGTCCCTAAATGTTTATAAACATTAACGCCAGCCGATATGATTTTTATTTGCATACAAACATTCTCTGTAACCGAATGAACCACACAACCAAACATATACATAGATAACAACACAGCTAGGTCGTCTCCAGGAGGACGTGACCATGTCGACGTCACTCGCATTCACGAACGTTTTCTTAAAGACGGCTCCCATATACGCAACCAGTATTTTCAACACTAAAAAAATATATAAAAAATATTCAAAAATATAAATATGCTTCTGCGAAAACGATGGCATTTAGGCCAAAGTTCATACATATCATACATAGGTATATCAGGGTATTCTTCGTTATTTCTTAATAAATTTAATTAAACACTTCAACTACAGTTTCGGGTCGCACTGTTGTATACATTATTATCACGTTCTACGATGACGTGCGTCTTTTGAAGGATAATAATTATCTACTAAAAAAAACTGATATAAAATTCCAGCGTGGTAATCTTACGCAAAATCATCTGTCAAATAATCGTGCTATAAATAGTCAGCCTTTGGTTCCGTTCAAAAATTCCGATAAGGATTCGATGGAGAAAGCTGCCGAAATTTACATAACAAACTCGCTTGTTACATCAATGGCTGCGGTTACTCATCGAGACATGCCCGGACTCTTTGGCATTCGTAATACGTTCGGGACAACAAAATAATGCATCTATACGACACGCGACAGCTGAATATGAGCTACCGGAAGTGTTGCGGCTCTTCTGGTTTTGGCAACTCTGGTTTCACGGTTAGCATTTTGCACATGTTTTTAGCGCGGTCTGCCTACGGATTGCTACGGATTTGGACCCTTAAGTGGAGATACAGTAATCAAAAATATGCAAAAAATCTGAATTTTTCCGTAGAATTCGATAAACCAAAAAAATAAATATATTGGGCCCAAAGTTGGCCAAAAAAGGTTTTTTCCATTTTACTGTGTCATGGTGCCATAAAATGAAAAAAAGTTTTATGCAAAATGTGGAGAACACTTCAATACGGATCGATCTGTGAAAATCCGATGTAAAAAAATTCAAAAATAAATTATTTATTTGCAAAAAATCATATAATCGTGATAACAAATAATTTTTTCACGAAACTTGGTGAAAGTGTAGCTCTCTACTAACCGAAAAAGATTATTTTCAAAAAATTAAAAAAATATAAACTATTTGCAAAAATTGTTTTTTCGAAAAAATCACGTTTTTTTAAAATCTCGATAGCTCATACACGCTTTCATATTTAGAGTCAATTTTGAGCTTTTGAGGAAAATGGAAAAACCCGTTTTTGGCCAACTTTGGGCTCAATTTACTAACGGCCCTGGAGGTGCCAGTTGCTTGTATTTTGGTTTATTGAATTCTACGAAAAATTTCCGATTTTTTACATATTTTTGTTTACTGTATCTCCGAAGTGAAAAATTAACATAGGGCCAAAAATAGGCAGACTGCACTATTTGGGATGTACTTCATTATATGATGAAGTGTCGCAATCAGTTATGGCTCGTCAGGGGAGCAGTACCTTTGTAAAAATTCAAAATATTTTTTTTTTATAAATATGTCATTTTTAAATCTATATAAGTAGGTGGTTTGTTAGTTAATTTCCACAATACTAACTAATAAGTAAGAATATAAATGCTAACGTTATCCCGTACTATGTCGAGGAACGAGACTGGCTGCGTACATTGTCGCGGAGGCAAGCCTACAGTATTTTGAATTTTGGAGGCAAATTGTATAACGCACACGTATTTGGCGCGAGCGCAAATGCTAGGCGCAACGTCAATTAAAATCATGCTTTCAAAACCAGGTGGAGGAACCTGCCACCGCACTAGTAAGGTGGTAGAGGAGATTTTTATCAAAATTATATCGTAACGTAATATTATCGCGATTTCAATAATTTTTTTCCCATTCCAAATTTAAAAAGCGTCACACCTTTATTTTAATGTCGATTTTAATGTAGAATTTAATACAAATTTTAGGGTACTTGCAAAACACAATGACCTTGAAATTCCCAAAAATTTTTGGCATGTGGAAAATGTTTTATTATGACTGGTCATAGAAAAAATATTGTATGCAACTCACATTTAATGGCTATTAAGACACTCGCCTTCGCATGGCATAATTATCATACTGGTGTCTTAATAGCCATCATTCAATGGTCGTTGCATAATGTACCTACTATTAAATAACAACATTTTTAACAAGTTAAAAATTTCTGGAAAAATTCATAACAATGCCCTCATTGATATCCGAAGGTTTCCCAAAAATGCCGATTTTGGTAAAAGCCGAAAAACCTTTTGTGTGAAATGTCAAAAGTTCCGGTAAGTATCAAATATACCGGTTTCGAGTGCGGAATTAAGGAAATATAGATTTAATGAGTATATTTTCCGCAGCAATTGTATCTGATTTGTTTGATTTGTTAATGGACTAATGGGCGTTTATGCATTTACGCCAAATTGTCTGCTAACTTGACTTCATACAAAATCGCTTTCACTTTCATCATCGACATCAAACTTCACAAGTTTGGTGTCGCTTCTCCTCATTTCAGTGCAAATGCTGCAATTTGTAGTTTTTGAGGACGACTGATAATTCTTTTTAATGAAAAACTCGTTTTAAACGTTGGCATTGCTGTTTACTGTTATATTATGTCTTAATGGGGTTACACTGTTGTCAACAGAGCAATTGTGTGGTGCTAATATTAATATTACATCATTATACAAATTGGCGTTGAACAATCAAACCGCTATAGATCATGGAGACGTCTCCGTTAATAAATTTCGGCTTGTTAGCCACTAATCTTTGTTATTATGCTCTGCAGGGGCCTTTCTCGTCTACGTCGTCTACTAACTGCCTAGCGTGTCCAGCTCCCAGCTAATAGCCCATCATGCGGGTTATAGGTCTTTTTGTTGTTAGTTCATGGCAAACCAGTTAGGCGGGATTTAAAATGCACGATGTCTGTTTTTGTGTACGGTCCCCGGTGGGAGAGATTTGGCGAGTACAAGAATGAGAATAGCTTGGTCTCCGCTGTAAAAATCCGAAAATTGGGGAATATTTCACTGTTCTCGACGTTTCGGGACTCGAAAAACATTTCCCAAGTTATGTATTTCGTGTTTTTGCTGAACATTTTTATATTTTCTTCTGTGAATTAATGGGCTATACGCTACGTATATATATATATATATATACGTAGCGTATATGTACGCGTATATATATATATATACGCGTATATACGCTACGTATATATATATATATATATATATATATATATATATATATATATATATATATATATATATATATATATATATATATATATATATATATATATATATATATATATATATATATATATATATATATATATATATATATATATATATATATATATATATATATATATATATATTTAGCTAATTTCATACACACGCAAAGATTCATTATACAAACTATATATATATATATATATATATATATATATATATATATATATATATATATATATATGTATGTATATATATATATATATATATATATATATATATATTTAGCTAATTTCATACACACGCAAAGATTCATTATACAAACTATATATATATATATATATATATATATATATATATATATATATATATATATATATATATATATATATATATATATATATATATATATATATATATATATATATATATATATATATATATATATATATATATATATATATATATATATATATATATATATATATATATATATATATATATATATATATATATATATATATATATATATATATATATATATATATATATATATATATATATATATATATATATATATATATATATATATATATATATATATATATATATATATATATATATATATATATATATATATATATATATATATATATATATATATATATATATATATATATATATATATATATATATATATATATATATATATATATATATATATATATATATATATATATATATATATATATATATATATATATATATATATATATATATATATATATATATATATATATATATATATATATATATATATATATATATATATATATATATATATATATATATATATATATATATATATATATATATATATATATATATATATATATATATATATATATATATATATATATACATATATATATAAATATATATATATATAAATATATATATATATATATATATATATATATATATATATATATATATATATATATATATACAGGGTGTTTCTAGATTGTGCGAAATATTTTAAGGGGTGATTTTTTAGCAAAAATTAAGGTGAATCTTTCATATAATTATTTTTTATTTTTCAAAGAATACTTACTGAATTCAATGAGACGAAGAGTAGAAGCGTGAGTTTTTGCAGAGGGGGGCTATTTTCAACATTTTTTATGACTTTTGTGTTTGATATTTTGATACTATTGTTATTAGTTTGTTACTATTGTTTGTTACAATAGTGCACTTATTTTGTAATTTATAGTTCTATTCATTTAAATAACTGTCATTCTTTTATTAAAGTTCATTATAGTAACTCTATAGATTAGAGAAAACAAGAACAATGACAATACTTCTCATAATGACTTTCTTTGACAACAGCCTACTTGTCCGATAATAGTAGACAATAAATTTATGTCTCTGTATTGTCAGAAGCCACAATTACGTGATGCTAAAATAACAAAAATATTTTCGTTTATTGTTCGTTTATCGAGTCGTTTATTTTCAACTGCTCGCGATTATTGTCCATAATAAACATGCAAATCAAATTCAGCGTTAATTTACACTTTTAGATTTGACTATATAGTTATCGCGATTTTTATTTATACGGGTAATGTTATTCCATTTGAAAATACTTGTCATTCGTTTCATTATAATAAACCAAATAGGTATTCCCGTACAACGTGAGAATCACTCTATACACTTTATATAAATTGCAACCATTAAGAAACCATATGGGCTAAATCAATTTGCAAACGCGTATCGGTCGTTTACGATTGAGATAAATGGGAATAATTTTTGTTATGTATGTTTTTTAACACGTGTATGTACCTAACTGTTTGCGAAGAAAGCCTGTCCTCGAAAATTGACCATATTAGTTAGGTTAGGATCTCAAATTGGCGGGGGTTCCTATTTTAAAAATCAATGTATTGTTGTCTGGGACTCTGTCTATGGGGACTCAAGTTTAAGAGCGTCTGTTAGTGAAATAAGTTAAATAAATAAATTTCTTGAAATTTTAGTTGATTTTCAAAAATTAATTAAACATAATTAAAATAAAATATTACGAATTTTTGAAGGCGATGTTTGTATAAAAACGTATGTTATTGCTTGATCCTATGGTTCAGAATGGAGGGGGCTTGACATGGTCCTTAAATTTTGCGATGTCGTCGGATGGTAAGTTATGACAGTTATTATAGAGGATTGTAAAATTTAGATAAAAATATATTTTAATAAGAATGAAATCTCTATCTTTAAAATGACAAGAAAAAAATTAAAACTTGAGAGATACTATAAGGTTTTGGATAAACTTATTTAATAACAGTTTCTTACATAATAAATTATAAATTTATTGTTAATTTAAAAGCCGGCAATATTTGTGGCAACATCGCTGAATTTGTATTTATATTTGTTAGGTAGGTAACTTATAATTTTTAATCTCATTTTCTTTTGCATTTACCTATTTCAAGTTTTGCAGTTTTCATCACAAACTTATCTACTTGTTCCTAAACACACTTCAGCAAATTTGACTGCCATGTATTTCTTATGGGAGATTCAAAAGAGTGATTTTCAGACGGAGAATTCTCGGGTTTTGGGTATTTCTTAGTATTTAACCCTATTATACGTGAAACTTTAAACATATTTCTCTACAATTCAAGCCCAAATTGTTTTTTTAGACAAGATTCGAAATTAAAATGTCTGTTTTCCATGGACGTACGTCGCGTATTAGTTTAACATTTCTTACGCCAATTTACACAAAAAAATATCAACCAGAAAAGTTCAGCCGGTACAGCTGCGCGTAATCACGTGAACGATAACCAATGAGAACGTAGAGAGCGACCACGCTACACCGTTGATCGTTGCTCTCACTTGCATTCAATACTACCCGCAGCGTATCTCTCTCTAACCCGTGCAAGAATTATTTTATGTTTGCCTGTTATTAAACCTCAGAAAAAGTGTCTGACTTTTTGCAAATATTTTTAAATATATCTATATAATTAAGATGCTTTAGATGCTATTAAAATTTCAGCGTGAATCAATCACTTATTTTTTAATTTTAGAGAATACAACTTGTCACAACAAAAGTGTCTGCCTTATTTATTTTTTCACTCAAAACCAACTTAAGTTTGGAATAGTAGGTACTTGGAATAGTAGGTTGGCTTCTGAATCAAACACTTTTTTGACACATATTTTTTTACACCTTTCTTGTATGCGCAGTACCTGGCCTACCCGCGTAGGTCAGGCAAGTACTCTTACACATCTTACAATATAGATTCTATTGTGCAAAATTTCTACCTGAATCAAACACTTCATGAGGCAAGGACTTGGACTAATAGAATAAAACGGCGCCGCCGCGCCGGCGTTCTGAACAAAATGAAAATGAATAGATCTAGAAGCCTTGATGCACGAACATACCATGGCAACGTATTTTTTTAATATCACACTTAATATCGATCCTATGAAAATCTGAATGCGTTTCTCATTTTTTAAATCCCGCTAAATTCGTAAGGCAAATATATATACCAACATGCAACATCTATCTGCATTTTTAGATAAGACAATGTCTACAGGATTTCCTCGAAGTGTGTCTGTACTTAATTTTTTTTTCGCAGTACTGCTGCGATATGGATTTCGGCCTTTCCTTTATTGATATAAATAATGAGATGCTTTCTTGGAATTATGATGAAACATTTCGTCACCCGCTTTCCCCCAAATAATACCGAGAAGAAATAATAAGATTGCAACAATTGTTAATTGATTATATTACTTAACGTTTCCATCCCTTTTTTGGCCCTTTTTCAAAAGAGGATTTTATTTATAACATATGTTACATAGGCAAAAATAACAGTTTGAATTAACTTTTAAGGTTACTAGACTGTTCGATTATTATCAAAGGGAAGAATAGTCAAGAAACCCTATGAACTTGGCTATTTTATATTTCCTTATTATTCTAATTTTAGTTATGTTAATATTATGTAGATGTATATTTATAATAAGTAATGTATGAGAGAATGTTTTTTGTTAATTTATTTAATATTTTTATATTCACAAATTGTAGATTGTAGAAAGATGTTCTGTGTCTTTTTTGTTATTACATGCTTTAGGATTTTTTGAATATAAATTGATTCCATAATTAGCCGTGTTCTATAATTTTGTTCCTTATTAATAACTTTAGTATTTTCGTAGTTAAATTGATGACCTGTTTCATTAGAATGTTTTTTTAGAGCTGTAATATTAGCTGAATATTTGTGACCTTTTACACGTTCTTTAAGAAGGTGCATTGTTTGACCAATGTAGACGTCATCACATTGTTTATATGGAATTTCGTATATACAGTGTGTAGTTTTTTCAAGTGGATTTAGTCCTTTAATGTGGTGTAAACGAATTTTAAGCTGTTTATATTTTTGTGTGCTGTCTGAATATAATATTTTTAAAATGTTTGAAATATTTTCTGATGCTTGTGGGTAAGGAAATATATTATATTTTATGAGTATTAGTTGTATCGATTAGTGGCGGTTAAGAATTGTAGTATTTGTGAATTCTATTTTTGAAAATTTTGTTGATTAGAGAAAAAGGATAGTTATTATTTATTAAACATTTTTTGCTTTTTCGATGCATTCTTTTCTAAAAATGGCAGACGTTAGTTTTATTGATCTGTCTGCAATATCAATTATTATAGTTTTTTTATGGCTGTAAGGGTTTTTTGAGTTGAAATTGGTATATCTACCAGACCATGTTGTTTTTGTATTCCGTTTTGTTAATATTTCAGTTTTATTACTTCTAAGAGTTAAGTCTAAGAAATTTATCTTATTTTCTGATTCGTTTTCAATTGTACATTGTCTTTTTGGATGGTAACTATTAAATTTATTTGGAATGGAATTTTTATGTTCAGTTGGAAATGCAGTGATGAAAACATCAACACAACGTTTGAAAATGGTATTTTCTCCAACTATAAAATAAAAATGTTGGAATTATGTTTTTTTCTAAATCTTTTAATACTAATTCTGGTATATTAGTATATTGGTTCATACGTTGATTGAAGGAATTATACACCATCAATCAACCAAGGTTCATACTCTGCAAAAGAGATGTCCCTAATTGTCATATATTACAAATAATTGTATTAGTCCAAATTACACAGTGGACCAAATTACACGGACTTCCCCCTACAATTATTCACATTATTAACAAAACTTGGAAGAGGATTTTTTTTTATGCTTCGCCACTGCTCAACCTCTTTTTTTGTGTGATGCTTTTTTTATGTACACTCTATTGAAATACTTACTTAGTGATCAGTTGAATATATTAATAATGCTGTTAAGACTATTATACTAGCCATTTATATTAGAAAGGAAAAAGGAATTATTGTATTTTGATAAATAATACTGTAACTATCCGTCGGCAAAAGCCTTTATACTTTTGATTAACGACTTATCACCAATGGGTAACGAGCAATAGAGGCCCGATTGCGGTTAAGTTCCACGAACCATTACTATTATATCATTAATGTTACTGATACCGCCATAGAACCTGATGAAAAAGGAGGACTAGTGCCCAGATCCCATGCATTGCTAAAAACTACACCTCTCTTGCCTTACTACTGGAGTCACTCGCCTCATAGGACCATGTACAGGAGATCCCGGCGAATCTGCGGACGCACCGCCCAAGCTCCACGTCCTCGTGAGTCGTGTAGAGGTGTTCCAGGCAGTCCTCGACGAAGGGGGCCATCCTCTTCAGGGTCTCCCGGCTCAAGATCACTCCCGGTCCGCCCATGCAAAAATTCTCGTCGTTCTCCAACGATAATAGGCCGATTTCCTCGCTGTTTCCCTTGCCGGTTTGGCCTATGAACCACGGCTTCCTGCTGTCTACAGACCTAGGGCAAGGAAATCGGTGTCAAAATAATACAGGCCATCTATTTTGTCTAAACCAAATCTGTTACTACAACTCGAAACAGTGGCACAAGCAGGGGCGACTAGTTTTTAAAACTTTTTTATTTTACTACACTCAGTTCCAAAAAAAGTGACTCTATATGAAAGGTTACATACACTCTATATGAAAGGCGCTTCTTTTACGAGCATTCTGTTCTTTATTCACTGATCTATCTCTAAAATTGCCCAAATTACAGCTTTTTCGCCGAAACCTTTCGTTTATCCCACACATTAAATTTATTGTAGGATCACATTGTCTATGAAAAAACAGTTACCGTTGTCATAGCAATTACTCACTATTTCACTCTATTGTTGTGTCATTAAGGTCAGTAAAAAAGTTTTACAGACTGTTACGTAAAATGCTTCAAATAAACTCTGAACAAGTAGCAAGATTCGTTGCATTAGTAAACGATGGACGTAGTAAACGTTACGCCGCTCGTGAACTCCCATCATGAAGCGACTGCTCGTAGAGCGATCCGCAAGTACGAACAAACAGGTAGCACTGCTCGGAGGGTGGGTTCTGGTTGCCCTCGAAAAACTTCTCCGAGAGATGATTGCTTCTTGAGATTACGGATTTTACGAAATCGATCAAATACTGCGGTAAATGTTCGGCAAGATATTCGCCAAATTCGTGGTGTTGCAGTAAGTAAGCAGACGGTATGTAGACGTCTGTTAGAAGTTAATTTAAAGGCTAGGAGACCTGCAAGAGGTCCTAAATTATTGTCTGTACATCGTGCTGCTCGAAAAAATTTAGTTGAAAATTATGGACAATGGAATATTCATGAATGGTAGAATGTATTGTTTACAGATGAATCAAGGTTTTGTCTTAACATGGTGGATGGAAGAAAAAGAGTGTGGAGAAGGACTGGTGAAAGGTTTAGTCAGAGCTTAATAACAGAATGCGTAAGTTTTAATGGTGGGTTCGGTTATGGTGTTGGGAGGGATTTCTACAAATGAAAAGACACCCCTTCATATTTTTCTACCGATACAGTCGATGACAGCCCGAATCTGCATTGACATTTTACAGCAGTATGTCTTACCTCATGCACAGTTGGTGGGCAATAATTTTATATTAATGCAGGATAATGCCCGACCACATACCGCGGCAGTAGTGCAAAATTTCTTAGAAGCTACGGGTATCACTACATTACAATGGTCTGCGAGATGCCTCGATAGCAACCCTATAGAACATTTGTGGGATGAATTAGGGAAAAGGGTACGTTCTAGCGAGAGGCCTCCGGAAAGTCTTGCTGAAATGGCAATTGCATTAGTGGAAGAATGGTCTCGTATACCAATGGAAACGATAAGGAACCTAATTTCCGATATGCCGCGTAGACTACAAGCTCTCAGAGTTGCCAAGGGTGGAAATACACGGTATTAAGTAGTTAACCCAGTTTATAATTTTGTGTTTAATAAAAATGTTTTTTTTCGAAATTCGTGTTCATTGCACTAATAAACTGTTTCAGGATGAGTTCAGAAATTTGGTAATTATGCAAGGTTTCGACAAAAAAGCTGTAATTTGGACAATTTTAGAAATAGATGTGATTTAAAAAACAAAATACTCGTAAAAAAAGCGCCTTTCATATAGAGTGTAACAATTTTCGATACCATTACTTGATTAACACACAGGGTGAGTTAAAAACTAAGAAAAAACATGGTTCGATGTTTTCCACTACCATCAAGAAGGCTTTGAAAAACCTCCTCTTTTCACATCTTTCATTTTTTTTTGAAAGACAAGATAATTAGTATAATTACCTACCAACCAAAAAAAAAATCAAAAATCGGTTTTATTCCAGAGACCTTTTTCATTTTCAAAAAGTAAACATGGCCGACAAAATAATTTACTAATATTTTTCACACCCTGTTAACAATTTATATTTTCGTAATGCTTTTGCGGATAAAAATGCCTAATATAGTTTTTCATGTTTGTGGTTATAATTTTCATAGGCGGTTTTACCCTCCTTTAGTATTTCGCTGCTTCGTATGCATGAATCACGTATCACACACGGATAGCCGTTAGCACTCATACTTAAAAAGAAAGACCCTACTCCAACGATAGCTTCCACGCCTATATCAAGCACGCGACTGGCCAGCTAGCACGCGACTGGCCAGCCAGCGCGCGTCGATGCATTCAGCAGGTGCACAGGAAAGTTCAATATCCTCTCACGCAAACAAAGAACCTACTCTGACGATAGCTTCCGCGCCCGGATATTAGACGACTTACTCAGCGAGCGCGCGCCGATGCATTCAGCAGCCGCTGCACCAGAGAAGCTAACGGACGGCATAGGTTCTCTTGGATTTACTACTTTACTACTACTGTGACTCGATCGGAGTCAAATTCACATATTTGTTATGGGTTAGGGGAAGCTCTGCTTCCCTTGCTTCCATGGACTGCACGCCCCTGGGCACAACTTAATTATTAATGTTGTTGTTGTTTGTTGGTATTGTTAATGTTATTGATAGTGTTTGTAAACATTTTTAGTAACCGCTTCCTTAATTTTAGGGTTACTTATTACTTTGACACTCATTTTTTGTGTGTGAATAATTTGCTCTCAGTATTTTTCGTGTCTATACCTACCAGTGGCGGCTTCTGGTCTTCTGATGCGGGGAGGCTGATTTTATAGGTACCGTTGGTAAGATTTTTTTTTGAATTTGTCAAGGTGAGTCGTCTAAAATGATAGGAAATAAAGAAATAATAGACTTCGCTCTGTCAGTCAGTTATATTTTGATATAGTCAGTTGTGCAAATACACTTAGATAAATATGCTATATTGTCCAGTAAAAACATATTTATTTGTTTCAGTTTCTATGTGTTCTGTATACATGGCATACTAAAAATTTACTTTTAAAAATTAAAAGAAAAACAAAAAATTAATTCATTTAAAAGAAAACCAAAAAAAAATAATTAATTAAAAAAAATATTTTATTCATTAGCAAAGTGAATGGGCTCTTGCCTCCTCTGAGGAGCCGCCACTGATACCTACTACTATTATTTATTTGTTTATACTTGAAATATTGAATATCATAAATATTTAAATCTCAAAAGTATTTAAATACATTTTCCAAACATTGGTGCCAACACTATTTTCAAACAATGCATTTATGTAAACCAATGGCGTGCGGTGACATTCCAAATATTATTTGTAGGGTAACAGGTAACTCAATTTTTATCCTTTTTCGCTGTGACTTAAATTAGTCACAGCGAAAAATTATTGTTTTCAACATTTAATTGCGCCCCAAATTTTCTGTGATGGTGGACTAACAACAAAGGTGGGTAGCTGGGTGGCCAAACGTTTTTTGGGAGATGGTCAAACGATCCTTAAATTTTCCAACCCCAAAAACACATCCCCTTGTATTTGAGCGAAATGTGCAGTTAGCCCCGATTGAGGATTTTTCAAAATTGCTTTTTTGGCAATTACTTTTTTTCTAAGGGTGGTCTAATTAAACTAAGGGGTGGTCTTTCCTAGTTTCACGATGCTCTATGCTCGGGAAAAGGTAAAATGTGAGTGTCATAAAAAATGACCGCCCCAGCGAAACATGTGTTTTTTAACATTTAACTGCGTTCTAAATTTTCAAAGGGATAGTCTAATAAAACTAAGGGGTGCTCAAGGGTGGTTTCTGAGAATTGGTCAAAGGATCCGTAATTTTTCCAAAAACGCACCCCCTTGTATTTTAGCGACATGTGAAGTTAGCCCCGATTGATAATTTTTTAAAACTTCTTTTTTCGCAATTACTTTCTTCTAATGGTAACTAGGGGATGGTCTTTCCTATTCTTACGATGGCCTATCCTCGGAAAATATGATATGTCATTATCATAAGGATTTACTTTCCGATTACTAACCGATTCCTCTTGGTATTTATTATTTAAATACTTTTAACTAAAGTTTTTTTAAAAGTATTTCGTATTTTTTCTTTAGTAATTTTTTTTATGGCTATTTGGAACCATACTTTAGAGCGCTTTTATCGCATGTTTTGGCCACTCTTTGATGTCGAGACCCGCAATTATTATATACCAGGACTTAAAGTCCATCAAGATCGCCATCAAGATTAGTTATGTAAAAAAGAAACTAAAACTACAGACATAAATTCTTCTAGTTCTAATTCTGTTAATTTGTCGGTGACATCTGGAAATAAGCTTTGGAAACCAACCAAAATGGATTTGGGTTTGGAACATCTATCTTCCAAACTCAACCCCTAAAGCCCACGCCACGGGTGCGCCTCAGCTGTTGGGAAATTAAAGGATAATTTTTCGTACAAACCGTAATAATTCCTCCAGTCTATCGGGCCGGATGTAGACGTCATCGTCAGCCCGCAAGAACCACTCGTACCGATCGATGTAGTTCTCGTACATGTGCTTCAGCATCATGAACGACTTCTTCTGGGGCGGGTAGCTGTCGTCCACGTCCGGCAGCGGCACCAGCGGCACATGCTCGCTGTAGGAAAACTCGGAACTGTAGAACATCACTTTCCCGGGCACCTCGCGACCCCACGTATCGTAGACGGCCTTGGCCCGCGTGTCGAGGTACTTCGCGGCCGTCATGATTCCCACAAACAGCAAGTTTTTATTGGACGCACGTGCGTTTTCTTCATTGATGAGTTGCACCGGCACGACGTGTTTCCTTTCCGGGGACGCGCACATGTCGTACGTCGCGGGGGGATTGGGTGTCAAGAAGTAGGACGCGCAGAGGCCTATGACGATACCTAGGATGATCTTCAGCAAGCGCTTTTTCCTACCCATAATGGTCAGTGGCAAGTCCGGCACCCGATACACCCTCGACCCATCACTCGCGATTTAAATGCCCCGGAACGGTTTACGATACGCGAACAATTTTCTTTAAGAAGTAATTTCCCACGCGAGGAACATCGATCGAACAATTTATTTTAAAACCAATATTAGATAATTATTATGAGCGATAATCACACACTTTATCTTATCACAGGTTTGTCAAGTATACACCAGCGAGTTAGTGGCCCTGCGGCTGTCCTCTTGCAGTTACATCCTTGACCTTATAGACGTATTTAGCACGGCGTGGTCTAGTCTAGAACTCCGCGGTCCGGACTGTCAGTCAGTCCACTCACGGTCGGCGGCCTTATGAGACTGCCATGGCAATGTGCAGTGGCATGATGCTCCGGCCTGGTCTGACTGTCTAGCTGCTGCGAGCCGGCAAGTCGGCGATGGCACGGGTTTTGGGTTTACTTTAGAGGTAGGTTAGGTTATTGTCTATTTATTATTCGACTCGGGTGTGCCTCTTGCCGATGCCTGTGCAATTTCAGCAGGCCATGCACGGCCACTTCCCGCTCGGCTATCCTCATTCCTCCTCACTCCTCAGGCGGCCGCGGATGGCTTTTGTCATCGGGGCTTATGTACGACTTGCGCGACACGTACAGTCACGGAAAAAATGCTATAATAGGGCTGCACACATATCATGCTCCTGTGATACCTCACCAACTACCACAACCTTATTTCTCATGCTCCTGTGATACTTCAAGGGAATCAAGGGCCGTGGCAACAATCAGGTGGTCGGAATTACGGAAACGAGCGGTCAAAAAAAAAGTCACTTTTGATCTCATCGAACGCAGAGTTTATTCCCCTATAACTTTTGTATGGACCACTTTATTGATAGATTTGGAAGAGGGTACCAAAAAACAAAAGTTAAAACGAAAATTTTTCATAAATATGTAAAATTTGTCCAACTTTGAGGAGCCCTAGTATGTGAATGGTCCAAAAAATATGGCGTCATTCAATGTAGAATTTAATGCCCTACAACATATTTAATAAGGCAATTATATCGATATTATATTGTGAATCCTTCATGAAAAATTATCACAAGAATAACTCTTCTGGGGGTACCTACATTTTTAAATTCACATAAATACTAGACGTTTCTGGCATTCTATTACCAACAAAAAGCAAAAATGTAAAATTCCGTCTGAAATAGGTATACAATCACAGGAAATTTGCAATTTATCCTCTATATTTTTTTGTTCGTAACAATATTAATATGGATAATTTAGTTATCCAATCAGTCCAATCACTCATATCACATAATATCACATAATTATTTGTTTTATACAATTCTCAGAGGAATAAGTACTGTTTATAACATCGAAATATGAGACATAAAAAATTTCAAAGGATACCCACAATTGCCGCAATGGGAGATCGGGGCAGTATAACTTTTCTTACAGCAAGCTAAAATCGTCTGTATAAAGGCGCTTTCATTCAACAAGTTCTTATGTTTTGATAGAATACTAATAACTAATCAATTTTAACACAAAACCCATCAAAATAATACACTAAATTAAAGAATAACTGTAATGAGTCCATTTCTTAAAGAAAAGTTCCTTATACTTGGAAAAAAGCTTCAATAATTCCTTCCAAGTCTGGTCATAAGATAAGAATTTGATTAATAATTTTCGGCCTATAAGCGAATTATCAGTTTTTGCAACATTTTAAAAAATAAATCGATTGAGACAAACTTATTAACTTACTGGGATGAGTTAGTAGCTCATAGTTCATAGTAGCTTGGATGATTTTTGTCCAGTGGATACTGTTTTCAGTAAGATGAGTAAGGCACTTGATAAAATTGACTAAGTTATACTACCTGTACTACATGCCTACTTGAAAGATTTGAACAATGGAAAATATGAAAAAAATATCAATTTTATTATTACTTTAAATTCAAATCTCATGTGCTTTCGATTATAGTACAGGCAACCCGTTTTACAGGTAGGTACATAACTGGTTGACTGCACAGGAAACGTGCTTATTCGCCATAGACAAATGAAAAATGGGAGTTATGTATGTATATTAAGCACAGAAACACACAGAAATAAAACTACTCTGTACTCTGTGATCATATCCCCCTGTCTATGTCCCCCTGTGCTCCGTAATATAAAATTATTAGAGGTTATGTGTTATGTTTAAGCCTTTAAAATTCATCATAGTATCCGTATAACTTGAGAATTCAATGTCGTTTCTGCCAACAAGTAAGTGCATTTTGTTTTAAACAGATTAAAACATGTTAATATACCTTTATTTCAGGGTTTATACAAAATGGAAGTTTACTTTCTCAAAAATATACCCTGACTTGGTTAGCCGCAGAAACTTCTAAAATATTGCAAGTGAGGTGCTATGCCGCCAGGAAAGGCACCAGAGAGCGCAAGAAGAAGGCTAAAGTTAAGGTGGAGGTGCAGAAAGTTGGGTTTATACCGCACAACCAACGGGACAAACACAAGTAAGATTTAATTGAATTTCTCTTGCAATTTTTATTAACTCGCCCGTTCAAGGCTGCTCCTAAATCGCGAACCAAAGAAATTTGATGACTCCTGGAAAAGGGACCCTATTGACAATGTGTATGTAGCAAAGTATTTCAAGTGGATAGTATACCCGTTTGCCGAAGCAGTTGAGTGCCACAGGGAAAGTCACCACCCTGAAATTTACAACAAGCCCAATGCGAACCTTCACGTATCTATCGAACTAAACATGCAAGGCGAAAAGAAAGTGAGTGTTCTTTTGTTTGTTTTTATTAGGCTACTTGTAATTTTTATTTTAGACCCGTTTCGTGGACAACTTCACCAGAATAGCCGCCATACCTCACAAATTCGACCATGGTGCGTCTAGAGCAATAATCGCTTTCAGTAAAACGCCGGAGTTCCAGAAAGAGGCAGCCGATGCTGGTGCACAGCTTTCTGGAGGCATAGAACTAATCAAACAGATACAGAACGGGAAAATTTCTCTACAGGACTTTCAGTTTGTTCTAGCACATCCCGAGATTCTGCCGGAACTAGTCGTATTGAGGGGTTTGATGAAGAGAAGGTTCCCCAATCCCAAATCTGGGACGTTGGATGTTAATCTGGGGAAGCTCGTGGAGAAATTTCTTAACGGAATTAGTTACAGTGCCGTAAAGGATGAGTATGAGAAGGATTATGGCTTGATCGAGGCAGTAATCGGAACGGTAAGGAAATTTTTTTTGTTTTGTTTTTATTTTTTTTTATGTATTTTAATTTTTTTATCAGTTGACTATGGATGCGAAACATTTGGAAGAAAATTTTGCTGCATTAGTTAGGGATGTCGATAGTGTGAAACCCAAGAGGGCGGGTCCTTTTATAACCAGGTAATAAATACATATTTATCCATAATTTAATATGAAATAATACGAATTTATTTTTTTTGGTATACGGCTCCCAAATATTGCTATTTTGCGTACCCACTTGAGTCCGTAAAAATGAGACTTTTCCAGAGTCAGTCCCAAAAAGTTGCGATGACTATCATTAATTCTAAAAGGAAAAAAAAAGGGAAAAAAAAAGAAGAAAAGAAATTGAAAAGAAAAAAAATAAAAATAAATTAATTTCGAGAAAAAATAATTTTGAGAAACATTTGCTCTGATGACATTAGTCATACTTATGTATGATTAATAAGAAGTTTGAAAGTGTTTTTTGGGAACTATAACTAAAAAATGTTTGTCTCATATACCTAAAAAGTTTTCTGGACTCATCTGCTGTTCCAGACTCTGGTTCGCCTGCAAGCAGTAATGAATCGTCCCAAAAAACTGTATTCTAGGTACTTGTAAGAAAAATAACTATTTATTTGATATTTATTGATAAAAAGTGGCGATGCCTATCATTAATTCTAATAGGGAAAAAAGAAGAAAAAAAAAGTGAAAAATACGTATAAAAACATAAAAAAAGAAGAAAAGAAAAAGGATACGAAAATAAAAAAATTAAAAATAAATTAATTTCGAGAAAAAATAATTTTGAGAAATATTTGCTCTGATGACATGTACTTGTAAGAAAAATAACTATTTATTGATATCTGTTTGGTTATATAAATTATATTTATTGGAGTATTGTCAATTTCCTTCTCTAGTTTTTCGGGTAATTGTTATCTCTAAAATGTTCTTTTTAGGACAATTTTATGGAGTCCACCATCTCCGGAAAAACTAAAGGTAGACCATGGAATTTACCTAGATGTTGACACAACGAAGGACGAGGCAGCGGTAGAAGAAGATGAGGTTGAGGAGAGGGTTGCTTTGTAAGCCATCGTCGATGTAGTAGTTGAGTTATAAGTCGTAAATGCCTTTAATTATTTAATGGTAGGAAGTTAGTTTTTCAAGTAAAAGTTTGGCGTTGTTTTTATATGGAAAATAAACAGATGTATGATAATTTAAGACGTAAATATTTAGCATTGTTAAAAATAAAAAATACTCTAAAAAACGTACTACTTAATTGTCCACGTGCCATTTTTCGGTAGTTTCTGAAACTCAAGACATTTTAATCTTTATATTTCCAATGGCCTCGAGTGAATTCGTTCAGTTACCCTATAGTAGATGGCGCCGTGGAAAAACAAACTAAGGTCACTTGATCGCTCATTTATATACAGATAGCGTGATTTCATTCCCAAAAATTCTGTCAGAGTAAATTAGTTCAGTTGCCGATCAGTGGATGGCGCTTTTGATAATGTCCTAAGGTCACTAAATCAATAGCTTAATATACAGGTAGCGCCATTCAATTTCCAAGAAAATGCTCCAAACACTTTGAGATGATGCCTCCGATGGACTATTTGAAATTGAAATATTTCTACATCACAAATAGTGTTTTTAGCGGATTTAAAGATGTTTTTATATGGAAAATAAATAGATGTAGGTACCTATGATATTTAAAAAAAGTACTACTTAATTGTCTACATGCCATTTTTCAGCAGTTTTCGAGACTCAGGGCATTTTAATGTTTAATGTTTCCAATAGTCAGAGTGAATTAGTTCAGTTACCCTATAGTAGATGGCGCCGTGGGAAAACAAACTAAGGTCACTTGAGAATGGTGCTTTTTAAAATGTCCTAAGGTCAATTGATCGATAGCTTATGATAAGGTAGTGCCTAAGGTAAGGTAGTGGTAGTTCAATTTCCAAAAAATGCTCCAACCACTTTGAGATTTGAATTTGAACTTGAAATTTCTACATTACAAATAGTGTTTTTACAGGATTTAAAGACTAAAGAGATTTTCTAATTATAAATAAACACATCAATGATAAATAAGTTTAAACGTAGTCCCAGACTATAACTATTAATTTTCAGTTCTTCAGTAATATATACTACAAAAATACTACATCACAGCATATAACAATTTTATTACAGGATCATTTTGAGTGTCAAGTGTCAAATCTTTGCTATTTTAGACGTAAAGACACAGTTTGATTATATTTTCTATCCCTTGTTCTCTTTCAATTCCCAGGTTTAAAAGTATTTATTGTTCCCAATTTTTGAACCAAATTTTTACCATTGCGGTTGCCCATTTATAGTTTGTGTCTTCTTTGCTATCACTAAGCTCTCACGAGATCAGATTGTTTTCAACAAAAATGACACATTTTTCACACAGTTTGACATTTAAATTTACACACAAAGTATATAAAATTAATATTTTCCATTCTATTTTCTGAGAGACTATGTTTTTGTACTTACGCCACTTTTCTTGTTTTTACTTATAGCCAACTTTGGCGGTGTAATCCGCTTAAAAAAATTAACAACTGATGGCTTGCTCCGGTTTCGGTATAAACGCATATTATTCGATATTTACAGGTTCCTGGTGATGCTAACTTTAAAGGCGAAACCCGCGTCGAATTATTTTAAAACTGACCTTTTACCATTGCGGTTGAACGTTTATAGTTTGTGTCATCTTTGCTATCACGAAACCTCGGGAAATCAGAATGTTTTCAACAAAAATGACACATTTTCACACGAGTTGGTTTTTAAATTTACACACTAAATATTTGATGTTGTACCCAATCTGATTGTGTAAAATTTTAAATATAACATACTTTTTGTTTTATTTTCTGAGGGACTATATATTTGTACTAATGCCACTTTTCTTCTATATACTTTTAGCCAACTTTGGCGGTAAAATCCGCCTAAAAAATTAACAACGGATTTGGTTTGCCTCGGTTTCGATATAAACGCATGATATTTGATATCTTCAGGTTCCTGGCGATGCCAACTTCAGAGGAGAAAATCCGCGTCGAATTATTTTAAAACTGACCTATTACTGTCTATATTTTTGGACTTTTTGTCACCATATTTTTGTACCGCTTTTCGTGTATTTACTTTTATGCCAACTTTGGTGGCGAAATCCGCCTAAAAAATTAACCACCGATGGCTTGCTCCGGTTTCGATATAAACGCATAATATTTGATATTTTCAGGTTCCTGGTGATGCCACCTTTATAGGCGAAACCGGCGTCGAATTATTTTAAAACTGACCTTTTTGCTGTGTTAGATGTATATATAGAATTTAGGCATTTTTAGTTTTCTGGTGATGACTAATTTGTAGGCGAGACCCGGGTAAGAATTTGTCTCGGCCGATTTTGAAAATCAAGAACATTATAAAAATAACGCGAAGCTCGGGTTCAGGGGCAAGAGGTTTCTGGCGGCTATTTTAATTCGCTTCCAAGTTTTACATTGGCAAAAAATGTGATTAAGTCAGTCATTTTTTTTTCATATTATCTATTGCGTACCAGAAAAATATTGTAATTGTGAAAAAATCGAGTCATAAATTTCTTTCAATTATAATATGTATTATTTTTGGATTTTATTATTATACAATTAAAGTAAACCCCTTTTAGTTTATTTTAGCTAAAGGTTGACAATAATATTACATCGTACAGGGTGCAATTTAAGAAGGTTAACAATTTTGCGGTGGTATTCAGAAGTTAATTTTAAGAAAAAAAAGTTCATACAAACAGGTGTCCAAAATACTTTGTTTTTCCTATATAAAAATTTGCTTTTCTATAAAATTGAAATATTTGCAGAAAAATTAATAAACAGTGTTATTTGGTTTGTATAATATTCAATTGGCAAAAAATAGATATAAGTGATTCTGCGTAACAGTAAGGGCTTCCTAAATACTAAAGTATATCGGTATTCCTAACATATGCGTAATATTATACCAAGTGAATATACGAAGAGCGCGGTGCGTCCTCTGGTGGCGAACGTACCGAACTAAAGTTGCATATATTGAGATATTATGCCGACTTAGGAAGCCCTTTAGGTTTTTTAGGTTTTTTGAAATAAATATATATATATATATATATATATATATATATATATATATATATATATATATATATATATATATATATATATATATATATATATATATATATATATATAAATAAATATATATATATATATATATATATATATATATATATATATATATATATATATATATATATATATATATATATATATATATATATATAAAATAAATAAATATATATATATATATATATATATATATATATATATATATATATATATATATATATATATATATATATATATATTTATTTATTTTATATATATATATATATATATATATATATATATATATATATATATATATATATATATATATATATATATATATATATATATATATATATATATATATATATATATATATATATATATATATATATATATATATATATATATTAGCTTTGAAATTCTTTGCTATTCGTATTTATTTTGTGAAAAGTAATCTTGGGTTGGTAGCATTTCGTTACATAGAAATAAGCAAATAGACGAATAAGAAGGAAAACACACTTACCAGTGCTATATCTGGACACACATACGGAAATGAACCACTATACACATGAAAACGAACCACTTAGAAGTTGTACAAGTTCTTTCACCTTTCTTGAGGATCTTCAGAGCAGTATACGATTTATTTCATTGATCATCCATACTTGAATTTAAAATATTAATACTCCAACATTTGCAGTGACGTTTTATGACATTAGTTTTTGACGGAACTCATTCTTAGAATAATTGGATGATCAATGAAATAAATCGTATACTGCTCTGAAGATCCTCAAGAAAGGTGAAAGAACTTGTACAACTTCTAAGTGGTTCGTTTTCGTGTGTACAGTGGTTCATTTCCGTATGTGTGTCCAGATATAGCACTGGTAAGTGTGTTTTCCTTCTTATTCGTCTATTTGCTTATTTCTATGTAATGAAATGCTACCAACCCAAGATTACTTTTCACAAAATAAATATGAATAGCAAAGAATTTCAAAGCTAATAAATATATCCAGGGTGAAAATTGGATTTTTTTCGAGAATTTTCGAAGAAACAATTAATACATACAACCAACAAATGATTTTAGTTTTGACTAAGCAAGCAATTTCTGTATCACTCCCTCTTTGAATGCTTCAGAACTCTATTGTATATATAATTCAATATTTTCCCGCATATAGTTGGAAAAAGTAGTTGTTTTTCAATAGGTTCAACAAGATTTTATGCATTTTAAAGTTTAACACCTTCTGGATAACTATATGCCTAATGCTTTTATATATAATATGTTCAAATAGAACAAATATAAATAGTAGACTAGGTTTGTGTATTCTAAGAATGAGTTCCGTCAAAAACTAATGTCATAAAACGTCACTGCAAATGTTGGAGTATTAATATTTTAAATTCAAGTATGGATGATCAATGAAATAAATCGTATACTGCTCTGAAGATCCTCAAGAAAGGTGAAAGAACTTGTACAACTTCTAAGTGGTTCGTTTTCGTGTGTATAGTGGTTCATTTCCGTATGTGTGTCCAGATATAGCACTGGTAAGTGTGTTTTCCTTCTTATTCGTCTATTTGCTTATTTCTATGTAATGAAATGCTACCAACCCAAGATTACTTTTCACAAAAAAAAAAAATATATATATATATATATATATATATATATATATATATATATATATATATATATATATATATATATATATATATATATATATATATATATATATATATATATATATATATATATATATATATATATATATATATATATATATATATATATATATATATATATATATATATATATATATATATATATATATATATATATATATATATATATATATATATATATATATATATATATATATATATTAAGATAAACGAAAATCTAGAGCCTAAATAAGTAGTTCAATACAGTAAAAATACCAAATTATGTATTTATATTAAATGTATTTCAAATTATAGAACATAAGTTCAATAAATAAAATCATAGCCATTAATCTGATTGGCCAGATTATATAACAACAATAAAGCAAGAAGTGCGTATCCAGGAAATGCAAATGTTTTTTATATACAGCACATCCGTGGATACATATAATAATTCGGAGAGTTCAGCTATAGCGTTCAAAGTACGAACAGTTCTGCTAATAATTAATGTTATTATATTGTAAAGTTTAATTGTTAAAACATAAAGAAAATTAAGTAAATTGTGAGATATAAGTGGAATGCCAAAGAGAAACGTTTTAAAAGTAAAATTAACTGCGGTATCAAGTATTTTTCGTCGAAATTACGACATAAGAAGAGTAGCGTCTTCAGGCGTCCCTAGGATATAGGCGAGTGTGGCAAGTAGACCAAGGAGAGTTAGTAAATGTGAAAGAAGATTAAATTAAAAAGGCAGTAAGTGGAGAATCTAATGATTCACAGTCTGGGAAGATTAAGGTAAATAACAAGCGTATAGCAGAAAATAGCAGCGTTCCAGAGTAAGGCAGTGTTCCAGTAGATGGCAGCAGACGTGCAGCAGAAGTTAGCCGCGTTTTAATAATATAGTAGCGTGCCGGTGGAGGGCAGCAGCAGAATTCAGCATTGTCCACAAACCAGTTAAGTGAAATTAATGACCAGTGTTGTGCTTCGAAAACAAAAAGGATTAATCTAAAATGTAATAAGGTAATAACCAGTCAAATATTTTTTAATTTTAAGTAAATATTGTTCAAGAGGCTAAGTTCCATGTTATTAGATTAAGTTACGTTAGTTTTGCGTATGGTAATTATAATTTTAAAATTTCATTTCTTCCATTTGCATTATAGTTTGCATCGATATTTATACTTCCATTTTCAAAATAATTTGCATATATATATAGCTTCCTTTTGCATGACAATAGTCATATACAAGTTCTGCTTTATTATTATTAACTTAAATATTTCAAGACATATATTTAAATTCTATAATTGAAAAATATTCTTAAAGTTCAATCCATAGACTTATAAGCAAGTATAAGTCTATGGTTCAATCTCTATTATAAAACAAAATAGTAAATATCACAGATCCATTGACTATTTGAAAATAGTTTCAAGTTATAATATTACAAAATATATAGAGGCCTAATTGGAACCCCCCTTATTGACTATAGGGAACTCATGCTTATCAGTGAAACTTCTCCAACTACAAATAAATGTTCATAGAACTGGCGCCCATGGGAAGGATACAATATGGAAGAAACAAAGTAAGTATCCTGAAACCTTGTCAGGTGTTTCTTCGCTGTGTTATCACTGTAATTATCTCAGTTATCAAATCCTAAAACAATAAGTCTTACATATTTTAAAATTTCATAAATCATAATCATAATAGCAATTTATCACCCCAACACCCAACGTTTTTTCTCATATTATATATGGACAAATATAATTTTGCGACATTTGAATAAATTTACTCAAATATCATGTGACTTTAACCAAAAAATGGTTTAGTAGAAATAATTGTGTACAAAGTATAGTATTCTTCTCGTATGTAATGGCTATTATTGACTAGTTGTAACCTTCACTCTGGCGTATACTTCAACCATTTTTTTAATTGTGAAAGTTTAAAAAAAGAGAAAAATTACTTCAAATCATGCATTGTGGAATAGGTTGCAAATAAAACAAATAAGCTGAGTACTTGTAATACAATTTTTATTTTATATTTACTTATACATTTCTCATATATTGTACGCGATTTAAATTTTTTTACAGGTTCAATGATTCGACAAATTAACTCTTTAACCCTATGGAATGTCTGATACAATTAAGATGATTTCAATACGCTGAAAAACAGTAACAAATACGTCCTAAAGGCGAAATAATAAAAGGAAATAAACAAAAACTCTGTTGGATAAATTGCCGCTATAAAGTACTTACTCTATAAAAAAAATTATATATTTCGGCCATACACTTTCTCTAATATAAATAATATTATAATATACAACATATACAAATAACCAGTTGAATGACTAGCATGGTTTTTCACTGCGTAAAAATGTAAAAAATAAATAACAAACGTAGGTACTAATGAACATGTCTTTGCAAGCATCGCGATATGCCCCAAAAATATCAAAAATAATACATTAAACTTCTCGTATATATATATTTTTACACTTACTAGGCACGTCAGAACCACAAGTAGGTAGTTCAGGAAAGCGAGACAGTTTCCTTGTGCTAAGCAGACATTAAGGTGATTGGGAAAATTTGGTAACGTTCAAAATCAAAAACTGAGTATAATGAACCCATGTCAGATTCGACCGACTGCATAACAAAATTAAAAACATCAGAGAACAGTGAGTGTAGAAAATATACACCATAGTATGCGAATGACTTTGACGAACATTGACTTAGTTCAAGGTCAGCTGGTTCCATGTCGCCCCCCAAATTTTAAAAGTGCTCCTCACGAAATTCCCCCCAAAAATAAAAAAAATAGTGGGGTTTCGTGGGGAGCATTTTTCAAAATTTTGGGGGGGTTTTGGGGAGCAATTTTCACAAATTTAAGGGGTGACCTTGAACCAGCTGTCCTTTGGGGACTGACTTTGAACTAGGTCAATGAATTGAACATGAACATTGGTCCCTGTTCAGCCGTTTCTATTCCCAATCTCATACTACTAGTAATGGTGTAAACCATTACGAAAAATCTAAAGTGACAGACCACGATATGGAATAAAGGCTGAAGCATACCGAAACTTTTGAAGAGCGAGCACATACACATACCTCGGTAAGATAAAACTTGGTGGTCATTAACGACTAGAACACGCTGTAGAAATTAAAATTGGTAATAATTAAGCAAGGGAAATTTGTGAACGGCCAAAAACACCGGAAAGAAATGACAGATTAGAACATTTGAAAGCAAAAATAACATGGGTATGTGCTTATGACCACACGATGGAAGTGAAAACTTCTAATTTTCGAATTTTAAAATATATACTGTAACCGTCCGCCCGTACACCGCAGCCGTTAATACACGTTGACCGTACGCCCGTGACACAGATGCTTCAGGCAACCGGCGCCAGATGCCGCCCCACTGTATGTCGCTCCAAAATACCTACTCATATCTAGCAAGTACTGCGACGGCAGTCGATTCAATTCAATTCGATACAGAGCGGAAAACAATTACCACGGTAACCCGACCAGACGGAACCTCTTGATTTATCGCTTAGTCAACGAGTGGACTGAGGGTTACATAGATGAACTGACAGCTCAGTCTCATTCAATACCCACAAACTCTCTCTACTGTCTCGCTCTGTCGACTGGAGCGTTACATAGCCGAGCCCGACGCGTGACGGCCCAGTCTCATTCAACACCCACAAAAATAAAAGTGCTGAGCGCGCCTGACTAGTCACATTGAAAGGGCCCAAGGAAGTTCAAAAGACTATTAACCGAAAAGCCACCAATTCATAATGAGAATGTCTCTTATTTACCTGCGCTATCCCAGGCTTCGTGGAAAGACTGATGGAGGAATACGCCATTAAATTAGTGATTCCGAAAGATGTTTCCAAAAAAATTAAGAAAAGATAATATCAATAAAAGAAACACCTGGTTATGATATCACCATAACCAGGTGTTTTTGTGTTCCTATTTTTCTGGAAACATCTTTTGGAGTCACTAATTTAATGGCTTTTTCTTACTAAAAACGTACTAAAAAATGTACTCCCAAGAAACAAACCACAATAGATCAGGTCCATAGACTTACAGACGATAGAAACAATTTACGAAGTAAAAGAACTGCGTTCATCGCTTGGTTGAAACTTAGATATTGCACAACCGTTCAGCAAGCTCCAAATTAAAGGATTCAGAAACAAACTAGAGCAAGTACTTCCGAAACAATATGGAGTCACACATAACAGATAGATTCTTGACTTGATTCAACTGACACAGGAGTACCACGAGGAAAGGTGGTTCGCCCCGCTCTATATATTTTATTTACATGTGATATCCCAGGCTTGCTTGATGATACAACCCCCTACTGTCAGTGGGATTGAATGTAGAAGAATGTGCTGAACCAAAGGGGTTTCAACGAAAATCAGTAAACATAACCACATGAAAAGAGAACTAAGTATCTGCAGGACTGGACCTAGAAGTGAAGTTGCGATGGACAGGACACATTGAATAGAAAGTACTTTGATGGAGAATCTAAAAAAAATAACAAATTATATTATTAACGATCAAGTTGTGATTATTTACAAGCAAGTTGTAAACACCAAGTAACATGGAAACCTGAGAAAAACTCCAAAAAAAGTAGTAGTACTACCAAATTCTGGCGACACCATGGTATACATGGAAAAGAGACTGTTAATGAAAAAACTGTTAATTTTCCCAAAAACACGAAGACGATAGACTTGTCTCAACAATGTTGACCTTGAATTAACTCGACTAACACGATATAAAAACAGAATAGGACAATGACAAATAGTATTTCCCTTACTCAGGTTACAACCTGAGAAGCAGCACCTTAATTTAAGTTTATTAGATTTATTAACGTAAAAAGAACGAAACTAGCGCAGTCGGCCGAATTCTAAAAACTTTTATACTCCTTTTTTTAATTCTGAATTTTACCAAACTTTGTCAATCACCCTTTGTTTATAGTCCGGTAGATAAGGTTTTGCTAATTACTGTTTAAGTTTCTTAAAAAAATTTATTTGCTCAACCGTTGTTATTTTGAAATAAAACCACCCAAGAAATCGACTTACACAAAATAACTTGGAATTTTCATTAGGCTCCGGATCTACAGACATAGTTAAACATGGTTTTTACCCCACGGGTTTTACCAACTTTGTAGGTTAGGAAACTAACATAAAACTGTGTAAAATTTGTAAAACGTGTCAAAGCATTTCTATTATAAAAATACAATTGAAGAAATAAAAAAAATGCCCAAAAACACGAAGACGATAGTCGTTGAACTAACGTTGTCATTGAACTAACTCGACTACCACGATATAAAAACAGAAGAGGCCAAACACAAATAGTATTTCCCTATGCTGCGGTATAGGGAAATAAAGAAGTGAAGGAAAACAGTTACAACCTGAGAAACAACACTAATTTAGTGTTTAAGTTTATTAGATTTGTTAACGTAAAAAGGGCGAAACTGGCGCAGTCGGCCGAATTCTAAAAAATTTTATACTCCTTTTTTGATTCTGAATGTTATCAAACTTTGTCAATCACATAGTCATCATATAGTCCAGTCAGGAGGGACTCTTGTCCTACACACCTGTAGATACGGTTTTGATAATTGCTCTTTAGGTTTTGATAATTGCTCTTTAGGTTTTGATAATTGCTCTTTAGGTTTTGATAATTGCTCTTTTCATTAGGCTCCGGATCTACAGACATAGTTAAACATGGTTTTTACCCCACTGTTTGTAAGATAAAGACCTTTTTTGCCTCTACTAACTAGGTTAATTTTCAAGACTAATAAGAATCTACAAAACAATTCATGTTCAATTCAAGAAAATGTATCGAAAACGCTTCATTATAACCGTTTGGTTAAAAATATTTGAAATTTCCATTTATCAAACCAACTTTGTAGGTTAGGAAACTAACATAAAACTGTGTAAAATTTGTAAAACGTGTCAAAGCATTTCTATTATAAAAATACAATTGAAGAAATAAAAAAAATGCCCAAAAACACGAAGACGATAGTCGTTGAACTAACGTTGTCATTGAACTAACTCGACTACCACGATATAAAAACAGAAGAGGCCAAACACAAATAGTATTTCCCTATGCTGCGGTATAGGGAAATAAAGAAGTGAAGGAAAACAGTTACAACCTGAGAAACAACACTAATTTAGTGTTTAAGTTTATTAGATTTGTTAACGTAAAAAGGGCGAAACTGGCGCAGTCGGCCGAATTCTAAAAAATTTTATACTCCTTTTTTGATTCTGAATGTTATCAAACTTTGTCAATCACATAGTCATCATATAGTCCAGTCAGGAGGGACTCTTGTCCTACACACCTGTAGATACGGTTTTGATAATTGCTCTTTAGGTTTTGATAATTGCTCTTTAGGTTTTGATAATTGCTCTTTAGGTTTTGATAATTGCTCTTTTCATTAGGCTCCGGATCTACAGACATAGTTAAACATGGTTTTTACCCCACTGTTTGTAAGATAAAGACCTTTTTTGCCTCTACTAACTAGGTTAATTTTCAAGACTAATAAGAATCTACAAAACAATTCATGTTCAATTCAAGAAAATGTATCGAAAACGCTTCATTATAACCGTTTGGTTAAAAATATTTGAAATTTCCATTTATCAAACCAACTTTGTAGGTTAGGAAACTAACATAAAACTGTGTAAAATTTGTAAAACGTGTCAAAGCCTATTATAAAAATACAAATGGTAAAAAGTAAATACAACCTTTTCGCTCACTTTCCTGTTAACTAACTAAACCTTCAGTTGCTGTGGCCCCGACGCGGCGGCTATATTAATTAACGTCCTAAATTCGAAGACATTGACAACAAAACACAATGCAGGAAGATATGTTTCTGTATAGTAGATATTGGTGAGATATTAAATTATGTGCAACTTCTGTTAAAAGTATTTATAAGTATATACAACTGGCCGCGCCAGCGCGTTGCACGTTCATCATAGAACCATCACCACTCTGGAATTGTGATGATTATGGTGGCTGGAGTGGTGCTGCTGCTGATGGGGGCTGTCCGGTTCGCTGCCTTGCACCGCCGCCTCCGGTTTACTCTCTTCCCCGTTCCACTTGCACATTTCTGGATGGCTGATCTCGGCCAGGCTCTTCAGTGCTTGGCATCCTTCAGACGGAGGTACGGTGGAGATGGAGTACTCGACATTGTCCGAAGGGGATCTAGTAGATGTCGGCGATGCGTGTAAGTGGTTGGAACCCCACATTAGCACCGTCTGCCTGGGCATCTCCGGCACCGAAGTGGTGACTGGCGAAAAATGCTGTGGTGTCGCGGAGTTTTGGTTCATGTGATGTGTCGGGCTCTCCGACTGATGTATCATGGACGCATCCACCTTCATCTCCTCCATTTTTGGGGTAATCAGACCCGTGTTAACCGGCGAGGAAGAGTGGTTAGGAGCTAAGGGGTCGACTGAGGGATGCTGCTTAGGAATTTTCCCGCAATCCTTATGCCCTAGGTCTGTGTGCGTACTCATAACTTGTATAGGTTGGATGATCCCAGAGGAGGGGCTGACAGAGTAAGGCCAGGACACATCAAGGCATTTATTGGAATTCGGAACGACATACCCCCGGGAACTATCTACGTACGTGGGGTATTTGCCAGCGGAGGTATCCACCACTTGCTGGCAGGGGTAAATCTTGTCGTCCACAGGCATCACCGTAGCTCGGTACGTGGTATGGTGGCTAGCAGTGGTAGAGGCTGGGTCGTACGTGGGGACCGCGGTTCTCGAAGACATGTCCAGAAAGCCGTTGCCGACATAAGGACTTGTCGCTGGGGAATGGTGGTATTCTGGATAGTAAGTACTTAGCGGCCGGTATTGGTGGAACAAGTTCTCCGTGGTGGTGAGGTAGCGGTTGTCCAGCGTGGAAGGTGTCGGGTACAGCCCGTGCTGGAAATTCGAGTGGCTCATGTAAGATAGGCTGTGGTCGGGAGTAGCGGTGGGGTACGGAGTGGTATACATGTTATAAGCTGCAGTGCAACCGTCAGGGGTAATATAGTCCACGGTGGGCATCGGACTGACGATTGCTGCTGTGACTGTCGCGCTAGTCGGCGGGGTAACGTGTCCGCTGGATCCGTGCGACAGTTTGCGTTTCGTCCGACACGTCGACAGGAAGTCTCTGAGTTGGGTCTTGTATCGACGGTTGACTCTGGACGGGGTAGTTGATACGCTATGTTGCAACACGTTGGGCGCACTCGACAGCAGCTGGTCGCTGTCGGAGAAGTAGTTGTTTGGAAGACCGGCGTCCAGGTAGCTTACTTTGAAGTCCATGGTGCGTTTGCCGAGCAGGTCGCGGCCTTCTTCTTCCCTGAAATAAAATTAAGATGTTAGATAATGTAATTTGATGTTTATATAATATAATGTGTGTACCTATTGTATATTGTATACCTAATGTAAAATTTTGAGTTTTTATTTATTTCTATTTTCAAAATTAGCCCAATCAAATTAGGATTTCATAGGTAAAAAATTGTTAGCAGCGATTATAAGTAGCCGTCATATTCACTTTAAGGGTAAATTCAAGATGGCGGATTTTATTTGTTAAATAACTCATTTATTTTCAATTTCACATTAAAAATGGTAATGCCAAAGTTGTTTAAAATTAAATTTTGGTTTTGGATATTTTCGATGATGGCCTTTCAAGAGAAAATTTAATTATTGCATTATCTCCTTTATTTTTGATTTTAACTTTCAAACATTAATGAAACTTCTTGGAAATTAAATTTGCTACAAGTCTTGTCCTTATTTTTTCCCCAGGATCGTTTTTCTTATTTAGATCTGAAAAGAGGCAGGGGGAAATTTAATATTGATTTATCTTGTTTATTATGAATTGTAACGTATAATCGATCAGAGAAAAATTTGTTGAGAATTAATTGCAGCAAATTTCTTCCATGCCGACCTTTTTTGTCAGATTTATATTTTTGGACACACACTTGCGGTAAAGGGAAAGAGGGGTGCAAATCAGTGGCGGCTCGTGGATATTTTAAAGGTTAAATGCCTGAATTTCAAAGTTAGATTTCCAAGGCGTAGTCCATGATTTAAGAAAATTTGTATTTTGTTACCGTTTATCTTTTTGACTTGGATATTTTAATGACATTTTGTGAATGATCTTCGGACGCTTCATGTTTTATGACGCTCGTTAACCAATTTTTTAAATCAAAATATCCCGACAAACCCAAACAGTCTGCCTCAAATTAGACTAATCTATACATGGCCAACAAAATAATTTATTTTTAAAAATGCTACCACACAACCACTTGTGATATTCATACCAACAAATGTTAAAATGTCGTGAAAATGACTGTGTTTCTTATCCGTAAATATCTCTCCGTAGTTCGTATAAACAATTAAATTAGATTTCCACACCTACCTTTATTTTAAAATCAATTTTATAATAATTATTTTCCAAATTCATGACCTGCGCTGCTGCCATTACTCAATTGTTTAAGGTCAAATTTAAGATCATTTACACCTGTTTCTGTTAATGATTAAAACCCGTCAATATTCAAATATTATTACAGAATAAACGAATATATAACGAAGAATTTTCTTCTTGAGCCCAATCAAATTAGGATTTGACACGTAAAAAAATGTTAGCAGCGATTATAAGCAGACACCACAATCTTCAATTTAAGGGTAAATTCAAGATGGTGGATTTTATTTATTGAATTGATAATGTGCATTCTGCGACCCTATTTACCTAGGGTTGCAACCCTATTGTGCAACCCTAGGTATATTATTTCAAATATATGCGTCTATTAAATATCAAAAACACCCTGTAAAAAGTAATAAGATTATAGACTAATACGATAATAATACTAATAAATACTAATACGATACACTAATAAAAAGTATAACTCACATTAAGGGACGGTGTGTGCTGATAACAAAGTCTGGTTTCGAATTTTTATACACTAGCCGCGAGCTGGTCTGCAGCCATTGCCATTGCCCGTCTTTGGTTTGAAACCGGTACGCAATCATTCCAGATGCACCAGTCTTTAACACTACAACAGAAGGATTTTTATTTTTTATTTAAAACAACAAACAGAAGTAGTAAGTAAAACCATTTACAATTTTTTAAATGTTATGTTTTGTTATTCAAGTGCCAATAAAATATTTTTACGAATTTACATTAAAGTGGTAAGTAGGCAATAAAAATGACACTTCTTTCTTCTATTTCAAGCAAAAGCAGATATATCTATTTCAGTCAAGCAAAAGTAGATAAATCCATTTTGTTTTTTTTTATAATTCATTATGTGATTGAGAAAAAAAATTGAAAATCAAGTTTCTATGTCTAATAACTAAGCTCTACAGAATGCATGATTTGTTCTAAATGTCGCGGAACTGAAATAATCGTTTTTCATTAATAACTTGAAATTATCTAAGACGGATTTATCTGGTTTTGTCTGATTGCTCCATATTTGACCATAACGTTTGTTACATGCTTAAAATACATTAATTCAAAAACGTTATGAAATTGACATAAAGAAAACGTTTGAGAGTGTTAAATTGATGTTCCTTGTTTACTGGGTTGGCTCCTACTACATCAATATTTGATATTATTAACGGTAATAAAATTCAGATCTATGGGGTGTACTGAGAATTGACTATTTATGGCTAAGATAACTGCTCCACCTTTGGTTAATCCCGTTTCAGCGTTCAAAAACTTCTGTCAGATCAACATATATAGTAGGACGAAGGAAAAATTTCAGTATTTAAAACATTTGAGTTTAGCCAGGTTTCCGTGAAAGCCAAAATAGAGGGGGAATCAAATGTAAACAGTAATTTGACTATTTAGCTTAGCACGTAATGCCGATCTAGAGGATTCGATTCTCGAGTGTTGTTTGGAGGGGGAAACCGGGTTGGGTAGCAGCTGCGCTTGGTTCTGTCCGCAGTACAGCCATGACTGAGCGCGTGGTACCTTCGTCTGTTGCACAACGCATCATCATAACGTTTTTAGCCAATGAAGGCGTTAAACCACCGGAAATTTTCACTTGTTTGAAGGCACAGTTTGGGGATGCTACACTGTCTCAGAATCGAGTGTATACGTGGGTCAGAGAATTCAGGGATGGACGAGAACGTGTCGAAAATGAAAGTCATGATCGACGCCCACGAACAAATCTCACAGATGACAACATCGGTGCTGTTCGAGAGCTTATTGAAGGTGATCGCCGGTTACGTATTGAACAAATCTCATCAGAATTGGGTATTAGCTATGGGAGTGTTCAATCCATCATCGTCACTGATCAACTTGGCTTTAGAAAAATTAGTACTCGCTGGGTTCGAAGGTTGTTGACCGAAAATCAAAAACAGGTCAGGTCGGAGATCAGCGAAAGACATCTGAATCGATTTCGACAAGAAGGGGAGTTTTTTTGAGGCGTATTGTCACTTGTGACTTGACGTGAGTCAATCATTACACTTCCGAATCAAAAATGGCGAGTAAGGAGTGGCGAAGAAAGGATGACGGCTGCCCAGTCAAATCCAAAACCAGTCCCTCGGCCGGAAATGTGCTTGCAACTGTTTTCTTTGACTCAAGGGGAGTTTTACTCATTGATTTTCTTCACGATCAACGAACAGTGAATGCGGCTTACTATTCTGAGTTGTTACAGTTGACAAAAATCGCGTATCGAAGCAAACGACGTGGTATGCCCATTCGAGACGTCATCATCCTTCATGACAACGCCAGGCCACACACCGCAGTTTTGACAAGGGATAAATTGGAAGAAATGCGCTGGGAAACCCTCGAGCACCCTCCTTATAGCCCTGACTTGTCACCCTGTCATTATTTTTTGTTTGCACCCTGATTCTAAAAGAATCACTTGGAGACAAAAGATTTGAAAGCAATGAAGGAGTAGAGGAGTATGTCCGCAATTGGCTGACAACTCGCCCTCAAACTTTTTATGAACAAGAAATATTCAAGCCTCCAAATCGGTGGCAAAAGTGTGTAGAGCACAGAGATGACTACCTTGAGAAATGTTAAATGTTTAGTTTGTGTATACCATTGATCAATAAATTTAATTTACAAAATTACCGTTTATATTTGATTCCCCTATCATAGTTACAGGACAGAATTGCATAATACATTTTAAGTGTGTTAGTATTCAACCCTCGAACATTTTTATAATATATAGATACGACTTGAGGGGTCGAAATGTGATATTTAGTACAAGTGGCAACTAAGACAGATTGACTTACGTTCTTGGTGAGCACTGGCGACGTAAGCCAGATCGTCATAATGCACCAAGTCATACCCGCCCATATTGGCAAGCTCCGAATCTGAGTATCCCAGTAACAACTTACCCCTGAAAAAACACATGTATGGATTGTTTGCGCATGCTTGGATGTGTATTCTTACCGCTGATCCATAGAGACTAACGCTAAATCTAATTTGTGTTTGCTTTTGAACATGACTTCTTTCTGGGGGATCTCCAGTAAGGATGGAGGCCCGAACGGTGTGCATATTGCGAATAGGCCCAGGGGAGGCTCCTCTAATTTGCGATTTTGACCATGGAGCACCTTCACACGGCCTCGGATGTCTAAACGCTTAAAAATAAGTCTCATAAGTACCAAGTGGCGGCAGGTTAGCGTGTAAAATGTTACCAAGAAACCGGAAGTATTGTCTAAAAGACATCGGAAGCGCACGGTAAAACTTCGTTCTAACAAATGGCAATTCTCTGGCAAGAGAACATCTTGAAGACCCATATTGGCGGACTCTGGCGGAAGAAACGAATTCCACATCAATTGCCTCTGCAATTCCTCCCTGTCTTCGGAGTGGACCAACTCGTATACTGATTGGTGTACGATGTCTGACTGGAAAAAATCGAAATTTATATATTTTTACCGGAACCAAAATCTTGATTATGCATATAACTACGGCGTAATTAAATTTGTAACTGATGAAAGTGCCATCCATCTGAAAAAGTGCCATCTGAAAAAAACCATCCGCCCGTATTACCACCCGTACACCTTCCTGGGACAGGGTTGCCGGGAGATAATATACCGGCCGCGGACCAAACATAAGGACCCGGAATTGACAAATAATTGATATTTAACTTGGTATAGATAGGGTGCCAAGTTGTTATTGAAAATACATGGATAAAGACAAAAGATATTGAACTAGGAGAGGATAGTGGTTGAATCGGGGAAACTACAAAAACTTAAATGTATGTGACTTAACTATAATAATAAGTAAGGTTAAGAAGATATTTTTTACCTGGTGAAATCCTAAATAGCCTTCTATACTGTGTGTGGCAAAAAATACCTCGCCCTCGCACGTAAGTATCATAAGGAACCCATTTAAAGCCTAAAAATATTAAAACGAAATTTTAAGAATATAAATACACTCCCCGGCACAAAATTCCGTCACCCTAAAATTTTGCCCAATTTTGATGTTTTATAACTTTTTTATTTTTCATCTGATTTTCATAAACTTTTTACCAGTCTGTAGATCAGTTCATTGTGTGTCTTTTTAATTATTGTAATAAGTCATATTTTTCGTCCAGGCAATATTATACAGGGGTAAATCAAAGTGTTGTTTTTTGTCGTAAACTCAAAACACCCTGTGGAAAAATTGAGGCGAATAATTTTGTTTACAAACTGTTTGCTGCCATCTTAGACGTATTGTAAACATTTTGTTTTTTGATTCATCCCATTATCTCATTTCTTCTGCGAGTAGCAAAATTTTAAATGAAACGCTGATTTCAAGCTTATTTTTATTAACAAAAACATCCACTAGGTATATCACAAAATTAATTAACAAAGACAAATTTTAATAACGTGTATGTCCTCCTCTCGCAGCAATGACAGCTTGCATTCTTCGTGGCATCGAATTAATAAGATTACTTATTCTGTCTTGAGGAATAGCCTGATATTCTTCTGTCAGCGCCAGCCGTAAGTCTTGCAAGGTTAGTGGTTGCACAGGACGGCGACGGAGTGCTCTTTTAAGAACATCCCAAAGATGTTCGATTGGGTTGAGATCCGGGCTACATGCGGGCCAGTCCAATCTTGGAAGTCCAACCTCATCCAGATATTCGCTCACTACCCGTGCAACGTGAGGTTTAGCATTATCATGCATTAATGTAAATTGGTTCCCAATGAAAGGAGCAAATGGAACAACAATTTCTTGGAGGATTTCCTCAATGTAACGGTGGGCGGTTAGTGCTCCATTTTCAACAAATACAAGGTCAGTACGTGCATCGGTAGAAATACCCGCCCAAACCATGACTGAACCACCGTAATATTGCAGTCGCTCAGATATGATGCAGTCTGCATATCTTTCATTTCTACGTCTGTATACCCATTCACGACCATCCGGCGGCCTTAAACAAACCCTGGATTCATCTGTGAATAGTACGTTTCCCCACTGTTCTACAGTCCAGTCAGCATGCGCTCTTGCAAATCTCAGTCGGTGTTGACGATGCCGAGGAAGCAATTTTGGACATACTGCTTCGTGAATGCAATCCTGCTTCTAACAATCTTCTACGTATCGTTCTTTCACTTACACTTACTCGACGTACCATTTGCAAGTCATTTTTTAGATACACAGCAGTAGCTCTTCGATCTCTTAAAGAACTCATAATGACAAAGTGATCATCAGCTTGAGTGGTCATTCTCCTTCTGCCAGAGCCTTGCCGCCTAATAAAGTTTCCCGTCTGTAGATACCTATTCCAAACATCACAAACTGTAGACCGCGCAATTCCCAGAGTACGGGAGACATAACTCTTATTGCGGCCATCCTCTTTTAAGGCAACAATTCTACCTACGTCTGCTGTAGTTACCATGATGACAACACACTAAATTAACTGTACTGTCAAATATTCTGTCACAATAACCGCGTATTTAGCCAACGTCGATGTTTTTTAATTAAAAATGATAAAATTAACAGCGTTTCATTTAAAATTTTGCTGCTCGCAGAAGAAATGAGATAATGGGATGAATCAAAAAACAAAATGTTTACAATACGTCCAAGATGGCAGCAAACAGTTTGTAAACAAAATTATTCGCCTCAATTTTTCCACAGGGTGTTTTGAGTTTACGACAAAAAACAACACTTTGATTTACCCCTGTATAATATTACCTGGACGAAAAATATGACTTATTACAATAATTAAAAAGACACACAATGAACTGATCTACAGACTGGTAAAAAATTTATGAAAATCAGATGAAAAATAAAAAAGTTATAAAACATCAAAATTGGGCAAAATTTTAGGGTGACGGAATTTTGTGCCGGGGAGTGTATATACTTGGTTTTATATTAAACATTTAAGTACTGAATTTTAGGTGACCTGTAAGCATTTCAAAGGGCGGATTATAATCTGACTCACCTGTAAAAACATATCGCCATCTAGCGGAGTGTGGTCGAAAGCTGTGAGGTCTCTGGACCGATGAAGACCACCGTCATCTTTGTCCTTGTGCATAACCACTGAAACAATTAGGTCGAATTATCATCTCATTAATTCTACCACGGTTTCTATTCCGTATAAACGTATTTTCAGTGCAACTTAGTTATGAAAATACCTACACGACCGCGTGCATTTATTAATAACATTAATGCCCAATTAACGCATGTCTGTGTGTGGCTGTACAGTGGAACAAATCCGTGGCTAGCGTGAAAAAATGCTGAGATAACATTGTCTTAGGTCAGTGGTAAACATATCCGCGTGTCGCAATTTCGATCTAGATACATACCCGCATAAATAGTTTAATATTCTTAATATTCCACATTTATTTTTAACTAATTAAGTACCTTATAGTAAGACCTAGTCTACCTTACGTATCATGTTATCTCTAAGGAGTAGGCAGTAGGCAGTTTGGGGATTTAAATTAAATAATTATATTAAATTTCCCTAAAGGGAAATTTAATTTAATCCCATTTCTTATTATTAATAAAAATGACCATATATATATATATATATATATATATATATATATATATATATATATATATACATATATATATATATATATATATATATATATATATATATATATATATATATATATATTATATATATATATATATATATATATATATATATATATATATATATATATATATATATATATATATATATATATATATATATTTATATATATATATATATATATATATATATATATATATATATATATATATATATATATATATATATATATATATATATATTGAATAAACGGGATTGCCTAGCTGGGCAATCCAATAAAATTATCGAATATAAAAGGTAGAAGCTTGGTAGCATCCCAGCCCAGTGGGGGAAAATTGCATTTAATATACCAACAAGATCAGGAAATAAACTTTCCACAGTAATTATCAAGTGATAGGTAGCAGATTGAAAACTGCAGCCCAGCAGCAAGTAAGAAATATTTGTCGGTAGATAAATCCCAAGGCCCAGGAGAGATACCAGCGAAAGCATTCAGCATTCCAGAGGCAGTGCAGCGATATCCCGCTAGATGGTACCACCACCAGAGCCCAGCAGCAGTTCACTAGTTCGCGTATAAGTGTAATCGAAAGTGACAAGTTTTGTGGAAGTACATGAAAAAAGGATTAACATATTTTACAACAAGGTAATAAACAATCTAAATTTGCTCATTTTAAGGAATATTGTTTCAGAGGACTTGGTCTCATGTAATTATATTTAAGTTAAGTAGGTTTTTCGCAGGATAGCAATAGGTTTTAAAATTTCGTTTCACATTAACAACATCTTATAATAAACATAAGCAAATGCAATCACAGCTTCTTCTCTCTTGTTTTGCAATTTCAGGGAAATAAATTTCAAATATGAAAGAATATAACCAACACAATTTTGAGCTTCACAAAAATTTAACATATTAATAAAGAAATTACATACAGTTTAAATTCAACGATGATGAATAGTTAACTTTAATTATACCCAAATCATTAATAAGCTAATAAGCCTAATTGGACCCCCTCTAAGACGATGAGAGTGCTCATGACTCTAAAGTGATCCCTCAATTAAATTTAAAAAAATGTGTTAATAGAACTGGCGCCCATAAAAAAAATGAGAACGATTCAACAGGGAAGTAGTGAGAGTAAGTATCTAATAGACAATATATTTATTTATAATAGGCAATATAATTATATTTATATATATTTATTGAGTTGGGTTTGCTAATTTGATTTAAAATATGCTGATGATATATTTGTTATTAATAATGATCTGTAGTTTTTTTCACGTTGGGAGAGATAATTGTAACGAATTTTTAAATAGTTAAATTTTTAATACTTACTTTAATTTTTCTTAACTCAGTAACTTCATCTCAAAAATAATCTTTTAAAGAAATTTATATAATAGATCTAATTGGAGAAAGTGATTAAAATTCAATCCTTCAATTAAAATAAAAATTAGTGTTCGTAGAACTGGCGCCCATAAAACAAGAGAAGGGTTCAATAGGAAAGAAAATAGAGTAAGTATCCTATAATCAGATTAAATATTTCTTCATCATAATATTTCAATATAAAATATCTTTTTTACAAAAGGCCTAAAACAATAGACATAACATAACAATTATCTCACCAAGGTAGGGCTTAATTCAATTCATTACAAATTTATTATCCCTATATATAAAATTTCATATATCATTTATCACAAATTGCCAACCAACGTGGGAATTTTAAAATCTAATAAAAACAAAACTTCACAATATATATATATATATATATATATATATATATATATATATATATATATATATATATATATATATATATATATATATATATATATATATATATATATATATATATATATATATTTGTAAGGGATATGTGTCACTCGTACACATTTGTATATACGAGCTAAACTATTTGCACAACATGTTATGTCATAAAGAAAATATATTTTACAGATGCATGTCCATCTGTCAGCGAAAGAAGCAATGAATATTAATAGAGCAAACTGAGCGTAATAATCCCATGCCGATATACTTAATAGGGTATTTCATTTAGCTTTTATGATTGGGATAATTTAATGTTTTTGCTTTATGTAATATTTTAGAGCTACGGCAAGTAGACTATAAATGCATCTGATAATAAAATTTAATAATTTATTCAGCCGTTTAAGGCCGTACCACCGCGTTTCCTGCGAAGAATTGAAATTTGCGCCAATTAAAGTTATTACAATTTATAGTGGCATTATTTTAATTAAGTCGTTCTTTTTCCCAGAGAAATATGTTCAGGTTGTATCATTTACATTTTATATACTTATTAATTCATTGGATGTTCATAAATTATGTAACTTTTTATACGATTCATGTGGATATTAGGCGAAAATTTATGGTGCTATTAATATCAATAGCAACGAAATAGAATGCGAGCAACACACAGCTCGGTACTCGGTGCCACTGTCAAATAGAGATTTCTATGAATTAATCAGATGGCTAATTGAGGCAACCGATCCGGGCAGGTGGTCTTATTGAGCTGTAAGCCGCCTAATGCAAATTTAATATGCAGAAAACTGTAAAAACAGCGGCGTTCCGTCAAAGCGAGAGTCACGATGATGCTGCAACTTGTCATATTTAACTTGTCTATTCAATAAGCGGTTAATGGGCTCGTGATTGGACCGTGGCAGGTGTTATTACTACACTGAAGTAAGCTATCGCGCCCTTTATTGACGAGCCAGTGCTCGGTCACGAGCTATATACACCACTATCCATTAAAATCATCTGTTTCGCTCTATCAAAACGTCATATATACGCGAACATAAATGTTCACTTCGTACGTTATCGATTAATCAAGCCGCGTTGATTAAATACCACGGATAAGATTTACCCAAAAAGCTCATATTATACCCGTAACATTAGCATTGAATTCGGGAATTCAAGTAAAATATGCCATTAGATTAGAGAGGTCGTAACTACGATTTCAATGTCATGCCATTCGGACTGCTACCAAATCCTGCCCATATTTTATGTACCATTACCAAACCCTAGACAATAACAAAACGCAACAAAATACAAAACACATGACAATCTCCATCCAAACTTAAACAACAAGTAAAATAGATTGGGCGGATGATCGGGTGCAAATACCAAAGCAGTATAATAATTAAAGCAGGTTTTTTGATTTATTTTTATAAATAACCAAATAAATAACATAACTAAATAAATAATAATTAAATAAATAACCAAATAAACAAACCACACAAAAACATTCATACAAAAAAATATAAACTCGCCTCAGAGATAAGCAAACAGAATCCCCCTAGGGCTGGGCTAGGCTGAAAACAAAAGTTTTAATCCTTATATACTTAAGTGCATTATACTAAATAAAATAATAATAAGTGATACTGTCAAATATCTGATTAACCTCCTATAAATGTAAATGTAAATATTGTAAATAAATGAATTTGTTGTTGTTGTTTTTCATAAAGAAATATGGGTCGAAAACAGACAACTTAAATTTAAACATTTTTCTCCCCAATATATCAAATCGGGTGCTCCCATCATTTAGGCATGGTTTGTGCAGACGGGGTCAAGGGGGGGGGACGATTAATTAAAAGCATGGAAAAATCGTATTTAATGCATATCTCGGATTATCTCTACCGGATTTTGCCTTTACAAAAAAAAAAGATGACATATAGAAAATGAATATTACGACAAAACACACTCATTTAAAGCTGAGCGAAATAGGATAATTAATTCGCGAGATATCGCGAATCGTAGTTGCGTAAATAGGAAAAATCAAATTGGGTTTCCATCGAAACTGTGTTTTCGGTATGAGGGAAGGGGATGGGGGAAATATTTTTTCCCAATCGACAGCTATTATTTCGACCTTTAATTATAGCCCCACTAGATCAAAATCGGATGATTAGGAGGGGAGCTAGGGGTCTTCAAAGTTTTTATTATGCAGCAGGAGAACGAGGAGGGGTGGGGGTAGCAAAAATATGTAACGTAACCTATACCAAAAGCAAAAGCGTTTCTGAGATGTGTGACATTTTATAAAAAAAATTGACATATGCATGAGTTTGTAGAATATTTATAACTTTTTTCAACTTTGAAAAAGTTTGATTTTTTAAGATCAGTCAATATACAGAGGTTATGGACATTTTAAAAATATTCGTTTGCCCCTTCTCCCCCCTCTCCCAATTATCCCACCACCCCCAACTTTCGGCCTCATAATTCCTTCGTAATAGCTCGTCCACAAATTTTCGCAACTACGAATCACCATATCTCGCGAACTAATTATCCGATTTCGCTCAGCTTTAAATGAGCGTGTGTATTTTGTCGTAATCTTTATTTTTTATATCAACCTTTTTTTTGTTAAGTCAAAAGCCGAAAAGATATGCAGTAAAAACGGGTTTCCCATGCTTTAAATTGATAGTTCGTTGACATAAAAATCGAGGGTACATCATACCCTTTTGTCACAGAAACAAGAAACTTAGGCCTGGTTATAGACACAGTGAAGGTTCAAAAAACATATGGACAATTGTATAAAAAAGGCGTTTTGTAATTTAAAAAATATTTATTCTTGTAAAAATGTCTTATATAAAGATACCATTAAGTTTCTATGCGATGCTCTTGTTTTATAGAATTTTTTATTTTGTGATGTAGTTTATGGGCCTTGCCTTGATATTGTTACGTAAAAAAGAATACAAAGGATTCAAAATTGATATGCTAGGCCTGTGGTGTTAGACGGCGAGAGCATATTTCACATTATATATAACAGGTGACTCTTACACTTATCCGTTCTTTTTCACAAAATAATTACGACAAAACTCCACCTTACATGTGTGACAAAATTAGATATAGAACAGACGTACGTAACATAAATATAAGGAGTAAATCACTTATTTCACCCCTTGCATCCCTCCAATTTAAATTTTCATTTGTCACATAAAGCATTGCTGGACATAAAGACCATTTATTATTATTATTATTATTATTATTATAATCGGAACTATAGATCTGAGCCCAGTGTACTGGGTGATTACGATTGAGGAAGAAAGGAAACGTTATACGGCCTCCACTATACCTACTAATTCAGCGGGATGCCAATCGGACTTGATCTCAGGTACTTTGCGTAGATTTTAAAAGTTTCTGGTGGGAACCACACAAGGATTTCTGCAACAGTTTATGCAAATCTATGCGGTCAATTTTAAAACAATCTGTCGAGTGCTGAAGCTGTTACACCCTGTAACGAAGCAATAGCTCTCGCGGATTCGGTTGCAGATATGCAGATATATTAATAATATTCGACCACCGCTAGAAGATTTATTTGACAAATTGTAAACTAGGTCCGTCATAGCCAGCTGTGCAAAAAACGGCATTCCTTGACCAACTTTTGTTATTATCATAGAAATAATGTAACGTTTTTCTAAAACCCTTGTATCTTTTATAAAAATAAAGTTATTGTAACAAATAAAACAAGAAAATGTAAGGAATATTAGTATGTAGCTTTAACAAAATGTGGCTTTAAAAAAAATACAAGTTACAGGGTGTAATAGATGAAACAAAAGCAAAGTTAAAAGTGCGGATATACCTATCTGAAAGTTTTGTATTTATTTTTTTGGTGCTTTTTAACAAAATATTTACGGTACATCATTCATTAGTATTGTGCTTGGCTTGGCATGTTTAGAAATAAAATATCAATATTCAATTAAGTATTAAAATAGTAATATTTAACGATTAGGTGCATATCTATAAACTAATTACAGAGATAGTGCAACTCAATGATCCATTAGATTGGCGCATTAACTTGCTTGTTAGTTGCCAGTTATTTACCATCTGCATTTACGTACTCTATCCACGCTCCAGATGATTATAATTAATAAAATATGCATATAAGAGCGCATTACACAGATTTATGCTACGTAAATAATACAACAAGATGTGCGCTCATAACGTTTAATAAGATGCCTATGAATGGTCTGTCCATAAATAACCATAGGCGTCAAAAAGGGTAGTTTAGGCATTATACTACAATATAAATACCCACAATTATTTATTGTAGCAGTTATTAACATTTAAAAGTCCCAGCGAGCCTCAAAAAATACATTCTTTAAAATTGTAATGGCAAATAATAATAAAATTTCAGTACGGTACATTTTTTTGAGGTGAATACTTCTTTCGCCGCATGAGAGTGATTTTTCAAAGTCGGGGTACGACACATTTTATAACATTTTCGTCTCGCAAGTGAGATGAAGCATATGACATATATAAGGGAGAGGAGAGAAACAGAGATATCGAACGCAGCTTTGACTTGGGCAACACACTTGGGCCCACAAGTGTTTTAAAGCGGAAAGCAAATTTGATATAATGAGAAACAGAGATATTGAATGCAGCATTGACTTGGGCAACGATCCCCAAATGTTCTGAAGCGGGAAGCAATTTTGATTTTTAAACGATCGTGACAGAATCGGAATTAACCAGAATACAATATTACTTATGCATATCCTGCTGGATATATTTGGATTGGGCTTTCGAATCTTGTCCAAATGGATGATGATCTTTTGCGGAGGATACGTCCTTGCCACTACTTCACTTTCTACGTGAGAAATTCGGTTTAGATATGAATAACAACCGGAACATTGCCACGACTAAATCAGGAACAACGATTGATATATTCTATTCTGCTATATTCTTGCTATATTCTCAAGAAATCTACGCCATTTAGAATCACGAACATATGTGTCACACAAGTAGGTAACTCGGGAAATAGAATTATTTGTAAGGCATAAAATATTCCCAATAGTACGCCAATGGATAATCAGGCATTGTTTCATGCATTTTTGCATTTCCAATTGTGCAACTTAGTGCGGAATAGTTTTCCTGGTGCATCGAGGCAGCATGTAGAAAGATCCAACTCCATTAATTATATTGTTATGTCAATTATTCCGTAAAATTACGGTGTATTATGATTATTTTTCCATATTAACCGCAATTATAATTATTATTTTTTTAATTTGCTTTGTTTTTACAAAGAAGATAATTATGCACACACCAATGGAACTGTTGGATTGCGCAGAGATGTGGATCTTTCTTTAATTATATGGGTAATTATTGGTAATTGTAAATTGGGTGATTTCAAAAATGTTGGTAGGCATTTTTGAGCGGAAAAGGATCGATGATCGCAAGATTTTCTCAATTTTTTCAACAATTGCGTTAAAGGGGTCTTGCTTCATCCGTTCATCGGGAAATGATGAAATAAGATAAAATCACAAAATGCTATTACATTTAGAGCACTTTTAAAAACAGGATGAAACGGATGGCTTTTTAAAGTTTTTTCAATATAACTGAAGGACATAGAAATTTAAAATATCAATCTAAATAGTTTTTCATACTCAATAAATTGTTTCTTATACCGTAGATCTTATACTAAATGTGAGCATTAACAAATCTTCAAGACAAAGTAATAAAATCCCAACAATCGCGAATTTAGCTTATTTGCATTTTTTGTTTTAACTTTTTTCTGCTTTTATTTCTGCTTATACGTTGCTTAAAACAGAGATAGATATATGATTTGCTCCAGAGAAAATAAAGTAGAGATTACAACCGTTAAAATGAGCTATTTGCGTCACTTATTTTCCCTTTTGTTGTCAATTTTGATGTTTGATGATGATGATGTTTGATGTTTGTTCGTGGCTGACTGTATGTCTTGGTCAGTAGCGAACAGAGCAGTGTCGTCGGCGAATATTAGCGCAACTACTCTGTCGCTTTGTGGGATGTCGTAGGTATACAGCAGGTAGAGAACAGGTCCAAGGACACTACCCTGAGGTACGCCAGCACAAATTTTCTTGAGGTCAGAATATTCTTCTCCATATTTAACTCTGACGTGACGTTCAGTAATGTATGAATGAAAAAGTTGCCTCATTTGTCAATAGAGTAGTTTGTTATTAAAATGACTATATATATTTATTTTAGTATTGTAAAATTTTAATGTTGCTCAGGAAATTAATATTGATTATTTTTTTATGACTACTTTGCATTATGAATGTATGAAGTAATTATTATTAGTTTAAATAAATGTTGGAAGAAAAGAAATTGGAATTAATTTTAACAAATACAAATATTACCTATACTCTATCGTAACTTAAAAACTACAGAGGACATGGGATATATAAATCCTGGGCGAACAGAGAAATATTTAAAATTAACCATCAGAACAAATATGATGGACATGGTGTTTTTTTATTATCAAAGGTTATCAAAGTTGGTTATCATAGATTTACCAACTTTGATAACCTTGGTTATCAAAGTTAATCATTGGAAAAACAAAAACACTAGCACTCGCGAAACGCACTATAGCACTTAGGTCTGTGGACCTCTGCTGGTGGAATGCGGCAACTCCAAAAAACCCCCACACCCTGCTTCTTGTTGGAACAGCTCAAAACAATTTACAGCCAAAAAACAGCTCAAACAATTCTCATCGGATTTATGAGAACAACTTCTTCGGAATATTATTACTTTGTAGAAATACCTTACATTACAGCCTTGTAATCCTCCTTTGGATGCGATGCTTACGTATCTAGGACACCCTAGATACTGGTTTTCTGCTCATACACAATTATAACTTTTTTAAATTCACAAAATTTTCACTTCAGATTACTTTTGAAACACTGACGATTATTATAATGATGCAGGTTTTGCCTGCAAAGTTGCTGAAAACAAAGTACTGATTAATTTTTAGTATTTTGTAACAGATCACGATTTTTTTGTCAAAATCAATATTTAAGATGCGGACATTTTTGCCATTTATAGTCCGATCGATTAAATGATAAAAAAAATGGAAAAAAAAATGACACGCTGCGGGATTCGAACTTGATACCTATAGTACAAGCATTCTATTAAGGCCCGATGTTAAATTTGTAGAAATTCCTACCTAGATAAAAATAATACGGGCGTATATGGAAAAAAATAAATATCAATTTCTATTCCTCTCAACTCGCGCACGAATGGCGAACCTAACCTAAAAAATACGCAAAGTTGCAAAAAACGGTTTTTGTGAATAACTAAAAAACTATAGCTCCTATCGAAAAAAGTTAAAGAAAGTTGTAGATATAAAAAAAATCTATGGAAACGCTTCTATCATAGTTTTCGACATTTTGCGTACTTTTCGAGTTATATCGAAAACACTGCTAAAAATCGGGTTCTCTAGAACAACTATAACGTTCTCATAATTGTTACTTTTGTGCCCCGAAAAGAAGAAAGAGTTTGAGAAAGTGAGCTTATCGCCATGTACTGTTGTTCGACGTATACCTAGATATGATGGCTAGTGATATCAAAAAAGCATTGACCGATAGATTGGCTGATTTTCAAGCATTTTCGATTGCTTTAGATGAGAGTACAGATTTATCTGACACAGCACAGTTAGCTATTTTTATACGAGATGTTGCTGAAGAATTTGCAGTAACAAAGGAATTACTGGCTGTACGGACGCTACAAGGGACCATTACCGGAAAAGATATTTTTACGGAGGTGCAAAGTACTTGGAAAGGAGCGATATAATTCGCAATGGTGTAAATTAGTTGGAGTGTGCACAGATGGTGCGCCTTCAATGGTCGGCTCACAAAAAGGTTTTATCGAAATTCTGAAGGAAAGAGTTCTCTAAGTCCATTCGATTGAAGAATGTTATGGAGGTGGTAGTAAATACCATTAATATCATTAGATCCCGCGGTCTTAACCATCGCCAGTTTAAAGCATTTTTGGATGAACTCTCTACATAACACAATGATGTGACATATTATTCCGAAGTAAGGTGGCTAAGCAAAGGTAAAATGCTAAAAAGGTTTTAACGTATGGTCCGAAAGTTTTGGGAAAAAATTCAGAGGCTGATAACTCTTATAAAAATAGTTTTATATTTTAATCACATTCTTAAACAATCTATCTTAACTATCCTTATTATAAAACAAAATTCAAATAATCGACAAGGGACCGTTATTTTCGATTTGCCTAAGTATTATGCTGACGCGTTGCATCATCCTTTGGACGACCTCAGCGTTAATTTCTCTAATTTTTCTGGATATACGGCGTCGCAATTGTTCTTCATTTTGTGCTTCCCATCCGTTTTTTATAGACTTTCCAACTCAATATTGCCCAGAACTCTTCAATTGGGCGAGCCTGAAGTAGGTTAGGGGGATTGTCTACTTTCGGTACAAAGTTAATGTTGTTGGCCTCATACGAGTCCCTTGTGATTCTCGCGTAATGGCATGAAGCAAGATCTGGCCAAAACATTATTTCATCATCCGCATGATGTCTGTTCAGAAACTGAAGCAGTTTAGAGATACATCTCTGGATATAAAGCTCTGCATTTAAGGCTTCGCCCCGAACAACGCCAATGTAGGACTGCGAGATGAAGCCAGCCTCAGAAATTGCACACCACACCAAAATTTTGTCCTAAAACTTTTTTTTGCTTTTTAATCTCACATCATCGGGGACATTCTCGTAATCGTCCGTGTAGAAACCATCATTTCATCCTTCATCTCAGAGTTGGACAACGTGAAATATTTTTCATCGTCCATCACGATCAACTTGTTGACGAAATGCACTCGCCTCAAAGCGCGGCAACATCTCGGAATTCTCTCTAACTGAGCCTCTGTGTATTTTGGAGCTTTCCTCCTTTTCTGGAAGACAATATTCTTACTTGATAGGGTCCTAAACACCGTAGTCTTTCCAACATTAAACCTCCTGGCCAGTTTTCGCTGTGAGATCCCAATTTTGTGTTTAGCTGCTTCAATCAGTCTTCCCTCTCTTAATTGGTTCAAAATCCGCGGCCGACCGCATTTAGGCAAGTTTACACATGGTATCCCTTCTTGACATTCTTTAATTGTGCGATAAATTGTCGATTTGCTTATGTTGTGATCTCGATAAATATCGACAATGTCTTGTTTCGACATTCGCCCAACCAGATTATAAACACCTCGACGAAGATCAATTTTATAAGACATTTTGCGAAGCGAAACCAAAATCTTTTGCTTTGTTTATTTAAATGACATAAATGGTGACATTTTAATCCTATGACCTACTTCATTATAAATGCATTTTGTCATTCAATCAAACCAGGTAATTTTTTCCCAAAACTTTCGGACCATACGTTATAACCTTAGAAACGAAATAACTGATTTTATGGAAATGAAAGAGAAAACATGAATCATATTTATTTATAATAATCAATATTTTTAAATTTTTCATAAAAGCTTGTCATGAGCGATATTTTATCCCATGTAACAACCCCGAGTATGGTACCGTCATAGTTAATGAGTTCTAGAGAACCCGATTTTTATCGGCATTTTCGATATGACTCGAAAAGTACGAAAAATATCGGAAATTATTATAGAATCATTTTGATAATTTTTTTTAATATGCGGGCCCCCGGATTCAAAAGTTGCCGTCTATCTTGCCGACTCTTATCATATTGTGAGGATAAATGGTATTCTACATCAAACATTGTTTATAGCCAACCGTATATGATAGATTGGCTATGACTATATCTATACAAAATGTATCCCGATGGGAAATCGTTCACTTTTTTCACTTTATTTTCCGCCGTTTCCTCTTGTAAAACTACCTGCGTACGCCAGTGCGGGCCATATTTATTTGATCAATACTTAGGGCCTCCTGCGGAGCCGCGCCAGACTAGCGGTCTGCCCTCGCCTAATCAATATACAAAAACACTATATAATTTAGTGTTTTACGGCGGAGCAATCTTTACATACCTGCCCGAGCTGCTCTCGCTCCATGAATCTATAACTATGTTCTATATATTTAATACGAATTATTTGTTTTATTTCTACCACTAATAAATATGTCCGCGCATAAATAGCAGCTCTAATAAATATTTCATAATTGTATTCGTAAACTAGCATGTCCAGATTGAGAATTTATTAACTTATGAAAAATATCCGATGTTTCAACACCGTTTTTTGTGGTACCCCTCATCGGGATCGCTTGATTTATTCCTCATCTGCCGGTTATTAACATGCTTGTAAGCAGCTTACCTTTACCTTGTTTCGGGCGTTGAATTTTTGTGTGCTTTGGTGTTTAACCCTCACAGTACCGAGATATTTTTTTTTAAATTTACAGTTCATATTTATTTTACACCGATAAAATTAGGTAAATAAGCCACGTAAATTTTAAAAGAAAATTTAAAATGCGTTCTTGGTTTTTAAGGGGATGCACAATTGTGGGTCTTAGGAGTGAACATATAAAAGAGTAATCGTGAAATTTTGTTTATTACTTTGTATGGAATGAAGGGAAACAGTTTTTGTTTTTGCTTAAACAAAGAAACACGTTGCATTTAGTGTATCGGATTCTTGAACGACTTTCCCACCTTTCTAACCTGCATTTAACCGGATTCTTCGTTTCTTCCTTGTTTGGCCAGTGTTCAAAACCGTCAAAGTGTTTGTCCACACAGCGAACATTTGCAGCTACTCTTCTATTTTTTCTTTCATTCCCCCGATTGATGTTTTCATCCTCTGACTTTTTTGCTTCCTCAGTTTCCTCCAAGACACGCTTCTTTGTATCCGGAACCAAATACTCTCCAAGACTAAGCCTGAATTCGAGAAGATTAATAATTTCTTTGCCTCGAAGGTTTTGACTTCGGCAATCTCTTGATACTCCATCCAACTGTTTACTATGGCCAAATCAAATAAATGTAAAATTGCTTTGACCGTCCACTAACGGGTTCGAAAACGATAATACTCAATCATTTGGTCGCGTACATCTACACCCCCATGTGTTCGTTGTATGATTTAACAACAGCTGGGCATGATATGCCTGTGCATTTTTTCTCTGTTTTGTTCCATCTCCACCTCAGTTTCAGGCTCTCTTCCAAAAGCTGTGGATATCATTAACCCAGATTTATTGTCTTTCCACTTTGTAATGCAAAGTTTATCATCAGTTCTGACTCTCCCCGATTCATGGCATTATCTTTCTTGAACTCGAAGTCTTTCACTCTGTTGGACATAATAGTAGCAGTTGCATCTATTTTTAAAGTCTAAAAAAAATGTTTGTCTATCAAAGCAACAGTTGAAAAATATCTGTCAAAATATAAATAACTGTTTTCTGGTAATGTTTCTACCAAGCGCAAAATTACTGACGCGCCCAATTTTTTAGTGGAGGTAGCTCCCTGGTAGATTTCGAAATCCAATACCAGTCCATCTGTGCAGTAACAACAAAATTCTTAAGCCCCACCGGTCTGGGATTGTTCTTTACAAATTGTCGAACTGGACATTTGCCTAAGAAAAGAATCATCTGTTCGTCAATGGAAACAGCTGTCTTCTCTTTTCTTTCAATGGCTTTACAGCGAAGATGGATTACAGGCTGTATTTTCCATAATCTGTTATTTTTGTCCATCTTCTGGTACGCTAAGATTGTCGAAACATGATGCCGTCGATTAACGGGTAAATTTTGCATTCCAATACATATAAGTATTCGTGAAAAATGAATACATATATGTCCTATCGAGGCATTAATTCCAATTTTTTTTATTTCTCTATTAAGGGGTGAAGTTGTTTACTTTTGCATTTATATGCAACAAATATTGAGAAGTGTATTAGGTTGCCACAAACTGAAAAAAATTATCGTCCAAATATTTACTAAAAACTCCAGTTTTTACATTGGATGGAGTAAGATTTTCATTTACAGGAAAATCTGCTTCTGAAGTTTCCATGGTTCCACTGCAACTTCTGGAAATGTATTAGGGGTAGATCGATCGTCTTTAGAATCTGAAGAACATCGATTTCATCCGGTCTTTTTGTTTTATTCGTCATATTGAGTACAATAAAATGTTTCATTAGATCAATAACGAAAAAATCACAACTAACGGCCAAAAAAAATAAAAACTAATTTTCATACGTTTATTGTATAAATTGTAGTTACAATAAACAAAAACTAATAAAAAATGTGAAATAGCAAAAAAAAATGGAGGAGTTTTCCTCCTATTTGGTGAGGATCGTAAAATCAGGCGTTTTAAATACATAGGTATTGGTATAATTGTTGTAAAAAGTTATATAAATTTAATCATCTAAATTGCCTTCTTCCATAACGCACGCATATTTACAGTCAATCCCATATCGCATATTTACCAATCGCATATTTTCACTAAAATTTGGATAATTATCGGTGTTGTAAACTTGCTTTTTTATGTCCTCTCTTATTATTTCACTTGCTGCTTTAACAATCTTTAATCTTTCGTGCTCAATTGTTTCACATTTTTCAGAATAAAATTTTTCCGTAAGAATGCTTTCTAAGGTGTCTGTTAGGGTTAATTTACGGGTTGGCGTAGTTATAGTAATTCGTTGCCCAAAATGTCGTTGTAATTTTTCTTTTATCCATCGAGGTACGTAGAGTTCAGTACTATTAGCAAATTCTTTAATTTTTTCCATTAAATGCGAAAGGGAAAATTGACACTCGTTACTGTTTTCCATATACTCGCATAATTTTAAAAATGCGCTGTTTTTCACTATGTTCTTGTTGTAGCTTAGAGCAACTTGGAGCAACGCTAATTAGGCTTTGGTAACAATTCAAATGATATTTTCCTTCAGCAGCTACTAAATCTATAATGTTTCCTAAACGAAGTAATATTTGTCGTCCTAGCTCGTCACTGCTGTTTCTACAAATTCCCTCTATTTTTTCCTTCATATGAATTTCGGTGACCGTTCGAATCTCTTGCCTATATTGATGTGGCTTCTTTTTTTCTTTTTCAAAGCATATATATTCTCCACAGACTAAGCAACTTGTCTTGAAATCAAATGGTTTTAACAACGACCTCAATAACGGTTCGTTCGGATCTTGATCTAAAGGATTTTCTATTAATTTTCTCACATATTCCTCACGAGTGTACTTCTTACGACATGTAACATGATCCTGAATACAAAAATTAAGATTTGCTTATATGTTTATTTATTTACTAATTTATTTATTTACCTTAATGCCTTTTGAGTTTTTAAATTCTTCGCCTATATCGTCTCCTTTCTTTTTACTCGCAAGTATAATCGATTGCAATCCTTTTACTCCTACATTAACCACTTTACTGTCACTTAATGGCTTCTTACAAAACAGGCAAATATGTATAGCGTCCATTTTCCTGTTATGCAACTGTTACTGGGTTTAAAATAAAAAAGTTCGTTTTACTTTATGCTACAAACCATATACTAACCGTAACTAATATCAATATCATTCATCATATATTTTTTTTCAAAAACTGATAAATCTATTTTAGTTTGTTTAAACTAAAAAACACTATCAAGATATACGACAATTTTAGTTTTACTTGGCAGAAACAAAACAAAATATGCACGACGGCGTCGCGCCAAACGTTTCAGAACTGGACAAAACCTTGATAATTCAGTGGAAACAGCAAACAAGAAACATATGTAGTGGGGGTCAACATGTAGTGGGAGTCAACAGCGCAGTCTGTCTGTCTGTTCGGTCCTGCTGGATGTGCACCTCCATGCATGATAAGCGATATCTTCAGTAATATTTGAGCTACAAAGGCGCACAAAAAAGCAGACTAGAGCAAATTTCCTATCCTATAACTTTTATCTAAAGTTTTTTTTGCTACTTTTTATTGTTTATGTTTTTATTGTTTAAAAGTCGGTGGCTCTTCAGGAAAATCACTCATCTTCTTCTGATTCTGTCCAGATCGATTACGTCATTACTTATTCCTGTGATTAACACCTCAAAATTTTCACATAATTTGCAAATAATTAATTACTTACCTTACCCGCGCGGGCTATTGTCGAAAACACACGCTCACTTTCGGGATCACAACAAGTATGTAATTATCAGGAAAACAACCGGTTTTCACGCGTCTAGTCATAAAATGCGTTCTTCACAATCATATCGTACAGTTCTCAACCCAGTAAAATCATATTTGGATACTTATAACATGAGGAAATAAGGAAGTCACAAGTTGTGACATTTGGGAGCGTAAGGGTTAAAATCGGCTATAAAATTTCATCGCATAGGCATCGACTATGTATTGGTTTTCCGGATTCAGACTTATTTACAGGGTTTATTTTAAGAAGTGAGAAAAATAGCAAATACTGCCAATCTATTATTCTAAGCGTATTTGCCAATCTATTATTCTAAGCGTCAAGATTTTATATGTGACTTCATCTCACATACAATACCATGAATAGGTACAAGTTCTTTTTGATACAAAAGCTTTTGATGAACCAATGAAGATATAATTTTCATTTATTTCTCCAAAAAAGAAACGCATAATCCAGAGTAAGATAATTTGTATATATCTGTTTTCGTGTGCCGTTGGAAATAGGGCTCCTGTGACATTTTCCGAAAAAGTAATAGTTTCTGAGAAAATTGGCACAAAGATAAAAAATTACTTTTGGGGGTGGTTTTGGGGTAGTTTCCGATCAATAAGTAGATATCTGGGGTAGATAGTAGATATTTGAGGTATATATAGATATCAATCCTATAAATAAGTAAATCTTGCGAGCACTTGATCAAATGTAACTTTAAGAAACAGTTTTAAAAAATAATATTTATTATGCAAATGAGTGTGCTCAAAATCTTAACGTTTCTTGAATTTATTTTTTAAAGTTGGAGCGCTACGTAGTATGTTATCCAATTTTAACTCGTTGTCATTTAAGTTTTTAGTACTAAGTAACTATGAGGAGGAAATGGAAGCATTTCACGCTAGAAAGAACTTTTTTTAATCCTTGGGTTTTGTCCTAATTTTACTGTACTATTATAATACTAAGTAGTATCAGCAGATGAAAGTTGCAATTTATAAGTGTTTTTCAATGTACCTATCGGCACCATAATTTATAAACAAGCATAACGCTAATGACTATATTATTAGACACCAATTATTTAGGCAAATTAGTATGTATAATAACATGAAATTATTTTACGTATATTACCCGTCATTATTTCCTTAATTAAATAGCTAGTTTATTAAGGTAATCATAAAACATCGATAGATCCTAATCATAATCATAAACGACACCGATCGAAGGCAATATTTTTTTATACGACATCCTTTTAACATCTAATATTTGTAAATTATTCATACAGACGCGATGTATTATATTTTACCAACGGTTTTACGTAGAAAATTCAGACCTTTTGAGAGTTTTAAGTCACGCCTATGCCTGACTCAGTGGACGGACCTATGCTTTTCGCCTCAGAGCTGCTTTTACATGACTCATCACTGATAGGAATCGCTGAAAAATGTCGACCATGTCACTAAGTTTCCTACTTTTCAATTAGTCTCTTTGGCTGTGGCGAGAAGGGAGTTGTCGTGTTAGCTGGCGCCCCACGGAAGGTCTAATTACACATAAGATCAAATTATTATTATTATGTAAAACGGCATAGTTCGAACATTGCAAATGCACCACACCAAGAACGTCTTTCCTATAATTGGTCCAAATGCACGTTGTATGAACGCATCAATTCAAGAAAAACAGAAAAAAATGCTATTAATCAACCAATCAGGGACGAACGAAAGCTTAAATACCCCATAGAAAAGAAAATACGGAAATACGGATTCGTTTATGATCAGCCACCAAGAAAATTCCAATTTTTATTGCACATTTTACACCATCGTTCTAAGCAATTTTACGTTTCCAGCGATTTTTAAAGCCTCACGCACTCGCCGTCGAGCAGCTTTTATCGGCAGTAAAGGTCCACCGTTCTCATTTTCCTTGTGAAAAGATTCCAAAAATTCAAGTCTAACAAGATTTTAAAATTCACCACGACGCATGCAAGAGTAGAACAAGACTAATATTTGACATACGTGCACTGCCTGCCATATCCAACTTTCAAGAAAACCTACCCGCCACAGATCCACTAGCATTCGACGACGACGGCGCGAGTTACGCAAATTAGTTTAGTAAAAAATACCGCACTTGGGACTTAACCAAGGATTTTATATAAGAGAATTATTTTTTTCCATAAGCTTTTGGCGGACGGAGAATTGAACTGTTGTGACGTAACGAAAGTTTACACATCGCTGTAGACAATGGAATTTTATGTGTTTATATAATGATTTTATGCGGGTTTTGTTAAGTTTTTTTTACTATTTTTTAATGTTAGATGCGTTAAATAATTAGAGGGAACTTTTGAGAACACTATACACTTGGGGTTTGTGTATTAAACTTTAATTTGAAAAAAATCACTGTATTCGGGTATATATCTATTTGTTGTTTAATATGGTTCTTATTCCTTATAAAATAACAAAACAACACAAACAAAACTACATGAGGAGAATCAAAGAAAATGTTTACAAAACCGTAATATATTAATAATTATCATATTTATAAATATAAATACAAATATTTGTAATAAGCATTACGTAAGTATATTTTACTTATGTTTATATATCTGTTTTTCAAAAATGTCACAATATTTTCAGGAAATAGAAACAATTTTTTAAATATATGCACGCTTGCACATATTTCTCTAAGCTAACTACCAAATTACTTAAACATTAAATTAATGTAACATTAAGATAAGATCGCTATAATTAATTTATAGCTGTAATTTTTTGCTTTATTTACATTGTTCATTCAAGCTGCAAACCTATTAAATCTTTCTGGTTAAATGCTTATTGGAAAAATGTAAAATACCTACTTTTTAGTTTAAACATAAAAAAGACGCAAATTTTAAAAATGAGGCGCTGACGTCACGGCTGCCGACCGCTTGGGCTATTAATAGATCTGGTAAGCAAATCTCTTATATAAAATCTTTGGTTCTTAACGTGACCACAAATATGTACATTATATATGTACAAAGCTTACATTACAGATTAGGTTAGAAATAATGTTTAAATAAAGGACAAGAACATATTATCGGGACGATCTTCTGCATATAGCTGCAGGAGTAATATAGGATTATTTTACATTACTGGGATCCTTTACCAAAATCGCTTTCCTAATGCTCCCCCTTCCCTGCGTGTTACATCCCTCACTATCCCATTATGCATGATCCTGTTATCCAAATGGGCCCCTTGCAAAAATCACTCGCTATGTAATCATATCGGGCCAATACCGACCTAAGCAAACTGTCAAGGGTCCACCAACCCCTAACACTACCCGATCTCTATCTGAGAGTTACATAAATAGGGCGGAGTCTGACAGTCGCGATCATTAAGGCAGCTCGAGATGCTGATAAGATAGCACGGCCCTATTTACATATTTAATTCGCTTTTGTAATAACGTACCGAGTGCGGTAATTAATTTTTACTTAAATTCCAATTTGTTTCTTAAAATATATAGCGCAGATTTCGAGATTATTTTAATGAGTATTGCATTTGCACGCCTTTAGAAGCACGATGTTCGAGCGATGGTCAAACCCCCAAATATATTTTTAATGTCTCTATAATTCTAATACTGATATTTCAAGAATGCTCCAGAAACACACCTAATATATTTTGAAAATTTTGTTCTTATCATTGTAATAAGTGATAGCTGCTAAATTGTTTAATAATACTAATAAATTATTATTCTATCTAGTCCAGTCAGTAATTAGCTGGACATTTTTGCCAAATTTATCAATATATTTCGTACATACTATAGTATCAACGCAACGCCATACGCCATACGTAACGCCAACCAGCTACGCGCCTGATTGGTCGTAATATCATTATATCTAAATTATTTATCGGCACAAAAATATATCGCAACCATAATCACACAATAGACAAGTCCCAATAAGAATTATAGAATATCGAGCAATAATAAACTATGTTAACTATTGACTGAATGGATTTACAGGTAACAACTACACAGAGAACTAATATTCCTACACCTGCATTGAATTGCACCTGCAAATCCGATAAGATAGCTATGGTCATTCACCAATGCCTCCACCAGGTGTAGACTAGTTTCGAGCTGTTTGGCTCTCATCAGTACACCGTAGGTAGAGGAATTAATGAATGACCAAAACTATCAAAACAGTCAAGCATACTAAGCAGTAGTGTGCAAGCGAGGGATACCAGACCCCTCTAGCGGGGTTGTCAAAGACTTTACTTAGTAATGTCTGATGAGTAGTAGCAACTGACCGCTAGAGGGGTCTGGTATCCCTCGCTTGCACACATATGTTAACTATGTTATGTAAACAGATTAATTCGAAAGCATCAATGTAAGCAAGGGCTTCGAGAATTTATAGCCTCGAAGCAAAGTGCAACGTAGAGATGACGCCTCGAAAATAAATCGAAGTTATACAACAGAAAGTGAATCATATTATATTATAGTGTTTAGAATTTAAAAATAGATCAAGTGAAGTTCAAACTTAGATCAAGTGAAGTATTATGTAAATTTAAATAAATTAAAGAATTGGCATCAATCTGATTGGTCAGATTGTATCATACTAACAAGAAAGATGGATTGTAACCAGGAAATGCAAATGTTTTTCCATACGGCATATCCGTAGTTACATATAATAATGCGGAGAGTCTCGCTAAGGCGTTCGATGAGGTAACAGCTACGCTCATAATTTTTATAAAAATATGTTAAATTAATGGTAAAACTAAAGTTAAAAATATTTGAGTTTGTGAAAATAATTAAGAACACCAGCCGCAGAAGAGTTTGGTGACCAATATAATAGAAAATAAACAATTTTCTAAGAAATTTTCAGTAAAAAGAAAATATAAGTGCAGAAGACGAAAATTAAAGGTTTGAGGGTGCAGATATCTCATAATAAAGTTCCAGCGATTAATAGCAGCATTCCAAAGGTAGTACGGCGATATCCGCTAGATGACACCACCTCAGCCCAGCAGCATCTAGTAGTTCGTGTACCAAACAGTTTTCGAGAATAGTGAGTGTTTGTGCTTCGTAATTAAAAAGGATTAACATAAATTTCTAAGGTAACAGCAATTTCAAATTTTGCTAGTTTTTAAGATACATTGTGACAGAGGACTTGGTCCCATGTAGTAAAAATAAGTTACGTAGGTTTGCGTAGGGTAATAATAAGGTTTCAGTTTATGTTTATTTCTTATCATATTATATGACAATAAAAATAGTCATATATAAATCACTTCTTCTTTCTTGTTCTGTTGAAACTTTTCAGGAAACATTTTAAATCATACAATTTGAGATTAAACAATATTCAATAGATTTAATAAAATATTATAGTCTTATAAAACTCACTATTTGGAAAGTAACTTTAAAAGCCTCTAGGACGATAGAGTACTCATGTTTTAAGAGATCCTTCCAATAAATTACAAATTAGTGTTCATAGAACTGGCGCCCAAAAATAAGAAGGATAGGGAAGAAATAGTGTAAGTCTCCTGTAAACTAATCAGATATTTCTTCACCATATTATTACGTTACATTATCTCATTTTATACAAATCCTAAAACAACAACGTATATAGAGCATTCACATATACTGCTTTGTATTTAAGAGCATGCAGACAATTTTTGGAGTTTTGTCAAATCCGAAATTACGAGCTGTCGGAAATAACTCCATTACAAAATATAGCAGATACCTTGAAGGATTGGGCTTATAATATTAAAAAGAAAACTGGAGAAGATTATAAAGAATATGCAGTTAAAACAATCTGGAATTCAAATGCGAAGATGAATAAAGAAAAAAAAATTCAGCGAGTACCTACAATCTTAAATTTGATCCATTTACCGACATAACTTCCTCTTCCAGAGAAAATAAATGTATGTTCTATAATTCTATAGCATTAGACAAGAAAGATATACATAAAATGGCAAAATTATGGAATATAGACGAACGAAAGGAATCTTTTTGGTTTTATTCTTATTTATCTGGTAAAATCCGACGCTGGTATTTTGTACGTGGTTTCTATAAATTAAAAATTAAAAAAAAATAAATTTATAAATTACTATAATACTATTACCAACAATTTTTTTGTATATCTTTGTAATGTAGGTATACCTGGTATCACTATATTCCCACGTTTTATCCACTTGCCAACATTTGTAATCGCCCGCGACAATCTCATAAGCTGCAGCTCTACTTAAACTGTATTTCATTCGTTACTTTTGCTCGAGTATCGCGTTACACAAATTTTTCCAACCGATTAAATTCCGAATAAATTACGTATTAATTTTTATCTTTTCACTCACTGAACATTTGAAAATAGGAAGGTATATCTAGGCCGGCATGAAATCTGGACGCCCCTGTAAAAACAACTTGACAAAACCGTAATAAACAACTTCAGCATTGAACGAAAATGTTGAAGCAAAATGAGAAAAAGGCCCAAATTTTGTTTTTTTGCAATATTTTGCTATCTTGCCTATAACTTTTTTTTGGGTCAGAGATAGATATAGGCGTTCATAAAAAAAAAGTAGACAAAATTTCCTTTAACATTCTGGATCGAAAAATTTTTTGGGTTAAAAATTTACCGAAAATGGTCACTCTAACATAGCTTATTTTTTCAAGTTTTTTACCTCTTAGACATAAGTATATTGTTTTCTTTCTCATTTTGTTGAAAAAATTATTATTTTACTCAATAAAAACATTCTAAACTGTTCACACTATTCAATAAAACTATTCAAACAAATCGTCCCTGAAAACACGAATAGACGTATCCGAAAAAATTCAAAAATCGAGACACGTCGGCTGTGAGTACCTCTTGGAACGTTCTATAACCCGAGGAAACGTAACATTTCTCCTCCGATTCGTTTACCCTCTATATTTTCTATATCTGGCGTATCTATTACAATTTGAGTAATTTGTACTACACGAAAAGACGTAGGTATCTGACAATACGTCGTTTTGTGAATTTATCAAACGAAATCTCTGGAAAACACGAATCGGCGCATCCAACGCCATCGAAGACTATAAGACGTCAACAGATATAAGTGAAAGTAGTTTGGATTCTGAATATAATATACGTTTGAACATTATTCAACCGCGACTAAAAAACAATGGGCACATTCTTCAAGAATAAACATCAATTTTGGAAATAGAAATCTATTACTACATCATTCTTAATTGCCGATACACGAAGATCCACCATTTGGAATAGGTGAAGTGCGCGGGTGCAATGACGATTTTTTTACAGCTTGCAATCGATGTGAAATTCTTTTGTATTGGACCCATTTCGATGAAGATACTATTGACTGTACCATGTACATGACTCTGCCATATTGACCAACATGGCAGAGTACCAGAAGAAGACGTCAGGCACATAAAAAAACATTACCAATAGCCGCCATTCTACTGACTTCATACCACATGAATATCCTGAGCAGTTTGAAGTGGACGTACCAGAAAGAGAATTATAAAATGAAAGAAAGAAAAGAAAATCTAATGAACGTAAACATGCCAGGGAGAACAGAAATCATAGTTTGGCATACGTAAGCCCGTTTTTCAAAAAAGCTACACCGGAAAAGCTTAAAGTTCAGTGTGATCAACAAACATGTAAAAAATTTGGGAAGCAATGTGATGAAATAACGAATGAAGAAAGGCTAGCATCCGCCGAGGTCGCTCGGTGCTTTTCTTTTTTGGTAACGTATCTTTAGCCCTTTCGTTTCAAACAAGCTTGTAATATTTGCTTATGTCCTGATTTGATTATTTATGTTCTTCATCGCCTTCAACAAGTAATTTTACCAATTGACGTTGACGATTTCCATATTTTAGACTTTCTTCAAATGATGTCAAAAGCACTTTTTCACTAACATTTTTCAGATCACACCATCTCAACCGTGCAGTATATTACGTACCTACTAGTATTGGGTTTCAAATCCATGTGCTATGAATTATTGGACCACCTGGTCAAGAATGAAACAATTTATTCAGTAGCGAAATCTAAAATCTCAAATACGCCTCAATATTTTTTGTATCCCTTGTTACTATTTTAATAATAAATAATGTGTAGAATTTGCAAGAATGACATTCCCATTGTCGCATATTGCCTCTTAAACAGTTTTACAAATAGTAAGGATATTATTATAAATCCTTTAAAGAGGTGTTGCCCATTCCGTGACTGACAAGAATTAAGGCTCGTGCCCGCTGTGACCGTTCATGCGCCAATGACAGCCCATTCATAATGCCAACTTCATTATTTGAAGATTATGCTAAATATCCTGCGTTTGGGAATTATAGATAAGAATTTGCATTTTTCTGATAAGGAATGACCATTAGGCTTTCGTATTAACCTAACGGAACGCCCCCCTTCTTAATCGATCACTTAATGAGGTCACCAAAACGACCTCTAACACTTTTACCCCATATATTATATATGACAAGGCGTCTCTCCAAGACATTAGAGCATAGTGCTTGCGGTTATCTGATCTACCTAACATCAAGGTTTTCTAATTACAAACCATTAAGGGATGCTTTTATTAACTGATGGAAATTATGGTTTATTTATCTCAATTTCTGATATTATCATCAGTAATTATGCACTTGCAGAGGTATATCGAAGTATCATCTATAGACAGCTGTATCTATTTGATAGAGGTATGTCAAAGATCTCTAAACACCTGCCTTGAGTAAATACACAGGGTATTTGAAATCAGGAGCAAAATTCGTAATTTGCAGATATTATAAGGATTATAAGACATTATCGAGGGTTTGTAACTCGCCACAACATGAATATTGAGAAAAAATTATAAAAATTAATTTGCTTATGTAGTTGGTATACCTAGCACAATAATGTCTGTACCTATGTCTGTACCTTAGAACTATGTCTGTACCTTAGAACCTTTGTACCTTAGAACCAGATGATATTAAGTCGCATAAGCCACATTTTACAGTAGAAGGGTTCTAATAGTGGCAACATACAAATTGAACTATTTTCATCATAACTCAATATCTTTGATCGTATCATATTTTGGTAAATAGCACACTATTACGTGTTAATACTTACTGTTAATTAAAAAGGGCATAATACTATCTGGCTCTACATTTTTCTTTTTTTATTAGGACTTAATATTATTCTAAATGACTTAATATCTCTCAGTTCTGGTCAAATTATTATTTTGTGACTTAATACTATAATAAAGTGCTTAAAATGTTGACATAATACTGTGTGGCTCTGAAAAAATATTTTCGTTTCTGATTGTTGATAACATTTTTACAACATAATACTGTTTGGTTCTGAAAATCATAATGCAGTGGTATTGCAACAAAGAAGTAACTCTACAAGAAAACATTTTTATTGCAAAGCTGAAGAAAACAAGCTGCACAAAACAAAAAAAATGGTTTTAATTTTTGAACTGGTAGATATTTAAGCATCCTCTTCAACAGAGTCCTGATGGGGAATGTTGTTATCAAATTCATGAAATCTTCGTGGTATCCTTTTCAAGAGTTTCTGTTAGTTGTTATATTTTTTTGTGGAAATTGGACGCAATTCATCCCTTAATGGAGGAAAGTCGTTGTCAATTGCCGTCCGTTGTTATATTTTTTTGTGGAAATTGGACGCAATTCATCCCTTAATGGAGGAAAGTCGTTGCCAATTGCCGTCGTCTACATAATAAAATCATTGCTTAATATTCTTCCAATTTTAATGAAGTAGAGCTCGATTTCGTTTTATTGGCGCACATCTGCAAATTTCTTCGTTTCGCATAGCGAGCTTCCCTACTAGACTTAAAGATAATATCTTTAAATGGATCAAAAATGATTTTCCACTTCATAAAATACATCTCTTGCATTTTTTTTGCAACGGTGTTCCACATTGTCTTCACAACTAGTTCTTTGTAATTGTCACCATTTTCTTTCTTCATATTCCACGCCCAATCTTTCAGGATAAGGTTCAGTTGCTCTAAACTTGTAGTTTCCAGTTCTAAAAAGTAGTTTCCATATTGAGTTTGAGTTTATGTACGGTACACTTTTCTCATTCGCCACATCAATATTAGTCGTAGAATCACTTCCAAAGCGACTCATTTTCACTACATAAGCTGACTAGCACTGCTTAAAAACAATATTTCAAAATTTATTGACAATACAATCAGCAAATTTGTTTGGCGTCGTTTTCTGGTGTCCTAGGAGATCATAATTACTTGTTATCACAGGTATTGTCATTTTTGGTGACAACAGCTGTCAAGTTTTGCCGCGGGTAAACTCGAAACAACTGCTGACAGGTGCTGTCATACAGTTTTTCCATCTAGAAACCATTTGTAATTCAAAATTGCCCGTTTGTGATTGGTGGAAATTAAGACGAGGGAAATAGTCGCTCTGATATACTACTCTTGTTATATTTTTGACTTCTTTGCTTCTCAGTTCTTTGCCTTTTTGTATTTCCTTCTGCATATCTTCTATTTGTTTCTTGTTACTTATTCTTTCTAGTTCCCATTAATTTTTTTCCCATTTATTCCACTCTTCACTTGTTCTATCGCTCAACTTTTTCAGTGTCTTACTATATACGTTAAGATCTTCCATTTAATCCCTATTTCAGCGGGTTTTTTCTCTGACACCCCTACTATATCTGTTTTTGTGTATGATAAATACAAATCTCCTCACGCAGCATCGGATATAATATCAATTTTGACGTACCCGGAAAGTTGTTTTACGACGAGTCTCAGAGGTTGCACTTAGTTTTCGCGTCCGCAATTAAAGAAGGCTCGGAGCAAGAATTTCCAATTAACCGGCCCTGTGTAATTGGGGAGTTTATTAAAGATCCATAAACCTGACCACAACTTTAACGACGGAGGAAGACATACCGACCGACAAATTTTATTACACTCGAGTTAGATTATAATTGAGATGTAGGTAACGTACACTCTTGGAATATAAATGAAATATTAGAGCCGGGCTCCCATAAATAACAATTAGGTTGTTGTGTACTAAATTGGAATACAATCCAGTTCTCAGCATCTACGCGATCTCTTCATTAACCGGATTTTTAATATATTATATTTCAGTTAATCTCGTCAGACCTTTGTTAGGCCTGGCGGTGTCACAACCTGGTAAATATTCATAATATCCGATATAGCTTTAATTAATTAAGGACTTTTCTAGGGATTTAGATACGTTTTTGGATTATACTGAGGTTACTGCACATAAATTAACCATTAACAGTATGCTTTAACACTTTTCACTGCTGGTTCGTATACATTATTCATCGCGTGGAAATTGGTAGGGATAATAAATCTCGTATTTATCAAAATAAATATTTTAAAATGGGTACCTTAAACGATTGTAACGGTTGTTCAGTTACCTTAACGGCCATCAAGTTTAAAGAGTAATGTGGTTTATAGTCGATTAGGTTTTTGTTGCCAGATAATGCCCCAATGAGTTTGTGTTTGAATATCTTAATCACCAGCATTAATTACTGTATAATGTCTCCCTAGCCGCGCGCTCCCTAGCGGCTCTGTTTTGTAGCGAAGTCGCGATTTAATTGGATCAAGAATTGATAAAGCATCCATCGATGCTGGATGCGAAATTATAACTTATAACGGGATTATGAAGATATTACGTCCAGCCCGAACGGCATATCATTAAATATGTAGTGCAACCACGTCATAGTAAATCAACCTCTACATTTCTGTTTTACTAATAGACCGTGAGATAGGGACCGTGTTGAGTGCAGTCATTTTTTTGTCTGGCATTTTGAGGTCCGAATGTGGCTAGTTAGCTGATGAAAATATGGGTTATTTTAATGCCTGCTCCCCGTTCGACAGATTCTTTTAGATGAAACTTTCTTTTTTTTTATCTTATATTGTCTGGCATTTGAATAAAAGATTGACATTGATAAATAATTCATCAATAAAAAATGGCAGACGATTATCAATGGTCGAAAAGGTGGCGAATGTATTAGGTATTAACGCACCACTTAGAAAAACCAAAAAAGTTAAACTGAATTTCCTGACGCACCGTCAACCCGATTTCGAAAAATTCTTTTTTGAATTGTAGCCTACTTCTTCAGCAAGGGCACTATGGAATTCTTCGAATTCTCTTATTCGAATTTCAGTTTTGAGCATACCCAGGGTGTTGCTTATGAGGTCAAGTTTTTCATGAATTTTGCAACAACCTCTGTGATTAATACGGTCGGTGTGTATTGATGTCAGACTGTAGCCCCATTTATTTCGAACCTTTTCGTTCTTTTTTGAACCCGTTATATCTATTATTAAAGAAGATACACAACTAAAATGAAAATGCAGTATTATTGTAGTCATTTAATAGCAAAAATAAAAATCAACAAAACGGACGAAGAAAATCAATACCGTGTATTTCCACCTCTACTTCTAATAACGGCTTAGCATCTACTACTCATACTTGAAATCAGATGCATAATCTGGTCTTGGTCAATATTGTTACATGTTTCTCTCAGAATGTTTTCAGCTTCGTCAGCCGAGGCGACGAGCGGCTGATGATTTCTATTTTGCCCGACGGTCCCACAAATGCTCTATAGGATTGACATCTGGACTACGCGTAGGCCAGTCCAGCGTTTCAATGCCCACCTCCTGTAGATATTACTGAACTATACGCGCAACATGCGGCCTGGCGTTATCATGCATTCATAAGAAATTATTGCCAATATTTGGGACAAAAGAGACAACGGTCGGATAAAATTTCCTCAATATATCGTGCACTGGTTAAGGAACCTCTACGTAAAGGAACTAGCTTTGTACGAGCTGTCATGGATAGTGCTCCTCAAACCATTACAGAACCTCCATTAAATGACACCCTCTCCTGAATATTGTATTGAGAGTAATGCTCATTTGGCCGTCGGACCTCCCTTACTCGTCGATCGGAAATGTATCAACAAAATCTGGACTCATCAGTGAACAAGACGTGCTCCCAGTCCTCATGATTCAAATTCACATGCTCTATAGTGAATTATAGTCGCACTCTACGATGGTTTAAGTTTAACTTGAGTGGTACTGAGTGGTACTAAGTTGTACTTGCAGACTAACTTGTACTTGTTGCATATCATTATCCCAAAGCACGCAGTCGAATGAAACGATAATGAATCGCTGCTGTTCCGCGAGGTCTTCCTTGTGCATAACGTCTATTGTGATCATTGGTTGATTCGAAGCATTGAATAATGCAGCATATTGTTGTATGAGAAACTCCGAGCCTCTCAGCTATTGCACGATAGCTTAATCCTTCCCCGGTTAATGTTATCACTTGCCCACATTCATCATGGTTCAAATTTCTTGCTGGCCGTTCCATTTCGATACTATAGACACTTTAATCAACAGCGACCCAAATTAAACAAAATTGACGTTGCCAATTTGACGCTTCTTATTTTTGTTTTCCCATGGCCGCCCTTATTTTCACCATGCTGGGGGCAATTGGTAAGTCAGCTGTTCAGTGATCTTAACGCTTGTCAAAACAAAATTCGCTTGTGGGAAACACAAATGAGAAGTAAAACTGATTATCCAATCACGAAAACATTGAATACGGTCGCTATGCTGATGAACTGGATCTACTGCCAGAGCAATTCACTGATCGATTTTCCGATTTTGAAAATATGGATAGCACTTTCAATATTTTTGCAAATCCTTATAAGGGTAATGTATAAGATGCTTCACCTACCAATGGAGTTGATCGAGCTTCAAGAAGACTCATATTTGATGTCTAAATTTCATGATGTGGAACTAAGCGAATTTTACAGAACTCAAGTATCTCATTAATTTTCATTTGATTTTTCTATATTTCTTTATTAATGTGCTTTTTATATGTTTGATTATACTATTATAATTAATAAATTTAAAAAATGTGTGAATTTCTGTGGCTTTTTTATTCACTACTACCTACTTATTTCTTGCCTACGGCCCGCGACCTGTTTAAGTCCCGAAATACCCTCGGCCCTCGGCTAAGCAAAGGCTGCCCATATCTGCGTTATAGCATCGGCAAAAACAAGGCTGTTGCCATAAACCGTGAGATCAATCAGTGAAATTGTGCAGGACTGGGCGCTAATCATGTTTATCTTTCTTAGAACAATTATACTAATCGAATGGATCGGTGCCGGGTGTAAGTGAGATAGGATAAGAATCTCACGTTGCGAGTCGAATGGCAGCGCAGTGGAGATCTTGCACCCCAGCATACAACTCTTAAAAGTAATAATATCAGTCAGGTCTTTTGTATTGTATACCTATTGCGGGATATGGGGGATTGACACGCAACACAATCTCCCATAGTGCGAGCGCATATACTTACGACTATTACTTGTTCTGCGTTCTGCAATCCGGAGATATTTGCTCCATGCTGATGGTATTGATTGTGTAGCGTAAAATAACATACGATGAACTCTAAATAAATACAGTCTCTTCAATTTCTATGTTGTGCAAAGTTATTTGATACCATTAATACAATTCTTGTTACATGAAACGGATATTAAAGATCAAGGTTTATGAATAAAGAAGTAGATCGGAAGTAATTTTTATACCCTCCATATCTTAAATCATGCCAGGCTATTATGGTAAGAAGTGAATGGAAAATAGCAATTATTTGCAGACAATGGCTGAATTATTTGAAGTTTTGCAAAAGTGGTACGATATAGGCAACCTTCCCTTAGCAGTTTTCGGTATAATCTCAGAGGACACATTTCAGGATTTTTCAAATTTTGAGTAAGCGATGTATCAGTACACGTTTTTATTTGTAAATTTTTGTTATTTTAAAATGAAAAAGATAAACACAGAGAATGATTTGTTTTGTTCTTAAACAGCATTGAGCCCATACCTCGTTTTATGCCAGCCATATTGCTCGGTATCTTTTTCACTGCCACACCACATCGCGACTCGATGGTATGCTCCCAGGCAGTGAGTGCATCGCAGCATCCCTTTTGGGTGGTAAAGACGCGAGATTAAATTAATTTTTGGACACGAACTTCAATTGGGGACGATCTACAGTGGATCGTCTGCAAAGGATATATTGGATTCCCTTCGCTACAAAAAATTTATGAAGTGCGTGTAAATATGAATGCCATGCACTGTCAATAAGAATGCTGCCTCAGCTGCGACGAGAGCTTCCGTATCTGCCTCGGGATCTCTGAAGATTGCTAGTAGTGTCAACCTACGCGTCGTTTTTATCCAGGACAGTGAGGAACTTCAATTGTCCTTGGTTAAAGAGAGCCAAGCTTGGGGATTTAAGACTGGCTGCAAGACAAAGTATCTTGCAAAAGTAGAATTAAAATATGTCTATGTCTATTGTTGTTGCGTTCCTACATTTGCTAACTGTGTGTTGTTGCGCCTAATTAGCCAACTTTCGTCATGTTTCGCGTTAATAGTTTTTTTTTATCAAGTTCTCTTTTTTTCTTGACAGTATAGATTTGAATTTAATTAACCTAACGTCACTGCAATACAGATTGTTGTTGGTAATCTCGTGATTTTTTTCTCGTTCTGCTACAATTGGCCTCTATAGCTGTTATTACTGGACGGATTGTACCATTCTTGTGGTATTGAAAACCAATTGGCATTTTTCTTTAAATAATTAAGTAAGTCTTTCATTTTAACCTCTGCTAGCTTCTTGTTCGTCCTGGGCTTTGACCCCACGCCAGTAGTATAGTGTCTCGTTGCTCTCCGACCGTCTCTGGTCGTACCTATATCCAGTGGCCTTCACCACTGGTGGCGTCCAACCACCCCGGAATAATTCTATCCCCAAATTTTTGTCTATTTTCGAAAACTTAACTTCCTTAACTTCCTGTTGATTTTATCCTTGAGCTAGGTGACGGGGCAAGTATTTTCACCTATGTAATTGGTAAACTAAATTACCAAAAATATCGAAGGCCAAGGTCACTATACAAACATTAAATACTCCATTCGAGGCTTACCCTCGAATGGAGTATTACCCTCTGTGAATGCATCCCCTAACTTCTGTAGCTGATTTCTCGAACACCTCTCTTCTAAAAAATTTAGGTAATATAAACACTTTTTTATACAGAATTTTACTGGGAACATTTTTTGTAAGTATAATTTTTTTTGTAGGGCATACGGTTTTCCAGAAAATCGCAAATACTACAGAATGGCACTTTAGGGGTGGGTTTTAGATATGAAGCTCTCACTTGTTGCTTGGGAACTCTTTTTATTTTGAAAGTACATACATACCTTGACAAATTTAATCTCCAGTGGCAAAACTTTATACATTTTTTTAAAATTTTATTACTCGTTGCAAAATTATGCATAGCATACATCAGAAATTGAAGCTGATGATGGCGTCCGTTCCATTTGGACACGATTTTTTTGGTAACATGTAATTAAGTCGTTGTGTCCGTTTCTATCTTATAAGTAATAATGTATCACCTTTATATTTAGTCATGAGTAATTCATCTACTGATTGCTTGAATTATTGGAAAATGGGCTATTTTAGGAATTATGAATAATGAGGTGTCGGCAATAATAGTTACCGAACAGGAGATGTTGAACCAAATTAAGTTATGGGCTTTTTATAGGTCATTGTATTACAATCATATTATCATAAATCAATAATTCAAATAAGAGATTATTGAATCGAATATATTTATAACAGGAATACTTGCATCTTCCGAGATTTTTTTTATTTGATTATCGATTACACATTTTCTTGGTTGATCATTTCGAATTTTATACATAAAATCTATATTATACTGATCTAAATAATCTGCTCCGTTAATTTCGATACTGATATTTTCATTATAAAAAAATCGGCTGAAGCCACCAAAATACCGTGTGCATCTCAACTGGCGACCAAAATATATTTGCTGTACTACAGTAGCGGCTTGCTTGCGTGATTCCCTGCAACCAAGATGTTCGACTGTTTAGCTCACGCTATTGCGTGGACTGTATATTTATGTTTTCTTTCACAAGTCCGTCACATGAGCATCAGCTGTTTGCCGACCTTCTCGCCTCGAACTTTAAATCACCCGCAACTTTCAAACTGTTGTCAAAATACTCCGGTTAGTTCAGTTACGCATCGCAACTTTGAAAATATGTTGTGTATAAGTCCATTCGGATTTCGGGGGTATTTAAAGGGATTATCGTTCGAGTTGGGCCGTCAGGGAGGAGACACCCATCGTCAATTTGTATGCGGGTGATAGAGCTTTCGCGGTAACCCGGGTAACGACGTCAGCCACTCCTTCCGTCGCGAAGTCTCTGTAATGGCGCCCGGCGCGAATTCTTAAGAATTATGGTGGTGCCATAATACTGGTAATTGATTACTGTGGATGCCGTCTAAAGGTTGGTTCGGAATTAATTTATTTCGAAAGGATCACGATTGCTGAAATATATGCAAGATTTTGTAAAAAAAATTAAATTTTACATTTCTGAGATCGTTTAATGTGTGAGCCGTAAGTGCAGTGCCGTAAGTGCAGTATATGTAGGTATCCATATTGAAATGTAAGCAAATTATTTATAATTATTGCATAAATATATTTGTAATACAAAGTTATTAATGTAATACATTAGTTAAAGTAGCAAAAATACTAATTTGACTTGCTTGACTAATTTGACTTAAGAACGTTGCTGCTTTGCTGCCTTAAGTCAATAAATATAGATGCAGATTGTTTTAGATCTAGCTGTTGATCACCAACAGCTAGATCCAACCAATTGTTAAACCAAGTCACTTAGTCTATCCGCACTCATAGTCAGCGCAAATATGTTTTCATTAGTTTTAATTTTTAAAATAATCTCTCGGCAGAAGCGGACGTAATTGGATTAACAGATAAAATTAAATAATTGGAACAAGGAATAGGTTGCTTGCTGCAAATGCATTGATTTTCGTCCATAAAATATATTGCCAAGTTGTGAATGTTCTTATGTCGAATTTCGTTGCTCAACACTGTCTCAAAACTGATTAATTGTGTTGATAAACTTTCAGAAACGTCTGATTCGTATATTTTGTCTGAAAATTTTACAATTCGCTGGCCAATTTAACAAATCGCGACGGAGTTAAAAAAATCCATGACTTGACCGTATTAATCCTTGACAACTAATCTTTGGACATAATAATATTTAATCAATTATTATTATTAGGTCAAAGGCTTGATTACAAACGTATATTTGAAATTTTCTTACAGAATTTTAGTGTCAGCAGCAAGTTCATCAAAAAGTCTTTTCACTTTTTCTATCTCTTCGCTCTCTATCTCTTGCCTACTTGATAAAGTCACATCCTCGGCCGATATCAAAAGAATGTTTTGTAACTGCTTTGAAACTATATTCATATTTTCAAGTATGTATTTTACATTGAAATACAAGAAGCAACATCAAGTATGCATTTTATTTTTAAGATTTTGTTAGAAGGTATTAAAAATAATTGAAAGGTATTAAAAAGAAGACAACTTCCGCCCCTAGCTAGAATTTCAGATGTTATTATGAATTACTAATTAATTATCTTCTTTATCATTGTGATATACAGTGTGGACAGAAAGTCTGGAACATATGAAATATCTCCTGAAATAGTGTTTAGCACTTTGGCAAAAGTGCTAAACACTTTGGCAAAAGTGCTCAAGACACGTCGATTTTGATTTTTAATTTGCCATATTTTGAAAGAGCTAGATATTTTTTCAGTGGCGTAACGCTGAACTGGCAAAATAATTATATAAATTTTTAAATTGTTGAATCTAATATTTAGTTTGAAAGTCAACTTTTTCTGAATACCGTAGCATAAAAAATATTAGGTTGCATAAATATAAATTCGAGATAAATGCAATCGAAATTTCAAAACATAAAAAACCGTATTTATTAATTGCAATTATAAAATTGAATAAAACAGAGATATTAACTAAAAAGATCATCATCTTGAACGTTATTGATTATTTCTGGTCCAATATTTAGCTTTTCTTGTCGAATTCGTTCTTTTAAATAATCTATAGTTTCTGATATGTTACTATATACTTTGCTTTTTAAGTAACCCCACAAAAAACTCAAGTGGTTTAAGGTCTGCAGAGCGGGGAGGTCCATAGAGCCACGTCGACCTATCCATCGTTGAGGAAAAATATTATTTATGTAAGTACGATCCAGAGGGGCTTAGTCACTAAGGTGCACCGTCTTGTTGAAACCAAAATTGATTAGAAGGTATATCTGGGTTATTTTCATTTGCATATAAATGTATTAGCGTTGGAATTAAATCATGTTGCAAGAATTCCAAATACCTTTCACCGTTTAAGTCAGGTATGGGCTACCTTTCCCCCTAAACATGAAACGTGTAGGAAACATTTCAAATCTGCAGAAGAACTGTGCAAATGTAACAATGTTTACAAATATTAATGTGACGTATCAAGAATGTTCTTTGCGAAACATTCTAATTTGAATGTACATGAAACATTTATGTAAATGTTTCAACTGAAACAACGCGGCGCAATAATTTTAATATTTCTCTGCTTTTTATTAAACACAAATGACGCATGTTTAAACAACATATCAAACAAACAGACAAATATCTACGTTATTTTTGTTTTATCATGCCATATTGTGTAATTTATTAACTGTTCATTTCCGTTAGTGACTTTGTTTTTCTTTGAATACCGCTGTTAGAATTACTATCGGAAGCACTGCTATGAGAAGGCGCGTGAAACAATCTAACCAATCCGCGACGCATCGTAACAGATTCGTTTACAATCGTCTGATGTCGCCAACAACGAGCGACGATGTAGTAGCGCATGATGGCGGACATGGCGAACTTGAACTTGTCGGAGCATCTACTTGCCGTTCTCCACGAATACGAATGTGCAGAAATTGTGTGTAAAAGTAAATAAGTAATTTAATTCTTTATTAATTTTCATGATTGAAAAAATATGCTCACATTTATACGTGCTGCCGAATGTGCAAATTATGTTTCGTGCGAAAACTCTCAGGTGTGGATACTTTTCTTTGGAAAGATATGTTCTGTAAAATTCGCTTAGTTCCACAACATCAAATTTAGACTTCAAATATGAGTCTTCTTGAAGCTCGATCAACTCGATCAACTGAGTTTTTTAATTTTACATTTTGTTAACTGGCCCGTGAGTAAATTATATTGAGCGAAATGCTTGCTAGAGTAATGCCGTTTCATATTGTATTCTTTTAAAACAGAAATTATTGTTTCATTGCACAACAAACATAGGTTTACCACTGTGCAAAATGAAAAAGTATTCGTTCATCAGTCCATTTATCTTAGAATCGACGACATTCTGTGTCCACTTTTCGCTTTGTTAAACCAGACATGTTGATAGAATTTGCTTGAATATTTCCCGCGTCGTACTCTTGTCCGTAAGCGAATATGCGATTCGAACTGTATCGGTTGTTAAGAAGTAATGAGATGACACGCGCGCTGAGCGGTTTATATATTCCCCCAAGAAGCATATATGTGCTACAGTATTCAGAAAAAGGTGCTCTTTCACACTAAAGATTAAAAATTGGAGTAGCCATAAAATATAATTATTTTTCCAGCTCAGCGTTAAGCCACTGAACAAATTATCTAGCTCTTTCAGAAAATGCCAAATTAAAAATAAAAATCGTTTTGTCTGATCATTTTTGCAAAAGTACAATATTTCGGGAGATATTTCATGTGTTCCAGACTTTTTGTCGATACTGTATAGTGTGTAACAACTAATTATTAATAATACCAATACTGCTACTTTGGAGTATCATTTGAATATCATAATTCGCCCTAAATTGCATCTGCAGTAGAAATTGTTGTTCTTCTCCTTGTGCATGATATATTTTTTATTAATATAATTACAGTTGCTTATATGGTTCTCGAAGCAATATCAGTACAATATGCAGAAATAGGTACAATTATAAAAGCAATATTTAATATCAGTAATAATAAAATAATTTCCATAACACCTAATAAAAACCGTTATTTATTGACTAAAAGTATGGTACACATAAAATGGCGCCCAACGCGGGGCCCATGAAAATTAAAAAATAGTTTTGATTTTTTAAATTTTCTACGTTGTTTTCAATAGATCAGGATGTCGTTGCTGGTTAAAAGGAGTAGATATATGAAACTATTGTATTAATATTATTGATAAATGCGAAAATTAAGATGTGATAACGAGATGTTGGGTGTAGGTTAAACCGAGAAGATATACTTATTTCTCACATGGAAATATCGGCTGCAAATCTCGAATGCCATTTATTCTGAAACGGTAGCGAGGTGTTAAAGCGTGGGACGGTTCGGAATTATGTTTGTTCTTACAGCTAATGTATCTGTAACAAAATCTCGCATTTAATGAACCTCAAGAATTTATTGGGAGCTGGGCAGATATCGGCCAAGTTTCCACGGGTCCTGGTGACGGGCCAGCATTTGCCCACTGCTCCTGACCACGATAAGGCAAAATAATTACCACGGGGGGGATCGCGGGGGGCACGGCGGATCGTAAATAACCCGCGTCCCGGGTTAATGAGCTCACGCCGCGGACAACCCTTTTATTTATCGCTCCCCACCTTTTTATGCGTCCGAACATCTCGCTGTTTTTATGCGATGACGTTTCTGGATTAAATTGGACTCTCGTTCTTCCCTTTAATTACGGCCTTGAATTAAACTTTATTGTACGCAATAAACGGGCGTATTGATTGTGCCGCGTTTGTTTACTGCTCTTCCATATCTGCAATTACCACTTTAATGTATTAGCACCCCCAATTACTGTACAGTCACGTCACCTATTTTATGATGTCTAAATATGCCGTTGCTGTTTCCAACTATGGAAACAATGTTGCTTATTAATTTCTGGAATGTAATTAAAAGTAAATGATGTAAATGTACTGGAGGTATATATTAGGCGCATGCGGTAGTTGTATAATTTAAATCCATGTAACTGAAGAACACTATATGGGGTACTCGAAATAGGGTTTTTTACCCGAGATCTATCTGGTGACAGAGTGACTCCTAATTATTATTTTTAAATTAGATTGAGTTTAGTAATTTTAATTCTGCTATAACATGTTATCTGATTCATATTGGTATTGCTATTACCAGCTTAATATTTCGCTTATTATGAAGATATGCCCGATCTGCTTACAGGATACTTAAGTATACATTCCCTATTGAATTCTTCTTGTTTCATGGGCGCCAGTTCTAATTTGAACACTTGAACACTAATTTTTAATTTATTAGAACGATCTCTTAAAACATGAGTACTCTATAGCCCTAGAGGAAGTTCAATTAGGTCTATGTAAATTTCTTTGCAAGATTAAAATTTGTAAAGTGAAGTTACTTTCCAAATAGTGAATTTTATGATACTATAATATTTTATTAAATCTATTGAATTTTGTTTAATCTCAAATTGTATGTTAAAAGTTTCAAAAGAACAGGAAAGATGAAGTAATTTATATATGACTATGTTTATTGTCATATAATAGGATAATAAATAAACAAAATCTGAAACTTATTACTACCCTACGCAAACCTACGTAACTTATTTCTATTACATGGGACCAAGTCCTCTGTCACAATGTATCTTAAGAACTACCAAAGTTTAAAATTGTTATTACCTTAGAAATTTATGTTAATCCTTTTTTAATTACGATGCACATCACTATTCTCGAACAGATACTGCTGGGCTCTGTTGGTGTCATCTAGTGGATGTCGCCGTACTACCTCTGGAATGCTGTTATGATCGCTGGAACTCTATTATGGGATATATTTACCCAAACTTTTAATTTTGGCTTCTAATTTTAATAAAATAAGGAGCGTGGCTGTTACTTTAGCGAACGCCTCAGCTGGACTCTTTTTAACTGATATTTTACTACGGATATTCCGTATCGAAAAACATTTGCATTTCCTGGTTACCATCCTTCTTTCTTGTTATTATGACACAATCTGACCAATCAGATTGTTGTCTATTACTTAATTTATTTAATTTTACGTACAACTCTTACAATTTGAACTTCACTTGACCTAATTTTGAATTCTAAACATTATAATATAATCATATATATTTTCTGTTGTGTAACTTCGATGTAAGTATTAGGCGTCATCTCTACATTGCATTTCGGTTCGCGGCTATGAACTCTCGAAACCCATATTTACATTGATGCTTTCGCATTAATCTTTCGCAAGTTCTTTCACTTTCATTGAGGATCTTCAGAGTGATGTAGGATTTATTAATGGCAAAAATGTCCGACATCTTTAATGTATATTTAGACATAAAATTCGTGATCAGCGACCTCAATATTCCCGGGAACCCGATTTTTAGTTGATTCTGATGACAAATGGCAAAACAATCATGATCGGTGACCCCAAAATTCACAAGTGATTATTAGTTATATTATTGATGATTATTAGTTTTGACAAAAATACTACCCGAGGGGCCCGAGATATAGATATTCAGGCGCTTGGGACCAATATATGCAATAAAGTATTACAAAATGTTCTTACTGTTGTATTACAAAATGTTCTTAGTACATTTTTGCGTTTTCTAGTCCTACCTGGAAGCATAAACTGTTAAGTTTCCATATTGGTATTAGAATTAGCCTTTATTAATTTTTGTTATTGAAAAGTTATTTCTTTTCAAGATTAAAATTTATATTTAGATTTTAGATGAACTGATGAGGTCGGTTAAACAAAAAAATAATGATTTGAGAAATAATGAAATACCAAAGATAATATTAAATCACTATGCTTTATTTTCGCACATCTTATTTATAAGCCAACTCTGTACTATACTTTCAATAATTTCGTTTCCAAGGGTGGCGACACCTGTGACAGTATCCAAACTAATTCTTTAAGGGCCGATTTTTCATTGCTTGGTTAAGGCAATTTAGACAACAGCTAACTATTGGGGTTTACTTTAAATTACAGAACGTAGAATTATTAAGAAATATTAATCTTAAAGTTAAACAGAAGTGATCCTAAATGTCTGGGCTATCGAGTGCGCTAGTTTTAGTTATTGTGCCTAGCCTATTTCCGTCGTAAATGCGACATATTGATACACTAACAGTACGGTTCAAATTGAAGTACTTTAGCATTTATTTATATTATTCGTCTGTACTTGTGGGCATTATGAACCATTGTGAATATGTTGATATATAATAATATGCGATTATGTGATTTGTCCTAGTGATATGTGTGTTTTTATGAACCTCTGTTAGGCGGTAAAAATATACATATAAAATCCCCACCTTAAATATGCAACGCTTGGAGTAACTTGAATTTTCTCGTCCGAGATGAGAAAATCAAACAGAGCCGGGTAGAAATCGAGCATCGACCGGGCTAGGCAAGGGACCAGAAACAATGGCACGTGGCCCTGCCACAATCAGAATTCGACGAATAAGCGCACCATCGCGTGCCAACCCCGCGAAGGAATATATGCACGGGTCACGCAACGCCAAAATGTAGTTAGTTTATATACCTGGCTAGTAAAGACAATAGTAAATGACAATTCGCTACCTCGCCCCCGACTTCCAACTCCGGGGCTGCCGGCCCTTAATGAAAACCTTACCTGGCAATTAGGAGCCGAGCAAACAAAATAGAAACGGGTTCTTTATGGGCGCTGTGTGTGTCGATTTTACGGCCGAATTTCAAAGGAACTCATTACGATCCTGTCCGCCGTGAATATTCGGATATTCCGGAGGCCTAATCGCTCATGTGTACTCTGTAATTTGGCTGATATCCACTAGATCAGAGGTTTCCAAAATTTTCTGCACCTCTCTTTACAAGAAAACTATCTCCATGCAGTCCATATTTTTAAAAATATTTCACATATTTTGATATTTTGATACATACAGTGACACCGTACATCAAGTCAATCGTCTTCCTGTTTACCAAACTATCAAATAGGGTGAAAAATTAACACTAACGAAAATGAGAGACGCATGAAATTACGCAGACAAGGTTATTCATATCAGATCATTGCTGATTAGATGCTGTCCAACATTTTCATTAAACGGGACAGTTAGAAACATACAATTGTATTTATTAAAAAAGCGTACAAGTATCAGAATAAGAGGCGAGCTTTATTATTGAGTGTTCCTATTCCCTGTAGATCACGTGACCTCTGGACATTTCCGATCTCCAGCTCGAAGCTATCTAAGGCCCCAATTGTGCCGTCTTTGGGGTAACGTGGTAATTGTACACGAAAAAAATACAGTTTGGCGTTCAGAGTATTGAAAAGAAAAAAGTACTTTTCAAATTTCGTAAAAATACACCTTATTTTCAAAATAACTAAAACTAAAAAAATTACTTTGAGAGATGACAGACTAACTCTTGCTAAAGACTATTTCATCTGTAATAAATTACAACTGAATGATTCAAAGACATAAATTTTAATATTTATTTCCGATCGATGGTATCCTACGTGGAATTGTAAATTGTTGGGTGTTTATCTGTGATATGCTGCGCAAGGTGTAATACGTTTAATTCACTCCCATCTCACATATGATGTTCTACTATGGCGAAATTCTACATCCGCTATTAAAGTCTGTATTCTCCAGAAACAGGCTATCCGTATTATCGAGGAAACGAAGTTCACGAGCCGCCACTGAGTTCCGCAATATTGGCAGAAATTTCCTCATTGAATGCTTTAACTACGGAACTAATACTCACTCATGCTAGGTCGTACGATTGTACAAGGAAACAGTTCTTCAACCTTTTGTATTTCAAGTTCTGCAAAATGCTTAGTAATAGTATAAGTATTCGGATGTTCACCAAGAAATCGAGGTGTTTCTTCTTCTAGTTCGCTAGGGCTCAGCTTATTTACCACGGCTATAAGTTCTTCAGCATCCTTTTTTAAAGGGTAAATTTCCTTAAAAAGTAAAAAATTTAAATACATTAAGACTTTATTGTGTAAAACCGGCTGATGTAAATGACTGTTATTGAAGGTTATCACATGATATAGGTTGTCAAAAATGCAAAGCATTGGCGTTGGCGTTATTATTTTTGATAGTAGATGGAGGTAGCTTTTGACAAATTTTGAGAGTAGATAAATAAAAATGCCTCGTCATTTTTTATCTGAACCTGAAAAGGCTCAAATAGTGTCCAGAATCGAAGATGGATGGACAATTCGTGCTATAGCACGGTTGTATAACAGAAACAAGAAAACTATATTAAAAATTGTACAACGCTGGAAGCAAGAAGATTCCTTAAAGAGAAAAGTTGGTTCAGGTCGTCCCAAAATTTCCAATCCTGAACAAGATGATGCTTTTTTGGGATACCATTTCAACGGCGAAAGATGCTGTGATTGATATTGAATTTCCTGGCTCTCAACCTACTTCCAGCAAAAGGGTCAAGGAGTTAAAAAATCGTCCAGCTGCGAAAAAAATGTTACTCACTGTACAACGGGCAATTTTTGCAATGAACTACGTATACCGCGACCCTCAATTTTGGAACTTGATCGTTTTTACTGATAAAAAGACATTCCAGTCGCCCTATAACGGCCAAATTCGTGTTTATCGTCCAGGCAATACAAGGTTTGCAGAACGATACACTAGCGCCGTTGCTTTTAAATCTGGACGTTTCTTTGTAAATGTATGGGGCTGGATAAGTGTCCATGGGCCTGGTGTTTGTTGGCGAGTTGAGGGAAGGTTTAATGCTTTGAACTATATAAATATTTTAGAAAACGTAATGCTCCCATCTACTGAACAAATATGTATCCCAATAATAATTTAATTTATCAACAAGATAATTGTGCAGCTTCAAACTCATAATGTGGAAGTGCTGCCATCTCCCAGTTATAGTCCCGATATTAATCCGATAGAAAATGTTTGGGGTTTAATAGTACAAAAATAAATATAAAAGGAATTTTAGACCACAAAATTCAAACAAATTATGGGAAATAATCCACGAGTGCATAATTACGAATACATAATTAAATTTTTGTTATTTATTTCACTGATGCCCGATGCCAATGATTTAATTTCTGACAACCTATGACATGTGACAAGCTGGGTTTATACAAAAATGATAAAGCTCGCCTCTCATTCTAATACTTGTACTCATTTTTAATGAATACAACTGTACCTAGGAGGCGACGCGCCGTTCTAGAAAAACTGGTGCAGAAACAGATCGTGGTATTATTCGTTTTTATATTTGTAGCAGTTGACATTTGGAAAGAAGCTTTTCTAGAAAACCCAAGAGAATTCAGTGTTCGAAGTGTTCGCAACCGTTTAAATGAGGCACAAATTTTTGGGTAGGGTTAGGAAAAAGCCACATGATTAGAAATTAATTGTAGAAGTCGTTTGGAATTTGCAAGGCGCCATCTTGCTTGGACTGTCCAACAATGGAAGTACATCATATGAAACATAGTGCATATGGTAAGTTGGGCGAGCAACTAACTGAAAAGTAGATACCTCTACGCCGGATCAATAATGGAAAGGTGAAGTAGGTATATACGATGATGGGATATTTTGCTTCTGTATTTAAGCCATTCCGGGTATATTCCGCCCAAGGGAGAAGTACACTTTGACTGGGGCCGTAATTGAAAATAAATGTACAATTTCGTAGATGATATGAGTATAATAGGATAATAGGAGCACAATTAGTGGTATACTCTCACTATAATATGATTGAAGATTCAGGTGGGGAATACATAGTGGATTGGATTTATTAGTACAGCTGTTAAGCTGAGATAATTAGGATAATCGTTCAAATTGTGATAGAATTCTGAAATTTGTTACAGATGTTCATATTTCTAGTAGTTATGATGTAAGAGCAAGACCCCACGTTGATCGTGCATATGATCGTGTTTAGACAAATGGTTTATACCGTAAGGTGACACTAACCTCGTTCATTTAAATTGAACACCTAATATTATTATTTTTTTGTACTTTGTACGTCATATATTTCGATTATAACCCAAGATGGCCGACAATATTTTCAATATTCTGTAAAAATAATTCAGATTGTGATAGAGAGCTGAAATTTGACACATGTTCATTTTTTGTAGTAGTAATGATATAAGATCAAGACCCTATGTGGATCTTGCCTATGACGTACTGTATTGGACTATTGGACTATATTACAACATAGTACATAGATAAGATCCACATGAGGACTTGATCTGTACTTACAAAATTTCAGTTTTCTATAACAATCTGAAGAATTTTTACACAATATTAAAAATATTGTCGGCCATCTTGTATTATAATAGGAATATATGACGACATAGGCACGATCCACGTGGGGTATATTTATATTTTCACCTGTTTTTGAGATATTCAACTATTTTTATAATTTTACATATTTGAAATTCATTGTAATTTAATTTTGATACAATTTAACTAAATTTATTCGTGCCGAAAAATAATTTTGAAATATGTTACATATATTATTTTTTTTATTTTATAAGATCCACTAAATATATAAAAACTTAGTTTTTGAAATGACCGCCTTAATTTTTTTAATATCATTGGATTCTTTGTCAAGAAATACAAAATGGAAATATAAAAAAATAAATACGTAAATAAATACTTTATAATAAATTTTTATGTATATAAATATTTTATGAGAAACAGTTCCATGTGGAACACCGTATTCATTTGTTTTAAAATCACTATTTGTGTTTTCTAACCTAACACATTTTTTCTGTTTGAAATATAACTTTTGAAAGGTTCCAGTACAAAATTTCTTATACCTATACCTTCAAGTGACTCCACAAGCCTCTCATGACTCACAGTGTCAAAGGCTTTTGACAGGTCTATAAAGATACGTAGTGATATACTTCCATCCATGCTGATTATACTTCCATCCAAAGTGGCGTACATATTATTTGTGAGGTGCAGAATGATACCTTGAGTAGCCGTGCCCTCTTGGAAGCCGTACTGCATATTAGAAATTATGTTGTATTTTTTTCAGATAGCCATTCAATCATTGTTTTAATATATTTTAGAAGACCTTGGCAAAATTTGGTTAGGTACCTATAGCAGCAAATGCTACAAATATGAAAATATTTCAGAAAAAACAGATCATTTGTGTCTATAACTTCACGTGTCTATAAATTTTCAAAACGAAATTCCAATTCGTTTACGAGATATGTTTAATGGGTAACCTTTTCTGAAAAACCCTATGTAGGAACCTGCTGCCTTTAACTTCAACTGTCTATATATAGGTGAAGGATATGATCCCTTTTTAGATCTGTAAATTTCAGCGAGTCTTCACCCTAACAGATACTATCAATCAATAATCCGTGATAATCGATTGCTTTAAAAAAACGGATCGGCCAAATTAGGCAGATGGTTTCAAGCGGCCCCAAACAACAGTTCTCGAAACAAACGGGTTCCGTTACTTCTGACAGAAAACCTACACGCGCTAGCTTCGAATTTATAACCAGCTGCTAATCGGGTTGTAAAACTAAATCGTAAACTATAACATAATTAATACTTTTTTGAATGATTCCAATTTAGATTAGCCGTCGTGTATTGGAAATACACACCGGCAATAAACTGACTCGTTTAATATTCCTGTTTTACAAAACGATCTCGATACGTCTGTATGAAATCTCCAGCGTAACGGAAACATCGATGTCCAGGGAGATAAGGCTAGGTGACTTTTGGCTCTTGAGAATTGGTGTTTGGAATAGAAATCCACTATCCCATATAGCACAAAATCCTATGGAAATCCGTTTCTGGTCTAATTTTAATGCGAAGGTCCATGGATATATTTGGGCATCAATTACATGTTCTCTTTTGTCCTCTAAATGGATAACCAATTTAAATAAATCCATGGGGGAATTAAAGTTTATTCTATTTTTAGCGGATAACCAGATTATGGACATTCATAATCTCTTTCCTATCTAAATGAATATACCAATTGTTGTTATCCATGAGATGTACTTTTCTAGAACGTAAGTATATCCCTAAAATTCACATGCACACGATATTATCTACTTAACCGATTTCAAAAAAAGGAGGAAGTTCTCAATTCGACTATACGTTTTTGTATGTTTGTCACCTTAGAACTCCGTCATTTAAAAATCAATTTTAAAAATATTTTTTTGTTGGAAAGGGGGTATTTTCAAGTGGCTCCCATTTTAGTTCTATTGGCATTGGACCTTGAATTCCAAAGATATACCAGAATATTCACCAGATATACCATAAAAATGACGAATGCGCCGGTCACAACCCTAATTTATACACATTTGATAGGCGCTCGTGAATCAAGCTGATGCGATGGGCACGTTGATTTTGCGTTTCTTTTTACTGATGTTTCATTGTTTAATACTTTTTTACTATAAGCCCGCATTTTGGAAAGTCTCTTTTACGCATTTCGCTAATCTCTTTTAAAATTACCTTGGATGTAGATTTCCTAGTTTGATATAGAGACGTTTTTCTCTTTCTTCGCTCTTCTAATTTAAACGGCGCAGCGGATTCAGTAGGGCTATCCATATTCGTATTTGATAAACAAGTTACATACAGAACGCAATATTCACTGAAAAGCAAGATATAAAATATTTTTAATAAAAAAAAAAACAAAACCGACCTCAAAAAATATATTGTAAAAATTCACTAAAAAGTAAAAAATAATTACGTTATTCATCATTACTTAGAATACAATCAATTTATTAGGCCAATAGTATACAATTATTGTTATTTTTGGAGTCGGTGCCAGCCAAGGTTTACAAAAACGTATAACGAAGTAGCGTAGGTATACATCTCTAATTGTATTCGACTAGTAGTTTGAATTTAGTTTTATTTGTAATTGTGGTGTCGCTTTAGGCAGTTGTATTCAAATGTAAGTGAACACCTTATTTAATGCTAAAGTGCTGTACCTCGACTACAGCACTGTCCTTGTACTTGGACTTAACAAATGAAACATAACTTGTTTTCATAACACTCTTTTGTTTGGAAACCGTACGGTGTACAAAAAAATATTACGAGACATAAATTGTAGGTAGTTTTCTTCTCTTAATTTTATTACAGAACCACTTTTTGCGTAAGTAGCATGGTTTGCAAGTTATAAATTAAATTCCACTAAAAACATAGTATTATGTAATTTTTTGATGATTTCTCATATTTGCGGGGAAAATTTTTATTGGACATCTTCAGATTCATGTTCTAACACACCAAGAAATATAACATAAATTACCAAAAACAATTAGGCCAAAACTTTCCACTTCGACTACCTCTTGTGCATCATTTGACTGAGTTACTGTGATTGATTTATAGACCAGGGCTGAAGAAATGGTAAAAAGTGAAAAATAATAATAGTAGGTTGAAACTCATTGGAAAAGGAAGAGAATATAACAAAAATGAAAGGGAAAAAATTTACGGGCGATCTGAGGTCGGGAAGTGGAAGGGGTGAGTTTTTAAGGGTAAAAAAGGTATTATCTCGATTTCCGGCTATGGAAAGTCTGGAAGTCCTATGGAAAAAGTTAAATAGAAAGTTGTAGGTAATAAAAAGATCTGCAACTAATGTAGTTATACTTTTTTCACGTAACCTCAAAATGTATGTGAAAAATTGAAGTAATCAGGTTTTTGGTTTTTTATCTTTTACAAAAAAAAATTTAAAGAAATTTGATGAAAACTTACCTTTTTATGTCCCAAACACACTGTAATTTTTTTGATTTAAAATATTTATTTTTTCACCTTATTTTGAATTAACATCGAAAAAGCACCCTAGTTTTCAATCGAAAATTCTCGCGTCAAAATATCAGCATTTTAAAAAAAGTCGGATGGCTTTTTGTTCACTGAAATCTCTATTTTCTGATGGTGTAAAAAAATATACATTACTATGGTAAATATTCTCAGAAACTGCAAAGAAATGAAAAAAACTCGAATCCGAATTTTTTTTTAATCATTATGTACAATTTCGAGCTATTTGTTAAAATTTACACTTTAATTACTCGAAAAACGTAAGATTCCATGTTACATTGATAAACAAAAAAATTGCAAATCGAAATATGCTACTATAATTAACAGCCAAATAAGTTAATAAAGTTAATATTTAATAAGACATCTACAATATTTTCAGAAAGTTGTAGAATCTTCTTTAAATTATATATGCGTATATGCCTATTTATTGCTATTTTAAGATAACTTATATACCTGAGTGACACTCGGAGTAGTTTCCACAAACACCAAAACACTTTCACTTCGCTCGACGCGCGTTTCGCCAACCAAGTTGGCATCATCCGGAGACGATTAAAACTAAGCTTCAGTTTCAAATCGACTCATGAAGACATTAGCAATGAAAGGCGATAAACAGTTACCCATTGCGGTTCCTTCATGTTGTTCATAGAACTTGTCATTGAAACGGAAGCAATTTTGTTTCATACAAAGTTTTGTAAGGTTTATATATTCTTCTATTACTTCTTTTCTATAGTTGTTTAATTCGAGTAAATCCTCAAGAGAGTCCAAGGTCTGTGGAATTGGTACACTAGGAAATAATGAACAAACATCAAAGGAAATCAAAATTTCACCCTCTTGCAACTTCATTTCCAAATTCCCGTACTCGTGGTTTGAGTAAGGTCTTCAAACACGTGGGTATAACAGCGATTCACTCGTCGAGTAATAAATGACAACAACTTTTAGACAATCCAAAGGATAAAATTGTTCCAAATGAAAGGTCTGGGATTTACGAAATTAGTTGTAATGATTGTGATCGAAAATATGTTGGACAAACGAGATGATCAATTAACACCAGATTTAAAGAGCATATGGTTCATCTAAAATATGGAAGAACAGATAAGTCTAGTTTTGCACAACATGTTTTTGACAACAATCATAGAATAGATATTAGTAATTTAAGATTAGTTAGAAATGTGACCAATAATAGACAGTTGGATGCATTTGGGAGTACAGAAATTGTGAAATGTAAAAGTAATATGAATAGCGACAAGGGACCTATACCGTATAGCCCGCTTTACGCGTTGCTTAGCAAACGATCATTGAAGCGTGATTAGTCACGCGTAAATTTCACGGTGAAATCATTAGTGACGTCACCATGAAAATAGTATAAATATGGTAGATTTTATAGTTTAAGATTAGTTTTAATCGTCTCCGGATGATGCCAACTTGGTTGGCGAAACGCGCGTCGAGCGAAGTGAAATTGTTTTGGTGTTTTTGGAAACTACTCTGAGTGTTATAGTTACATCAAAGATTCCAGCCCTATCCAGTAACCAAATAAGTTAATAAAGTTAATATTTAATAAGACATCTACAATATTTTCAGAAAGTTGTAGAATCTTCTTTAAATTATATGCGTATATGCCTATTTATTGCTATTTTAAGATAACTTATATACCTGAGTGACCTACGGAAAATTTTAGCCCATCAATCAGTATAAAGTATTTAAATTCAATAGTACGATTTACATGTATATTTATATATTATTTTCTAGAGACATTTTCTATGACATAAATATAATTAGAATTTAATAAACTTTTTTTACTAAAAAAAATTAAAGCAGTCACATTTTTTAGATGAATTCCCCTGTAAATCCTATCTTTAATATTTAGAAGAACTATTTTAGCATGTTTTTTTGCAATCTTTATGTTTTATGGTTTTGTAATTTTTTTGTTTATCGATGTAACATGGTAATCATGTAATAAGTGTAAATTTTAATAAATAGCTCAAAATTGTACATAATAAATAATAAAATAAATAATTTCGAATTCGAGTTTTTTAGTTTCTTTGCTTCTTTAGTTTCTTTAGTTTTTTCTTTTTCTGAGAACATGTATCATAGTAATGTATATCTTTTGACACCATCATAAAGTAGAGATTTCAACGAACAAAAAGTCCACTGACTTTTTAAAAAAATCAGATATTTTGACGTGATAATTTTCGATTGAAAATTAGGGTGCTTTTTCGATATTAAGTCAAAATAAGGTGAAAAAATAAATATTTTAAATCAAAAAAATTACGGTGTGTTTGGGACATCAAAATGTAAGTTTTCACCAAATTTCTTTAAAAAAAATTTTTTTAAATAAAAACCAAAACTTGGTGTTTTGAATTTTTCACATAAATTTTGAGGTTATGCGAAAAAAGTATAAATACAAAAGTTGTAGACCTTTTTATTACCTACAACTTTGCATACTTTTTTCCATAAGACTTGTACTTTTGCCGGAAATCGAGATAAACCGTTTTTTACCCTTAAAAACTCACCCCTTCCACTTCCCGACCTCAGATCGCCCGTAAATTATTTTTCCTTTCATTTTTGTTATATTCTCCCTTTTCCAATGGGTTCCATCCTACTATAATTTTTTTAATTCCAAAAATTATCGACCCTGGTCTATTAGTTAAACTCATTTCAATTCTTTGTATCTTTATCATCTATCAACGGCAGACTATAAAAAGTGTGTACAATAAACCATAGTGTAATATACGAGGTCTAGAGTGCAATAGAAACAATTGATCCTCTTTGCCCCAACATAATTTGAACATCAATCCCTTTGTCAAACTGATGTAAGGAGCGCATCCTGACCTGACACGGCCAAATACGAATTTACCCGTTAATAAGGAGCATATTAATATGGCATTAGGGCACAACTGAGGGGGGCCTGTGACGTGGATTAATCGGCGACTAATGTAGTGATACGGATATAGAATGTAAACATGGGGTGGCCGCAGACATATGGATTGCCGGTACCTCTCGCCGGGCGACCCAAACAACAAAGGGCACGCGCCAGGGTCAGAGCAAGTGCCCCAGGGTTCTATTATAAAGCAATTGCGGACTTTATGCGGTATTAATGGCTTTAACGTTCCAGTGCACGTCAATAGAGACCGGAGAGTAATTGTTGGATTTGTTTAATCTATCAGGATTCTGTCGCACACGGGACATCGTCCCGACGGCGGCGTAGCCACTTGAAACGCTGGAGATAAATCTTCGGGGTACTTAAACGTCAAATATAATTACATAGTTTGGTCAATCAGAGCGTCTCGGATAATTTAACAAGTGAAGCTTTATTTTTGTATAGACATTTAATGTAACTGAACTGAGCAACAAAACAAACTTGCATGGCCAAATTTGCCCTAACCTTATTCAGTTGTTCAGTTATTTTTGGCAAAATAACATTTCATATAAAAGTTTCTACAGGGTAGATAAATGCTTTCAGTATTTCTCGAAAATACTAAGTATTTTCTGTGGTAATTCTTTTCTCATGTATTACAACGCTTTGGCCATAAAGATGGACATAATATTTCGAAAGGGTTTTTCAATATTCCGCTTATTTCCTTTATTTACAAGATGATCTAAAAAAAACACTTTTCCACCGATCGAGATCCTCAAAAACACCGATTCTCAAAATCTAGAGCTCATGGTGAAGCTAAACCTTAAAAATAATGGATCGACCTAAAACAAATTTGGGACGAGCTGATTTTACCGTGATTGTGTTACTTTTTATAGGTATGTCTTTTTATATTCCTCAGTTATATCCCAAGCCCCTAACCCCTAAAGGTACATTTTTTTGTTTTTTTGCGTATTCTCAAAAACCTAAACTTTTTGACAAAACCTCAAAATATTTTTCGTAGAGCCTTAAATTCTGTCCAATGGTTATATATTATAAATATATATTATAAATTTATATATTAATATATATATTAATATTCTATTACTTTGACTACTGTGAAATATTGCTTCCTTTTACTGTTTGTTATTGATCGCAAATTTCTTCTCCTGGGCTGGGACGCTACCAAGCCTTTCACTTCTTAATTGATTGTAAAAAACGACGAAAATACTTATTCATGCAGATATTTCTGCTTCTAGACCATTTACACTGGTATTATTACTTATTTAGCACAAATTAACAATTATTATTTTAAATTTACAATTATTTTGTAATAAATTTTCATGCAATTCAGGAGCGTGGCTGTTACTTCCTCGAACGCCGTAGCTAGACTCTTTATAATGTTTGTAGTTTCTACGGATGTACCGTAATCAAAAACAAATGCAACTTCCTGGTTCCGACTTCTTTCCTTGTTATGTTATTTTGATTTGGTCAATCAGAGTGATTCATTATATTTAATTTATTCTATTTCTCTTAAAACTATAACACTTTGATTATCATAGTATATTAATTTGAATTCTAAGTCTATCATACAATTAAATTCGATATATGTCGTGTAACTTCACTTTCTGTGTGTCGCGTTGCCTCGACATTTTGATTTTTCTTCCTAGCTAAAATACTCGAAACCCTGATTTACACTGATGCTTTTGCATTAATCCTTCAATTTACACACAGTTTATTAGTGATTGATATTTTATAATTATTGTTATGACTGGTCTATTGTAATTTCACTTCAAACAGATTTTTGTGGCGATTATTATTTAGTTAAGAGTAATAACTAATTTAGTTTAGTTAGTAATTTAGTTTAGTTAGTTTAGTTAGTAATAACGATATTAAGTTTTGACCAATCATGCGCGTAGCTAGTTGGCGTTCCGCTATACTCTGTTCGTTGGTCATAGGCACGTGTTTGCTTGCGCTTGTACTATAGCCTGTCCGTTAGTTGCAGGCTACATAATTTAATGTAATTTTGATTTGTTGTATTTATTGGATTTGATTGCCGATATTACATAGAGAAATAAGCTAATAGATGAATAAAAAGGAAGACTCATTTACCAGTTGTATATCTGGACATATATACTTCTAGATCTTCAGAGTGATGTACGATTTGTTTTATTGATCATTTATACTTGAATTTAAAATATTAATACTTCACCACTTTCAGTGACATTTTGCACATTAGTTTCGAAGGAACTGAAATTCAGAGACAACGCGAACCTATTCTACTATTTATATTTGTTTTATATTTGAACATATTATATATAAAAGCATTAGGCATACACTTATCCAGAATATATTAAACTTTAAAATGCATGAAATTATCTATTTTTTTTTGTAGTTCGCAAGCTAATTGACCTTAATTGAAGCCTGTCATAATAACAGATTTCGGGGATAATTCAGATTAGGGTCACTTCTAATGTAACCCTGTATAATGCAATATGCAGAAAACAAAGCGTATTACGTAATGCATATTTTATATTCCGCATAACTGATATTTAAACATCTAACTCTCGATCCCAGCGAAATTCTACCCCAGTAACTCAATAGCACGCTATAGTCATGATGTCTGTCAATGGTTCCCGTAAACGTATTCCGATACAGCAGTATCCGAAAGAACCTGATTTATAATTATTAGAACTAGAAACTGTATAGAAATTATTTATGCCTATTTTATTGGAAAATTATGCACGGGGCCGTTTTTGAAGGAATATTTATTCGGGCATAGAGGCCGTCAGACCCGACTGGATTCTTAATTAGCTCGTAATTTTAGTTTGACTTTTACTGTACTGCGGGGCTGATTGGGTGCTCGAAAGACGATAATAATTTGTCTAAGGCGCCATTATTTTGTTACATTGTTTGCTGAAATAATGATCCAAGTGTTTTCAAATATTAAATACTAGTAGGTGTCAACTCACACATTGTATTCTCTAGTGGGGTAAAAGCAGTGGCGGCTTCTGGTAAAAATTTTAAGGGATTCTGCAATTTATGCAAAAAACAACAATTTTTTATAAATTAAGTATTGACAGACGTTACGAAATTAAGTCTTGATGTTCATGACTCATACTCTGCATCGCAGTGCCGCCGTTGTTGTAAGCGCTAGTGAAAAAGTTTAAACAAAACATGTAGAGAAAAATTGTGTATAATTTTGGTCCCATTCATTTTTCGTTTGCGACCAATAGATTTCATTCTACGGCGCGCCAAAGTTTTTGTTATTATAAAAGCGACTAGCACATTAGGCATCTGCTGACTGGAAATGTTGCTCTTCAGTAAAAAAAATATTGGATAATTATTTGCCGTCGATCTTCGTCTTAATCCGCGATGAAACTGCTTTTGATGGAAATTGCAAATCAACCCCCAAGTTGGGGGCGCCGTAGAACGAAAACTATTGGTCGCAATCAAAATATGGATAGGACCAAAATTATGCACAATTTTGTATTCTACATATTTTATTTGAACTTTTTTTCGATAGCAGTTACAACAATGGACCTAGAGCGGCAACCCCCCGAGGTTGCAAACTTAGATGGACTATCAGACCTATGTCTACCATCCCACCCCACCAGGGCCGTATCCAGGGGAGTGGGGGCCCCGGGACAATGAAGAAAGCGGATGCTCGTTCTATTAATAAATATCTATTGATAATTTTATTTTTACATTTAAAAAACAAATTTCCACGATTAGGATACATATAATTTTTTTATCACTTATTGAAAATCTTTTTGAATCTATGGTTTGCGGCGGCCTGCAATATGTGGAGGCCCTGGGGCTTCCGTCCCGGTTGCTCCGCCATTAGTCCGGCCCTGCGTCTAATTTCATTTCTGACCTTTTACGATCTAAAATCCCCCATAACCTGAACTATTTTGGATGTTAAGTTTTTATCATTTCTAGGTAATTTATTGAATAGATTTTAATAAATAGCACTGAGCATTTATATTAAAAGAACAAAATTCCTCATAAAGGGAAATAATTATTTAGTATACTTTAAACGTGTACGTTAAATATTACAAAAATGTGTTGATAATTACCATTTACCATTTATAATGAATTAAATATCCCCACTAGGCCATCACCTAATGGAAATATACTAAAATGTTTACCTAAAGCCCGGGAAATCGGAGAACGTGTGTAAAATAAAACGTCTTTGTCTTTGCTAGAGCGTACAACATTTTTTTGTTTTATCCACAAACCCAGTCATTTTTTAAATAAACGTCTATTAAATGTTTGTGTAAGTTTTCCCTCTCAATAACAAATTTCTCAATAATAATATCTGGTAAAGGACTACCTTTTCCTTTTAATTCAATCTTTTCTTCGATTGAATATTTAAAAAATATCTTTACATGAATTAAATTAAGGGCCATTGAATTAATGGTTGTTTGAAATATGAGACATTATTTCGATGGATTCGATCGAATCGATGATTTTGATCGAAATATGAGACAAATTTTCAAAGGATACACACAATTGCTGCAATGGGAGGTAGTATAACGGGGTAGTATAACTTTTCTTATAGCAAGCTAAAATCGTCACTATAAAGGCGCTTTCATTCAACAAATGTTTTGATATAATACTAATAACTAATCAATTTTAACACAAAACCCATCAAAATAATACATCAAATTAAAGAGTAAATGTATTACTTCTATTTCAAGAATTATTGTTAATTCCACTTTACCACAACACGTTCGATGGTATTAGGCAATTTAGACATCCAAATGAATGCCAATGATGCCGATGTGACACGGCCGAAGAATATGTAAAATGGATCCGTAATATTTGAATGGGAAACATTTTTATTCTGCATCACATTCACCATCCAATTGTTTTATGATATGACGAAAGGTGTATAGTGTGATCAATATTTTGTTATACTACATGATAATGTCATAATGGGATGGGCGATGTATATAAAATCATTTCTTTTTCCTTAAATTCCTGGAAAACCGGTTATACTTGACAACGCTGTTAAAAATGCCGTAGCAGGTGTAAAGAGATCGATATAATGAGGATTTTTTGCTCTGGTTTTTATGTCTCATATTTCGATGTTACAAACTATACAGTACACCGTTAATAATAATTGTCAGCGATACACAAAAACAGTGATGATATGAAATTATACTGTAGAATTAACAACCTTAATGACTATCAAGAACTGCAAAAATGATCTAAATACGCTAAATAAGTGGTGCGACGAAAATAAATTACACCGGATATAAATAAGTGCAACAGTTTCGTATACAAAAAAAAAAAATTGATTACCACTTTGACGGGCACGTTTTAAGGCGCTGAGAAAAATTGAAGGACTTAGGTGCAGTGTTGCCACTACAAAAAATATTCTGCGGTAAAAAACTAGGTCAAAATTCGGTAGAAATCGGTAGATGTTTTTTTTTGTTGGGGTAAAATAGTTAATATTTGAGGAATTAAAAGAACATTATCAATTTTGCATAAACATAAAACGACAAATACATTATCTTAATATAACCTTTTTTAGTGAGAACGTAAAATACTTAAAATAACGAAGATACAAAAAACATATTCTACAATAAAATAAGTAAACTTAAGAATCAGGGTTTAAACAAAAACAATTAAAAATTACTAAATAGTACCTATTTAGGATTTACAAAAAAGTTAATTTTGTGTTGATCAATAATTTGTGGCAAAATGTTTCTATCTACGAGTACTTCGAAGATAAAATAGTTTTTAGTTCCTAAATACTGTTTCGTGTGTAGAATACGAGAGATTGTGCTTGTGTCAAGTCTATTCCTTTGATTGGTTCACGAAACACCTGACAAAACAATAAGCCGCGCGGATCGCCGTCGATTGAACGCCGCTTGCATTGGTGGCAGCTCCGAAATATTTCACCAAAAATTGTAAGTTTTAAATTTATTCGCACAAAGTCGTTCTGTTTAAAATCAATAAAGGTAGCGAAAAATTACAGAAAACCTTCCAGAAATAAGTTAGAACTAAATTATTTCAAATAGTAACCGTCTTATTTACGTCCTCCTAAAAGGGCAGATCCAAGCTCCATGGATATTCATCATATTGTCGTGCCTGCATGCGGTATTTACGTACAAAGAATCAATTGCGTCGCACGCTTCTCTGAAAGAGACTAATCACCATAATAACAATTACACCGAAATGTGTATGTTACTTGACCGAGTCACGTGACGTAATTGTCTTAAGCCGAACGCGGCTGCATGCAAATGATCCTGCAAAGTGTATGTTAACGTTTACATTTAATTCGGCCTTTATAATTCAATTTGGTCATTCGGAAATTCGATATTCACCGTCGAAATAGACAGAAATGACGCCGTATGGAGAGTCGTATAATTCAACCGCGGCTTGTGCCGTTCGCAATTAAAAGTGGCGCATTTGCATGAATCGCCTGTAAATTTTGGGAAAGCGGAGAGATAGATCGTAGATAGTGCGGGGGCCGTTGGTCAGCAGGAGGGGTTGGAGAACCGCAGGTAGGCAATAGCGGAAACTTCGACAGCGCTCATTTTATCGCGGCGCCCGACCGGATGCGGCGTTGAGTCACCCCCACCCTCCTAGCCGGCAACTTCTGCGCCTTCGTCCTGCATAATTACATAGGAAGAATGTATCTATCAAAATATAATGGATATTGCGGCCGAGCTTTAATAGCTTGCTCATAATCCCACGGATCATAGACGCGAGGAATATAGCAACTTTGTATATTTCAAATTTATCGGAAAATCGCCTCAACAATTTATGATGATAGCCTCGTCTACGCCTCGTTCACATATATATCTGCTTTGCTCCGAGGTTCCATTTTCAAGGAAATAGGATTGGGGTAAAGGAATATTTCTCAATGCCCAGTTCAAAATACACTGCTGGCCAATAATTTGGAATAAATTAAAAAAAAATTATAAATGGAAAAATTTTAATATAATTTTGGATAACACTCGGAGTAGTTTCCACAAACACCAAAACACTTTCACTTGAAAGTGAATGTGATGCACCTCAAAGGTTCCAGCCCTATCCAGTAATAATTTTGGTAGAATAATATGGAATATCAGAATACGGTTTTCAGGACGTTTTTGGAAATTTCATTGCTAATTAATGGCCTGAATTTCATGTTTCTATTGTGCTCAAAAAAGGGATATACGGAGTGTAAGTTAAACCCCTACAAAAAATCAATATTTGCAGAAATATTTGCAATCAGAGGTTAAAACTTATTGATAAGGACAAATACACATATAAAGATTTACTATGCGAGACTGTTATTTAGTCAAGTGGAGACCTACTAAACACTAGTCATAAATAATTTTTTGTCATATATTTTTTTGTCTTTTTTGATTTTTTTATGTTATTTGCCACAGTTGTTGTTTTTGTTTACCTTTGTGTTGACGTTTTTGTCTAAAACATTCGTAACAAAGTTATTATCAAATCACCTTTCTCTAGATAGTTTAGTGTTTACTTAAAATGTCTATAATTTTTTTGTTCTTTGAGATACAAACAATTTGTTAAACACAAATAAAGGCTTAAATTTAGAACAATCCAAAAACGGTATATTTGTATTCATTTTTAAAATAAGGCTACATCCTTGAAAAAATCATAATCCTAAAATAATAGTAAAATAATGTCGCGTGGCAAAATTTTAAAATTAGAAAGATGGACTAAAAATAATTGGGACTTTGAACTTGGAAGAACTTTGTTTAATCAAGGTTTGAAATACTGTTTGTAATATCGAAATATGAGTCATACAAAATTTTCGGAGCATAGCCACAATTGCCGCAATGGGAGATCGGGGCAGTATAACTTTTCTTACAGCAAGCTAAAATCGTCATTATAAAGGCGCTTTCATTCAACAAGTTATGTTTTGATATAATATTAATAACTAATCAATTTTAACACAAACCCCATCAAAATAATACACTAAATTAAAGAATAACTGTATTACTTCTATTTCAAGAATTATTGTTGACCCCACTTTAACACAGAACGTTCGATAGTATTACGCAATTTAGGCATCCAATGAATGCCAATGATGCCGATGTGACACGGCCGAGGAACGTGTAAAATGGGTCCGTAATATTTGAATGGGAAACATTTTTATTCTGCATCACATTCACCATCCAATTGTTTTATGATATGACTAAAGATATATAGTGTGATTAATATTTTGTTATACTAGGTGATAATGTCATAATGTGATGGGCGATTTATATAAAATCATTTGTTTTTCCTTAAATTCCTGTAAATCGGTTATATTTGACAGCGCTGTTAAAATACGGTAGCACGTGTGAAGAGAGACTTGTTAAACATCCAGTATCGAGGTACGTTCCATTAGAAAAGCATGTAACCGACAAAAACCACGGATATACTTCACTATCTGGCTACAATCGGACGCATATTATCCTAGGTTATGACTGTCCAGGGAAGTATTTCATTTCGGTAGCGATATTCTAGAATTCTATACTCTATCCAACGAGAGAATGGACTTGCTTTGCGCATCGGCGACTAAAGAGGAGGGGCTCTGTAACGAGCTACGCAGGACCGTCATTCGATGAAATAAATTCGTAAGTAGGTGAAATAAATTTTATTTTGAAAGTGAAATTTGATTTTAAAGTGAAATCTACGATCTTTTCTTTAAAAGACTGACGGCTTTTTTTTAAATTTGGTTCCGTTACCTGACCGGTTCTATTATATTCTGCTAAAATTTTTTTCATTGTAGTTTTTCCAATGTCCGTTTGTTTGGTTAGTGTTAAAACTGTCTCTTCGTACGACATTTGCGGATTTTCTTCCTTTAATTTCTTATATAAATTTATTATAATTATTTTTTGACATTGATGCACGACCTAAAATTAAAAAGTATGCGTATTAAATAAAACATATTTATTATTATATTTCTTTACCTGGCCTCTTTTATTCTTCTTAATTGGCGATAATGGTGGATTCACCTCGTCTTTGGCTGCTGCCATTCTTATAATAGATTTAAAACTTATTTCACAACCGTAAACAACACAACTAAAATAACCGTACTTGCGGGACTACAAATACAAACTGTGAATAGGTAGGCAGTAGTAGGTACTTTATATAATTAGGTACCAGGTAGGTATCGGACCCAGGCGCCGGCCCTGGCTACCTGCTGAGCCAATTAAGATGTTGAGGGCGTTGAACTAATGTTCTAAGGGGCGGAGATCTGACCAAAACAGACGAATTTTCGCTCGAGTGCAAGTCCATTCTCTCGTTGGATACAGTATAGACATCTCATGGCGTATAGGTACGACGCGAGACGCGACGTATTATAGGCATATATTGGGTAAGTAATTTGTAAGTATTTTTGGTATAGGTATTTCATATTTTACAGTGATTAGGTATATTTTAGCGGACATTGTGATTAATTGGGGGATATTGTGATTAATTATACTTAGTGCATAAATTTGGTATTTCCCGTAGGTATAGGTATTTATTAATTTATTTGGAAACAAGGTTTCGGGAATTTTTTAGTTTGGTTCGTTAAAGTGCATTTAGTTAAACTGTGTTTCATAAGTGTTCTTTAAATATAGTAAAATGTTTAGACCGTGGGAAGATCCTGAGCGTAGCACCAGTCAAAATCAGGAGGATTTAAATGCAACGCCAGTTAAAAAAAGTAGGAAACAATGAGGAATAGAGGCACAGGAATAATGGATGGATTCCTAATTTCCCAAATCTCAGTGGAATAAAATTGGAGGATTCAAGAGTTGACTACCACAAAAATATGAATTCTGACATTTTTGAATAGTGGTTTAGAAATAATTTACTACCGAATGTAGAAAAGAATAGTTATAGTCATGGATAACGCCCCGTACCACTCAAGACTTTTAGAGAAGATTCCGAATACAAGCACGAAGAAAAAAGACATTCAAGAATTTTTTATGTCACTCAATTTAGAATATAACCAAAAATTTACGAGGACCCAACTTTTGGATATCGTCAAGAAAAATAATTTTTCGAAGAAATATGTTGTAGATGAAATGGCTAAAGCTGTTCTAAGGACTGTTCTAAGATTACCTCCGTATTTTTGCATCTTCAATCCAATTGAATTAGTATGGAGTCAATTAAAACATGAAATTCGACGGAAAAATAGGTTTCCCAAATTTGTGGCAAAAATGATTGAAGTTATAAAATCGGAGGTAGAGAAAGTGTCATCCAACTGCGTAGAGCACGTAAAAAAATTGAAGATGAATACATCGAACTTGGAAGAGCAAGAAACGCTAATCAAGACCGGTTTGTAAGAAATCTAAGATTCTGAAGAAAGCAGTGATAGTGGCAGTAGTGATAGTTACAATAGTGATAGTGACAGTGATCAAATTATTTATTTTCCAACCTATTAGTGTTGATATTTTCATACCTACATTGTGTACAGTGTACACCAGTCTTGTTTTATTTTTACTTTAAAAGATATTGTTTTAAGTTGTTTCTTATTCGAATTTATTATAAATAATTTTATATATTTGTTATTTTTATATTATTTAATATTTGTTACTTAAAAGAAATATTATTTATTTTTATATTTTTATAAACCCATGGATCCTTTCAACCCATATATTTACAATCAAAGTATATAAATTAATGTTATCTATTTTACTTAATTGAAGAATAGGTGTTAATTTAATTTTTTGCACTTAGTGCAAAAATTAAATTTTAATTTTTTGCACATCCTAACAAATTCATATTCACCATCCGGTGTTACAAATGCTGCTTGGTGTACCTTGACATTAGTCCAGTAATACTAAGATTATATTATTAATGATCTTTTTATAGGGGATTTGAAAACTAGATGAATTATAGAAGCAAAATTCTCTTTGATGCTGTATCGCCGACTCCAATCCGGCATATAGGTACAAAATTCATTATAGCGTAATTATTAATAACGATCCGGGCCTACAACAACAATTAATTACAAAATATCCCATAAATGTATCAATAAAAAAGTTACGATGTTATAAATAATGTGTCTGCGCTCGAACATAAATTAAAGGCAACCCCTGATACCATCAACAGACCCTGATTCGCAGGCCGTGCCACTTCCGGTCCGTATATTAATACCCGCCAGTACTGGGATAGCAGATATTTCTAATTTATTACAGAATTTGTATCTCCATAAATCGCATAAATGTGCGCTAATTACAATTATTATCATGCTCGAGCTTATTAACGACGTAATATGCTTATAAGAGTTCATTCATGTGCTCATTAATATTACATTTATTCGCCAACTTGTTGCAACTAAGAAGCAATTCAAATACAGTCGCGGTTTATGTAGTGGATATGTCACCCTTCGGAGGGGATGTAAAGGAGATGTGCCAGAAGACAGGCAGGATCGATAACAATATATTAAAAATAATAGGAATGTAATTACTTTAAACAACGATGTGTAAAATAGCTATAAAAAATCCCACGATAAGATAATTAAAATAATAAGCCACGATTAACTGAATCATGCAAATAAATATATATAAATGTTTTTAATTATATGTTTTTATACTCCTATGTTATCAAATTAAATTCTACGTAGGTCGAAGGCGATCCAATCTTAAACCCCACACTCTCAAAATCACAATACATCACGACGGTCTTGGTAAATTGTTGGGTAAAGAGCTTTAAGTGAAAGGGAACTGTATCCAATTAAATAATCCTACACTGGCTTATTGAAACATGGAGCACGTGGTGAGGTTCATTATTGTGGATGTCGAAAGGGTTGTCGGCTATCGGAGACTTAAAGGATTTGGTTTGGATCGGAATTTATTAGATAGAGTTGTGAAAGCACAGCCTCTAGTTTAACGAATAGGTATAGAAAATAATCACGCAGAGATAAAGTACATATTAATTTAGCTGAACTCACCGCGAAACAGAATCCCTTGGAATCTCTGAGAGTAACTGTTATCCAAAGTGAAAAGTACATAGCTCTGAGAAGTATAAGGCTCATATCTCTAAAAACACCCAACGAATTTCAACCCCACGAACTACAGTATATAGAAAATTTATTTCTATATATTGTAATTTCATAAATTTTCAACAATCTGTTAATTCATTAGCATTCAGTTTACGTTGGAGAAACACTTATTTTTTGGCGTATTTTAGAAATATCCACGTTCCAATATGAATTATCAAAAGGGTATTGATCGGTAATAAAAGAGATTCATGGACATGATAGGTCCAGCTTTTTAGTATAGTTTACTCACAGTTTTACAATATTTTATCAATTGGGAAAAAAGTCCACTGCAATAACGAAAATTATTGGTCCACTGCAATACGAACTTTCAAAGTCAGAGCTCTATACTTTTTACTTTGATAGTAAATGCTGTAATGATGGTTAACGTAGCAATAAAAATTTTAAGTTGCCTTGATACGTTGACACTTATGACTGCATCAAAAGCATTTACTAACATATTACACAAGCATAATTACACCGCTGTTTTTAGATACAATTATAATTTTATATAACGCTTGCAACATGATCACAGGACAAATTTAGTGAAGCATGCTAAAAGAAACACATAAAATCTTACGTAAGCTACTATATAATTATTTGAAGAGGCAATGGAAGGTTTAAAAACCTCGAAAGTGTTCCGGGTCGTTATATACAGTTCATCAAATTACGTCCCTTCTTGGAACCGTTTAACTGAATCCGATGCGATGTTTTGTATGATGTTGAACGGTGTATTTCCCGGTGTCAGTTTCGGAAAATAAAAATTAGTTACTGTTATTAATAAAATTGTATAAAACATATTTTTATGGAATTACCCTGTATTAATTTTGTCTGTATCGTACGCATTTCGGTAGACCTCAGAGGGGTGCGCTGACTAATAAACTGCCCCAGCGAGTTGTCGGAGATATATGGACATTGAAATGGAGAATATAGAGCCTGGAGGAAGCCGGGCGTGATGAGAGAGAACAGCTGGACAGTTCCAGGTGAAAATAATGAAATCAACGAGCCGAAACAATGCAACCACTAACCCCCATCTGATATTCGCTTCTAACCCCCCCCTCCCAAGCTGCTCATTTGCTTTCGGTTATTACCTACGCTCAAATCTGATACTTCAATTCTCACGGCTTGTAGTTACTTACTTCAGAGGACTGACATCACCAAGCTCTTTAAACTTTAGAAAAGTTTAAAAAGAGCTGAAGTTGGTCGAAGACAAGCATACACGATCTAAATGATCCCTGCTTAGAATCCCACGCGATACTATTAGAGTTAATTCGCTTTGAAACTATTAGAATATTGATACAAACACAGATAAATAATATTGCTCAACAAAACTATCTACTTTCTGAAAAAGAAATCGATGAAGCGATTGGTTGTGAATTTGACAATTTTTAGATAGTTCACACAATCTAACAATTTTTTAAAAAACTGTAGAACATGATAAATTTAGGGCGAGGTATAGGATCAAAAAAAAGTACAGAAGTACGTTCTTAATATACACAGGGTGTACAGTTCTTGATATACTCACGGTGGGTTTAAGTGCGTATTTGCTCTTTAGCGCCTTTGCTATTTATCAGAGGAAAATATGTGTTATCCCAGGTTGTTGGTATCCTTTTTGGCGCTTTTTTAAATATCGGGAATTGTACAAGGTGTTCCATATCTCCTGGATATGTCTTATTTATTAGGAGAATGTCGTAGAAATTGTTTATTGACGTCCAGAGTATATGGTGCGCGATATCATTCTGAGCGAAGAAAAAAAAAGGAAATATTTTGAAAAACTTATGGAGCGTTTTGAACTTACTGTTTGTTGTATAATCTATTAATGCTAATTATAAGAACACACGGCAAGGAATTATTGGTGAGGCTATTCAATTTGATGTAGTTACTGCAGTAGTTGTAAATTCCAATATTAGTACTAGACAACACTAACTTGTCTGTTGTCTGTCTTGGATATCTCTTGGTAATAAGGTTTGATGATGTAAGATAATAAATTGTCTTGTACAATCTTTGGAATTTCCATATTCTGTAACGTTTACTATCTTAACATATGATTTAACATGATAGTGCAGTAAAATCGTAAAAGTTTATTTTACGCCGAGGAAAAATCAAAAAACATCCCATATGAATCACATTTAATGTGAATCATATGGGATGTTGTGTAAAGAACAAAAATACAGAATCTGCTCTATACGAGTCGCTAGAGAGAAAATTTTACGCTCTAGCGAGTCTTGTATATATTTTTGACGCACTCGCATAGAGCAGATTCTGTATTTTTATTCTTTACAAAACTATGCTGAATCTGAGTAATAATATTATACTTATATATAAGTATTCATCAAGCTGATCGTAAAGCGCTCTCTCAAAAATTTTGCCAAACTGATTTTGAACAGCCTATAGTTAGATATTGACGTTGGATCACCTTTTTGTTTATAGATAGGGGTAACTTTTGATTTGAAGGTTTCCAGACATATCCCTCAGCCTCAGTGAATGATTCCCCAAGTGAAGTAAAAAAAAACCTACATGATATTCGTAACACTGTTTCATAATAAATCCAGGGACCCAATCTGGACCCTATGATTTATCAGGTTTCAGTGATAAAATGATACTAGATAACTCAGATAATGTAATGTATCGAACAAAAATACTATTTGCGATATACATGCCATTATATTCACCTTTGTAACAGGTGTGACCATTGTTTGTAAGAACAAATAAAAAAGAGGTCCCTTTCTTCTGTTTTTCGCTTATATCTCTGAAACTATGCGTTCTAGTGATAAGGCATTTCTACGCAAACTTAAAGCCGACAAAATATACTACAAGATTGATTCTATACATTTTTTCGCTATATCATATAGCTTGAGATATATGGGCGCTCAAAATTAGATAAATTATAGATTAGGTTTTTTAAATCTAAAAAAACACGCTTTAATAGCTATTTATGTAACCAGTTGGGAAAAGTAATATTTTGTGTAACGAGCATATTTCCGCGGAACGAGGGCTAGCGAGTTACACAAAATAGTATAGCTGTTAAGATTTTTTCTAATTTTCACCAATTTTTTTATTTTATGAGAAGAAAACTGAATTCTATACTTTTAAAAACAATCCAGTAGGTTGTAACGGTGTGACAGCTCGTCACTTTCATAGCATGTCAGGTCTAAATAATCTACTATGGAATGAACTTTAAAAAATCAGTTGCGTAATATTTTACTTTTCGTAACTAGTGAAAAGTAAGACGTTTCCTAACGTCAAAGGGTTTTGAAAAGTCTCACTTTACATGTCAAAATTAGAAAAAGTAGTTTTTCGTCCAGTTTCCCTCTAAAGTGTGTTTTTTTAGTTTTTTTAAACTATAATTTTTTTTACTTTTTAGTTTTACTTTTTAGTTTAGGTTTGCAATAAAAGCTTATTTTTTAGGTTTTTTTACTTTTTAATTCGGTTTCCCTTTTAAGCGTGTTTTTTTTTGTTTTTTAAACTATAATTTTTTTCCTCTAAATTGTAAGTTGATTAGTTTTACTTTCTGCCATGAAAAATATTAATTTTTGCGCTGGGTGGTCCGAGATTTAATGAATGTATAACTTGCAATAAATTCTATATTGTGGCGAATGCGCCAATGTGAGACATATTTTTTAATATCCTGGTTTTTGATGATCCTGATGAGGACACTAGGCCAAATTTGTCAAATTATTGTATTGTCATCGGTCCTTGATAAGTGTGCGAGATTTCAGTTTAATTTGACGTTTTGAAGTGGAAGAGATTCCGTTACATACATTAGGTGAGACTAATATAAGATTGTTAAAAATTATGAAAAAAAATGCCTGACTTTTGCCTTTTGACCAGCCCTTCGTCCTACGAAAAAGCCGTTATAGACCATAGAAAAGAACGTAATAGACCATAAAATTTCCTTCAAGAATATGTTATATGTTATTATTTTATCTGCAACCGCTCAAAAGTTACAGCAATTTTAACTTTATGTGCATGTAATTTACTAGATTTATGTTTTGTTCGTCGTATGACGCAGTTTTTTAGTAAAACTTAAAAATCCTTTGTGCCTGCAATGACTCACGGTATACTATCCATACTAAAACTACAATAAAATGCCTACACCAATAATGAGGCAGACATTCATCTAAACGGCGAAGATAAAAAATTGCCTTGAGCCCCGAAATATCGATCTAACGCGTTTAAAAACCCATAAAATTAACGAGATTATATCATAAAAAGTATCTGGTCACGAATAGCGAGCATCCCGCTGAATATATAATGGAACGATTGCCCAATTAATTAACAAAATTGATTTTTTGACAAATTTTTATAGCCGGAATAATTCTTGATCTTATCTCGATCGGGACGCTGCAACTCCTTACCTGCTATACGGGAGATAGAGGCCAGGCGGATTGCATTAATTCAGTAGCGCGATCTTGCACATGTTGCTAAACGCCTTGCTACACTCGCGATCTCAGATTAAAATCTCACACGGGATTTGGTATCATATTTCACCCGTTTAGAAAATAAACAAAACGTCTCTACATATACCCACCGGTATAAATATTGGGTTTCGTTGGTAAACGAAAAATAAAATTTAAAAAAAATCCGGCCACAATTAAAACACTCGAACGCGAACTGCTATCGACTCCATCAACTCGAATCTGAGACTAACAACTGCAATTCTCTCATAATACCAAAGTCTATAAATACAATAAGTCGGGTCACTGCCTAGGTACGGAAAGAAATACTGCTTTTGCCGTATGTTATAAATAAGATGACTAATTTCTTCTAAAGAAAAAAATCTTCTCATTTCTTTTTTATTTTTAAATTTGAAATGGTTACAGTAAGGAAAAACAGTTACCTGTGTCTAATAATCCAGCTTCTTCATAGAGATCAGTATTTGGTTTTTCTAAAAGTATTTTTTTGCAATCTCTTCTCCATGCAATGAACGGAGTCTGGATTCTACCAAAGCGTAGTAAACGGTTCTTAAGGTGGGTATTTCAAGCAATTCTTTCATATAATATTTAAAGCTGAAATGTATAGTTCGCTTTCATTCAACAAGTTGTTATGTTTTGATAGAATACTAATAACTAATCAATTTTAACACAAAACCCATCTCAAAATAATACACTAAATTAAAGAATAACTGTATTACTTCTATTTCAAGAATTAGTGTTGACCCCACTTTACCACAAAACGTTCGTATTAGGTAATTTAGGCATCTAAATGAATGCCACTGATGTCGATGTGATGCGGCCGAGGAACGTGTAAAATGGATCCGTAATATTTGAATGGGAAACATTCTTGTTCTGCATCACATTCACCATCCAAGTATTTTATGATATGACGAAAGGTATATAGTGTGATCTATATTTTGTTATAATACATGATAATATCATAATGTGATGGGCGATGTATATAAAATCATTTGTTTTTCCTTAAATTCCTGGAAATCGGTTATATTTGACAACGCTGTTAAAAATGCGGTAGCACGTGTGCAGAGATCGATATAATGAAGGTTTTCTGATCGGGTTTTTTGTCTCATTAATCGATATTACAAACTATACTTGTGATTGTTTATTCCACATTAGAATTAGATCTATAGTGACAATATATTTCATCGTTTCTGCTGGTTCTATCTGTATGTATGGGTATATATTAATTGAGGAAACATGTGGAAGAAGTGTTCTCCCAAAATTAAAATTTGGTGTGGATAATTAATAGAAGAAAAATTACTGCCCCCCAAAGTTTCTTAAAGAGGTGAATAACCATAAGCCCAAATTCGAATTATTGGGGCTGAGTAAGTAGCAGATGGTCCCACTTCTTTCTCCTCCACATTTATGTAACCATTCGCCTAACACCCTGTATATACATATGTATATATTTTCTTAAAGGGAATAAGGGAATAAATAGTTCATTAACATGGGAAAAACGACGTTTTGACTCAATCATGAATAGCTGGTAGAAATTTTTTTTAATAATAATTTCTGAAGGCAGCATTTTATAGAGAAGTAAATTTCCTACAAGAAAGGTGCTTAATACTAAATCCGTGAATTCTTTATTTTCAAGGATATGCTCGTTTAAACATTCTAGGATCTCCTTTAATTCGATAGAAATCCGATTTTTAAGAGAATGTTTAAAAGAGCTTATGTCTGAAAATAATGAATTCACGGATTAGTACTAAGGATCTTTTTTTGTATAGTGAATTTAATTCTCTATAAAATGCTGCTTTCAGAAGTTAAAAAAAACTTTTACCAGCTATTCATGTTTGAGTAAAAACGTCGATTTTACATGTTAATTAAATGGGAAATAATCTCAGTTTGCGCCGCATTTGCCACAGACTTGATCTATATATATATATATATATATATATATATATATATATATATATATATATATATATATATATATATATATATATATATATATATATATATATATATATATATATATATATATATATATATATATATATATATATATATATATATATATATATATATATATATATATATATATATATATATATATATATATATATATATATATATATATATATATATATATATATATATATATATATATATATATATATATATATATATATATATATATATATATATATATATATATATATATATATATATATATATATATATATATATATATATATATATATATATATATATATATATATATATATATATATATATATATATATATATATATATATATATATATATATATATATATATATATATATATATATATATATATATATATATATATATATATATATATATATATATATATATATATATATATATATATATATATATATATATATATATATATATATATATATATATATATATATATATATATATATATATATATATATATATATATATATATATATATATATATATATATATATATATATATATATATATATATATATATATATATATATATATATATATATATATATATATATATATATATATATATATATATATATATATATATATATATATATATATATATATATATATATATATATATATATATATATATATATATATATATATATATATATATATATATATATATATATGTATATATATATATATATGTATATATATATATATATATATATATATATATTATTAATTCATAACAATATATAATAACAATACAGAAGCTAGTTAGTCACAAATTATTGACACTTGTTTACTGAAGAGCAGCAGCTATATAGCTGACATCGCCATCACTCTCGAAATTACATTCCGCCAAAGTGGCCTATAAACACTACATGCGTACTTTATATTATACATATTTTTAAAATGTAGACTAGGGACATTAATTACCCACACCTTGTAATTATGGTAATGGACTGAAAGCCCAACGGGAAGGACGCTAACATATTTCGCGACAACTGTCGTAACTTACTCTTTTTACAGGACAGGGCGCCGCAGGACGAAACCCTGTGGGGTTTCTCAAAAATTAAACCCGATTAGTTGAGTAATCTGTTACGAAAATTGTTCCCAAAGGAAATACTGGTAACTACTATGATCGAATTGTTCTACTAATATTTTGTTAAATTCTTTAATATATAAATTACTACAAAAATCGAATTTTGTATGCATGCTACCACAAATGCAAAGACAATAATAATATAATATTTATTGACCATTTCAGTTACAAAATGTACCTATGGTAAGTCATTTATAAGTACAAGACAATTTTAAATAAATAAAATAATATATTACAGTACAAAAATATGAAAAATGATATATAAGGTATATAAATTTTATTATAAAATTCTGAAATAAATTGTTTAATATAGTCTCAAGGTCCTCGAGTTATTAAGTCATTAACTTTATAAAAACCATATTTTACTGATATATATATATATATATATATATATATATATATATATATATATATATATATATATATATATATATATATATATATATATATATATATTTAATAGCGTCTTGAATTTTTATAATTCTGCATTTTTCTAATTTCAATGGTGGTACTATTGAAAAGCTGAATGCAGTTATATTGCGGAGAATGATTAAACTTTGTAAGGTGCGCAGGAATACTTAAAAAATCTCCACGTCTCGTACTATACGAATGACAATTTTTTCTGTCCGTAAATATTTCAATATTTTTCTTTGAATGTGTTGAACACTCCAAGATAAAGATGCACGGTGTAATTAATTTATTTTGTTCTAAAGCATGTTTTTGCAACTGTCATTATCTTTCATTTGGAAAATCGACCATTATCGATACATCACACTGGCTGCTATCTATAGAGATGTGTATATATAATTTAAGATATCGCAAGTGGCAAGAGCTTTTTTTATCGGATAAATTTCTCTTCGTAATGAAATAATTTAACTCTTAACAGTTTTTTTATAAGGTTCTATACACTATCTTATACATTTAAATCGCTGTATAACAATATGCTACAAATCGCATTATTATGTTTCATGCCCAGAACGCTGTACAATATTATGGTCATGTATTCAAGAAACTTCATACATAATGGTGGGTAGCTAGAAACATTTGTGCCAAACAACATGTAATTTTCGTTAAATTACATACGATATAATAATGGTAATAGGTATTTTAATATCGCAAGTCTAAAATTGCTAGAATACTAGTTTAACTGAGTTTAGCTATCTAATTTTAAATAAATTTCACAACGAGAGCAATGGGAATTGTATTTATTTGTTTTAGTATGATTGCATTTTATGGCCAGGTTTATCCTTCGGTTTATGCGCACTGAACTCTCGTTCATAGTAGATAGTTAGGGCTATATTTACTGCTTTTCTGAAATTTTTATGATACCGTTACAATGTTACACATCATTTTATTTTAGATGGCTAAGGATATACCACCATTAAATGATATAGCATGACTAATAATATTTGATATGAAAACCGACTTCAAAAGATCTGTTCTAAAAAACTGCACTAAAATGTAAAAAAAATACGTTACTCATTCTTACTTAGAATACAATCAATTTATTAGGCCAATAATATACAATTATTCTTATTTTTGGAGTCGCTGCCAGCCAATGCTTACAAACGTATAACGAAGTAGCATAGGTATTCATCTCTAATTGTATTCGACTAGTTTGAATTTAGGTTTATTTGTAATTATTGTGGTGTCGCTTTAGGCTTTAGTGGTATTCAATTGTATGACACGAAAATTAAGAAGAAAATAGACTTTGTGCGAGATTTACCATAATCTTAAATCATATGTTAGCATAATACACTTAGGTACTAGAATACAAAATTTCTTACATATCATATATACAGAAAAATAGGAGTTGTTATTATAACTAAGTATATCTGTAAATAATCATGTTGTATAATAGATGAACTATATTTGAGTTGTAATTATGTTATAAATCACTTGGCGTAGAGATTTCTCTTTAAAGTATTGTGCAAGACAATTTGGTAGGTATCAAATGAGATATTATCAGAAATGATTACGAATGCAAAATGTATATATTAAGATATATCAGATATAGAAGGAAAAATGATAGTATATATTAAATGGGAAGTTAGAAAGTAAACTAGGTATAGTAGGTACAGAGTATAGTAGACATAGTGAAGGTGGAAAGATGCTAAACATAAATAAACTCGATAACTAAAGTGTGAAAGTGTGGTATATACTTTATTCTAAAAATGAATCAAGAGAGCAGGAAAACAAAAAGGGTGGAAATCAAGGAAAAAATAATAACATATAAATTTGGAAGCAGTTTGCAGAGAGAACCTTATCATATCATTCGAATATAACTCATGACTACAAAATGAGATATCAAAACTTTTGAACAGTTTTTCTAAATCTATTAAATACTAACCTTAATAAATGAACAATTTAAATGGAGCTCATAGATATAAGGTTTTTAGTGAAACTAATTCGGACTTAATCCCCAAAATTCTACAAATATCATAAATGTGAATAATTTTATATTAGGTTAAGTAGCGGATAGAAATTTTTTATAATAGTTTATTTATTATCATTTTTTCTTCTCCACCATATAACCATATGATAATTTAATCATATAGCTATATCTATACCATCGTACCAACAAACAAAACAAAACAAAAAAAGATTTTTAAAATGGATTTATAAATGACGGAGTTCTGAGGTAACAAACATACAAAAGAAACGTACAGTCGAATTGAGAACCTCCTCATTTTTTGAAGTCGGTTAAAAATTACTATATTTAAAAGATATTATTTTTTTCCACGCCCTTTCGTATGGTTTGGCATAAATATTACATTTTCTTGTGCATGACAATTGAAAACCAAATGTCAAAATACCAAAATATTTAGAATGAGTAAATATTCTTAAAAATCACAGTATACTTGTATAATTTGATGAACGTTAGCTAAGGTTACTTTTGTCTTTAACATAAACAAACTTTGTCAAGGCTTTTTGTCAAGGTAGATTCCCAAAAATGTTTCCTCATTACTAACACCAAAGTCATTATTTTCCTTATTTTTTAGTATGAACACCACATTTTCTGTTTTGGAATCATTTTGTGCCAATTTATTTGCTACGAACCAATCTTGTACCATACTTTTGTTTGGAATGTATTTCAGTTATTAAATCGTTGACACATTTAAATGATTGGGTTACAGTTGTATCGTCAGCAAATAAAATAAAGTTTTGATTCATGGCAATACTTGGTAGGTCATTTACATAGTTTAAGAAAAGTACCGGGCCTAACACATATCCTTGAGAAACTCCATGTTTGATAGGGGGGAGGTTTGAGTTTATATTTTGGGAAAATACATATTTATAACGATTATTTAGGTAGGCATTTAACAAGTTCGCGCTATTGTTACTAATGCCGTAAAAGGTTTATTTATCAACTAGTATCTTATGTGACACACGGTGGAAGGCTTTTGTTAGATCTAAAAATTATGAAAATATTAACAAGTCTATAGCTAGTGTTATAGGTTGTTTAGCTGTAAAACCAAATCAAATGAATTATTTCTGTCAAAGTGGCTAGTAATTTGGCCATTCAATATGATTAATTATATACTATGGGAATTACTTACAATGAAATCCCAGACGTTTGTGGCATTTTATTGACAAAAGAAATAAATATGTTACGCCCATAAATAATATGCCCATACATAAATAATACGATATAGATATTGTTCCCCCTTTTGCCCTTCAAGCGAAGCGGTTAAAATAACACGTGATTTTCACCGGGCTCTGAGTCGTACTTTAGGGTGCTTGACCATGTGTTTACTGCTTCAGTTTCACCGTTGTGTTTCACCTTTCGCTGGCGCGCGGTTTCGCGGTATCATATTAAAGCTTTTAAAGCTTTATGAACAAGACAAATATTAATTTAAAAGAAATAAAAACAACTTCCATACAACAAGGTAATATTACATTTAGCATAATATAATAATAATAGATATCATCGATTTAGTCGGATATAGATAATAATGAAGGTAATGAAGTAGAAAAACGACGAATTTTTATTAATCGGGGAAGTGTAGCCCAGCTACGTTATTAGACAGTGATAAGAGTATCAAAATAATGGGGGTTGGGCAGTAGCAGAAGGTTACTTAGATGATTGTATTTCTAAAAAAGTGTGAGGTATCCAGCCAATTAATTGCGGGAGAAAGTCCTACTTCAAGTAGTACCAAAAAATGTATATTTCCAACCTCAAAGGTAAAAAAAATCTTGTATTTTGTCCGCCAGGTTGACATATCGGGCACGATATGTTCCCTCATCCAGATGGTGCGTAGGTCTAGCTGAGAGAGCAAGATTACATTTTAATGGTCCGGGGGAATTTCTGTCCAACTTTGACAAAACAGTGACGTGGCCCGAAATTACGTTGGATCGTACCGAATTAGATAAGAGCATAATTACATATGCAGGGCATTCCGTTGAATGTTGCGCCCCGGGCAGTGACCATAGACAGTAATTAGTTAATTACATGTATATCATTTACGTATAAAGCCCTACTGACATGGTGTAGTGGTTTTTTAGAAGCAGGGGATACCAGACGGCCAACTGACGTCCGGGCGCTCGGGCAGCTGTCCGTCACAGAATGCTCTCCGATTGGGGCACCACTCATTTATCTCCGGAGAGACAACCGTAATTATATTTGGCATTTTTCTCTTTTATGCGTACAAATTACTACGAATGCACGTTCTACTAAGGTCGGATAGTGGGCTCATGTTCGATTGCATACGTATGTAATTTGTTTTGGGAGAGCTAATTATTGTTATCAACTAGGTAGACAAAAATATTACCTCGAACTAAATTGAAATACTAGGGGACCGAATTAACACATATATTTTATAAAAAAAAGTTTTTAATAAGCCATAAAATATCATTCAATACAAAGTAAAAAACATCAAATCCCAATATTATTTGTTAACGAAGACTAATTGAACCGGTAGACATTAAGGCTCAATTTTACAATCGTGGTATAAACAATGGGATAACTATACTCGGTATATCTTATACCTTACTTTATTCTAGGTATTCCCAACATCGCGTTTTACAATACATTTACATACCAGTATAACTATCCTTGGAATAAGACAAAATGTAATTGGGTTGGTAGCGATATTTGACAGATTTGACGTTTTATGACTCGTTTTTACGCGGTTTGCACGGTTGATTTAGAAACGGTATTAAGCAAAAAGTTATTTGTATTCGTTAAATCAGCTCATTCTTAAGCATTTTATAGATTATTTTAAACTACAGTGTGAGAATGGTAGGTGTTGATGGTAAATTCAAGTATAAACTATTCATTAAATAAATTGTACATTATTCTGAAGACCCTCAATAATGGTGAAAGAACTTGTACAACTTCTAAATGTATAGATAAATAAATCAGAAATTCAGAAAGTAAGAAATTATATAGAGGTAACATTCTCGCATGGATGACTTCATATGTGGAGAATAGGTCTAGTAGGAAAAATCTGACATACATAGTGTTGCAGTTGGGGTACCTCAGGGTTCCGTTACTGTTCATGCCCTACGTTAATGATCTACCAACACACATTGAGCATGGTCAATGTTACCAGTTTGTTATTTACTTGTTTATTTTTTGTTGTATATTTGACTTGCCATTGTACGATTTTGGCAAATTACCTAGAAAATCAAATATTCCCATCGAAATAAAAGAAACCGTTGACCCTATCTTTCAACGGTATCTATAACAGTTCCATTCTGCCGAACGAGATCCTATGATTCTATTTATAGGTATGTTGATATGTACTTTATGGTTATATTGGCAGATGTGACATTTTATTATATCACTACAGATTTGTTATAAATATCTAATGAGTGATTGTCATCACTGATAAGCCGAAAAAGTTTATCATGCATTAATTCACATGGAAACAGCAAAAGATTAGAATTTACAGACGCTGATACAGACGCTTCGCCTACAAGGTTACCTACATCAGTAAACGCCAGGCTCATGGTAGTCCCTTAACGGCGAAAGACGTAAGCACCATCAGTTTGACGTAAGGGACAAGGAAAATACCCAAAGCGACGTAAGCGACATATAGTCGACGTATAGTCACGTTCTTACCAAATCGAGTACGTACTAGTTTTTATATGATAAGATTGTACATATTTCGACATGAAATTAGCAAAGGTATCGTCGCCAATAAATTGAAAAAAATAGTAAAAACAAGGCTTTACTATTATCGCGGATTTCGCTTACAAAGTTACCTACCAAAGTTAGTTATAAGCAAACGTCAGGCTCGTGGGAGTATTCATGACGAAAGACGTAAGCGCCAAACAGTCTGGCTTAAGCGACAAGTAAAACACCTAAATCGGCGTAAGTGACATATAGTTGCGTTTTTCCAAATCGAGTACCAGTTTTTATATGATAAGATTGATATGATATTTACCAGCGACGTGAATTAAGCAAAGGTATCGTCGCCAATAAATTGAAAAAACAGTAAAAAAAAATGATATACGTAGATAAATTGATGACCTGTTTCATTTATTTCAGAATATTTTTTTAGAGCTATAATATTACCTTAATATTTGTGACCTTTTAAACGTTCTTCAAGAAGTTGTATTGTTTGACCAATGTAGACTTCATGATTAATGATTAATTTTTTCTTTGTAATTAATTGTGTTCATAATTACAGTTTTGTTTGATTTATCTGGTTTGAGAATAGTAATTTGTGGGTTAACTTTTAAAAATTGTTGTCTGTTTGTCTAATTTTTTTGTCGATTCATTTTTATTATTTGATTTATTTTTAAAATTGTATACTACATTATTAATTTTGGATCTAATTTAATTTTTTATAATATTGGGTTTAGCTTCTATTATATTTTCAACATTTCCTATTATATTTGAAATTGGTAAGTTATTTTTGTTGATATTTATGCAAAAGTTTGGACCTAGACTTAATATTTCATTAATGTTATTTGAGGTTATTGTATTTGAAATATTTGCAATCCAATTTTCAATGTTATTATTTGGTTTATTATTATTGTAATTTTGTTTTTGTTCTAATATTGTTTAGTTTTAGATTTAATGAATCTAAATATTTGGTGCAATCTGTTTTAATAGATTTATTAAAGAGTAATTGAATTTACTTACTTTGTAATCGAATTTCCTCTCTATATATTAACTTTGAAATGTGATATGTTTGAAATTGAATCTCATAAATTGAGATGTTACCTAGTTGTTTGTGTTTACATTTTAATAGGACAATTATTCTGTTCTTCATTGAATTGAATTTTGAATGAGTTTTCATATAATTTTTCAAAGTTTCGCATGTTTCTGTATCGTAGTTGTCTCTAATTTGTTTGTATTTGATGTAATATTCCATTTTCACTCAGGAATATATCTTTATCTTCGTATTTCTTTGCTATATTTATTTATTTTTGAGACCGTTTATCGTGGGATGGTAGCAATAAAAAGACTGATTATATTACTTAAAAATATTAAGTAAGAAACATGTTTTTTGATGTGTTCCATTTATACCTGGCCGACTGCCCTGCGTTTGATGTAAATGTGACATGAAGCATTTTCGGTTTCCTAGTGATTGTAATCTTGTTGTGGAAACCTGCGTCGGAATATGCAAGAAATGGTACTTGGTCACGGAAAATCACCTCTTAAAAAGTTTCGCATCAATTTACAAACACCCTGTAAGTATGTAGTAAATAAACTTTACTTTGTGTTAGACAAATTGATGAAGAAACAACAAGCAGACACCCAAACAAAGCTGCCGTGTCAGAAATAAATTAGAGCCGAAGTGGCGGTACCGGAGAGTCAACAAACTATGTACAGATAATGAAACTTTTCATTAACGATATTGTAGCCGAATTCGTGGTGCTCCACTCTAACAATAAATATGGGAAAACAATACTCGCGTGTGTGCGATTGTAAAATTATCAGGTATTACTCCATTTATTGAAATTATTAATTTATGCCATTGACGACGCGTAGTTGGTGAAAAAAAAGTGTTAAAGGTTTGGTCATGGGATAAATTCTCGGCGCAGGTCTTCGACCGACACGCAACAAATCCATTAATATCGTTTCAATCGCATTGCATAACTTATTGTGTAGGTAATGATGGGATGGCGATTATTCCAATAGGGATCTCGTAATTTAGCGCGCCCATTTTTACCCAGCCAACTAAAATTTCCTTTAAGAATATATACTTATAATTAATATATAAAGAATATATACTCCCTCAAGAATATATCAAATTTCCTTCGGGACACCTCAAAATGGTCCAAGATGTATAGCACTGTAAAACTATAGAAAATGTATGGATTTTTTTTGTATGGATTTTTTATATGGATAGGTTTTCGGCATTTTAAGGTTAGGTTTTATCTCAACTATTTAACTTTGAGATAAAGTTCAAGCAAAATCTTTATACAGGATGTTAAACATATATATGTTTTTCTAGTAAAAATGTATCTTGTGTACAGCGTTAAACAAATATCCTCTATTTTATTAAATTTGTTTTTCTAATGTGTGTTTTAAAACCCTCGTTGAATGTTGCTCCTATCTCTTTTGCAGAAAAATATACAAAGGTTTTAGTAAAATGTCATATTTTCCCCATAAAGTAAGGGGTGGACTTGATTAAAACAAATGTCGTATATCCTGATTAGCCATGGAAAACAAAACTGAAAAAGAAAGGAACTGTAAAACTGGACTTTTGATTAATATTTTAGCCATGATGATGTGCGTAAGTAAGTAAACTTAGTAAACGACGTTCAAGCATTAATTACTAATAACGGTTAAGTTTTATGGTTTAACATTGTTAAATGTAATATATTATTAAAGGAACAATTTATTATAGTCATTATTGAAATCCAAGTCGCCCAAGTAAATAATACTATACTTTCTCCACGACCATTATACATTTTTTATCTTGAACGAGTTGTTTTTAGTTTAAAAACAAAAAATATATTATCGGAAGCCCGGTCTACTTGGATTATTATTTATTAAACGGCCATGGACAAAATATTTTAATGTTGTGAGTCCTTATCATTATAAAATATTGAGGTTTTTTTGTTATTTCATTGTGACATTTAAAACAAATCTTTTCAAAATGGGTTTTACCACACACACACATAAAACAAAATTTTGCTATAAAACTATAATATATAGAGTGTTTAGTTAACGTTTGCACAAGATAAAGTTTGCTGAGAAAACATGCATTTGTTTAATACCCTTTATAAGCATTTTTTATAACTTTTCATAAAGTTAAAATCCATACATTTTTGACCGTTTATTTTATAAGAGAATATATTTTATAAGATTTCTCGTTCAAAATATGCTCAACTCAAGTTGCGCTTGACCTTAATTGTATGTTAATTAGTGTGTAGTTTGAATTTAGTGCAGATAAAAGAAACAAATTAGTTTCTACAATAAAAATAATGATACTATAAAATTGACAATACCTTGAAAGTAGCTTTTGGTGCGTAAATAGCTTACGGAGAGTCGTAATATCGACAATCTATCCAGTTTAGATAGGATATTCTGCTCGAAGGGCAAGAGGCTTGCAAGTGTATCCAACTCGGCGTTCAGTCTCTCCCGATGACGTTTACTGGGGTTGCTTTTTGTCACACCGTCCTTGGGCGTTGGCTTCAAACTGTAACAATCAAAAGCACCTTTGAAATGATATGCTCAATATAACCAACAATAATCAAAAATAATAAGACGCGTGGCTGCGATCTTAGTGAGCGATAATAGCTATGCGCGAGCTTCGTTACTGAAGGTCTCGTATTCGGATCCCGCAGATTTTGCTATTTAAAAAAAAATGTGTTTGCCTAATCCCTTGTCTATTTAGATCGATGGCAGAATTATATTTCTCCTGCTCTAAAAGACAATTATTTTTGTATCAGGTTGCCCGACTGACAAGATAATAAAGGTATGTGTACATGGCATCAGGGACCCCCAAAGGAGGCGCAGTTTGACATTTCACAAGAATATTTCTAGATTGTTGCGCCGCAGGAATTTTGATGATCAGATGCTTGTTAAACATAAAGTTATTATAATATCGGACTTTCAATTTGACTGGAAGTTAAATGTTTCTTTCGTATTCGAAGTTGATCTCAAAAACAGTAATTCGTTGTCACCCTGTATACCAGACGTGACCATTTTGTAGCATTTTATATTCGTATATTAAATATTGTTCCCCGCATATCGTGGCAAGATAATTATACGCCAGAGTACACTGGGTCGGAAAAAAGTAAGAGACTTGCATTTAAGGATTCCGCACAAAGCAGCCGCTGTATTCCGTATGTCATTCTTGTTGTTTCCTTAAATAACTGGTATTATTGGTAAACCTAAACTGCTTATTATCTTGCATTGTATTGAGAAGCTACTATTCGACGACCACAGTGGTTGTGAACCGAGCACTTCGACAACTATCTATAAAGTATCACTCTATACAATATACTATTAATGACTACGTGAAGAAAATTAACTCTGACAGTTATCTAATAGAAATCAGCGTGCCGCAGGGCTCAGTTCTGGGACCTGTGCTTTTTATTTTATACATTAATTTAATCGAATCTGTGCTAGGATATACTTCATTTACTATATAGATACTCTTATGATTTGTCTTAAGTTATTTCAAACAAATCATCTGACCTAAACTGTTCTTGATGGTCTACCTGAAAGTCTAAGTCACATCAGTAACATGTATCAGTTTAAAAAAACAGTAAATATTTTTAATCGAAAAATATTTTTATTCTTCTACCGATATTTTTGTTTCCTAGTTTGAGATGTTAGTTTTTGCAGCTTTGATCTTTTCTGCAAATGTATTTATCACTATCAACCAACCGAATATTGTTACAATTCTGTAATTACCTTCAGAGAGAATACATTTTACTTTAAGTATATGGTAAGTTTACAATTATTACCTTCAACCGGGTACTTTACTATCTTAATGTTTCTTTTGGAAACAGAATCAATAAAGAAAAGTTCCGACTTTTTCCGACTTGAGTATATATTAATTATTATTATATTATTATTATTATTATTATTAACACGTATTTTGATATAGTTAATATTTTATCACTTTTGTGTTATTCTTTTAGGATCCAGCGAAAAGACTGGAAAAAAAGTATCTTACGTAAAACATTATTTGAGATTTGGAAACAATGTCCTAAGAAAAATGTTAACAAGAGGTGGGAGAATGTAAAAAAATTGTCCTCGATAAAACTAAGTGCCCTCAAAATTATGAAAAAGTGTATATTAAAAAATGGCACACTTAAAACACAGTTTAAAGCCAAAGGGATTCAAATTACCTATAATGAAGTAAATTCTTAAAAAAACACGAAAGATGGATCAGTGGCGTCCTTATATTTCCTAAATATGATTCTGTTTCTCGAAGTGGGCGACCCTCTGTATTATTTGAGGAAGCAGGTGAAAGAAGCAAAAGACGAAAGATGGAAGATTTAAGAGAGCCGGTATCAGTCGAAGAATTGACATGGGTACCTTCTCCTGGGTACCCTGGGTGTTATTACAGCGATAGTTTTTTCTGTCAAATGCACATCCATGTACCTATACGCTTTTTAAATAATTATTATTACCTTTATCCTTTATCTTTACAAAGCAAAAATGTTATTATAAAGTGTTTTATATATTTCCTTGCTTGGTAAAATATAAAAATATAAAAAGGCGATTTTTACTTAAAAATATATTTAAATTTTAAACAACTTAAGTTATAATATTTAAATGTTGTTGAAACTTTTAATTGGTATGTCAGATAATACTGTCAAAATAATATTTTAAAAAGTGAGGTTGATGTAATCCCTTGATCTCCTCCACAAACAAAAATTATAAAAATAAAGCTTCCGTTCACTTTAGTAATAGAGATTTGTCGATACCTAATGGAATATATTATTTATGAAGAACAAATGTTTGTTTCATACAACTAAAATCATAGGAAGATATTTCTTGGACACAGAACCTCAATATAATTACAAAATGAAAAAGGAAATGCTTCTATCAGGAATATTTGTTGATAGCTAATAGAATACATTATTTTTGACGAACAAATGTTTGTTTCATACTACCAAAATCCTAGAGACATATTTTTTGGGTATATATAAAGACTCAAAAAATGACCCTGTCATGAAAAATAATATTACAAAAGCTATATTTTCGGAAAATTTTAGTAGCAGTACTTAAATTAAAATGGATTGCTTAAACTTCTGTTAATTTGTCTTTAATTATTTCATGTAACTAATATTCAAGGAAAATGTTTCATTTATGCTATAAATATCTAACCAATTATTTGCAAAATATCTTTGCAATCTATATACTTTACAAAAAAAAAGAGCGATAAAAGAGAGCATAATATAAACAGGTATGGAAAGTATTTATTGAGCTATATTAAAATCTAAGACTCATATTAATTAATTAATTGTTATTACTTAATATTATTTTCAAACACACAGTTATTATAAATAATTCCTGATTGATTTTCTAAACCTGATGAGATCCTGTGCCTAGCACAGGAAATGTTTGTCATAGCTTGTATAACGCTTTTATGATGATGAATGTCCATTTGCAAATAAGGTTTGATTGACTGGCTGTTATTATGTTCTTTGATTTTTATCAGCTGCTATTCGTTGATCCCTCCTTTCGTTAAGCTGAAGACTGCAGTTGCCCTCGCTGAATGGTTAGTGATCTTCACTTTGTTGGTATCAATGCCAACCTTAGTGGCAGCAGATTTTAACCACGTAGAAATTGTATTTTTCCCAACAGGGCAATTTTTGTACCACCCCTTTGACTGTGGATGCTTCCAGTTTGGGTTTGCAGTTAAAAATAATCTATCAGTTTTGACAGTATTACCTCTTTTTTTGGATTAATTTTTGAAAAAGTCAAACAGGGCATACCTCAGGGTTGGAGGAATTAGTAATCAGATATTTTCTATCTGCCAATTTCTTGGAGCCTCCTTGGGTAGTGTTTGAAAAAACTGGATTATATTCTATGCGGTCAGTGAATCCTCCTTTGCTATATTTTTCCTTCACAAAGTATTTTACACTAGCTGAACATCCTTCCCCACCTCGCCAGGCCAGTTATGGGGAAGAAACGTGGAAAAAAAATGCGTTGAAGGCCCTCTAGCGCGTCTTCGTCCCATATGTCAAGAATTCTTTTATAATCTTCATTGGATAAAGCTGCAGAACTTAATTTTCTTTTAGAAGGATCTGTTTGCAATTGTCGACGCTTAGCATCACGTGCAGGTCTAGCATCTATAAATTCAACACGGAAAATGGATCAAATTTAATTTAAAATTCCACGTCAATTTAACAACGCTTTCCTTATAATCTGATTAATCTTTTTTCTTCATATTAAACGCATAGTCTTGTGTGTGTGTGTAATATATGAGCCAATTGTACAATAGATCAATTTTCAAGTTTGTAAGATTCCTCGTTACAAAATTCTATGAACTGTTTCCATGCACTTGCCTTATTCCTTGTAATATTATGTGGTGTTAAATTCTGAACTTCTTGCCTTAAAATGTCCACACTTTCTTTCCATTCTACAAACAGCACTGGACAAAATGGAGTCAGTGACATATTTTATCTGTTGGCAGGCACAGAGCCTACATGGTAATTTTAGTTTCCTACTGGAATTTCTTAAGGAAAATGTCATAATATAATTTTTTACATTATTTTGGTGTGAAATTTTCTTACCGAATCTCCCACGTTCTTGAATTACTACCGGAAATATCTCCTCGAGCATGATTTTTTTTAGAAAATTCATGCTCTCGGAAATATTTCCGGTAATAATTAAAGTACTAGTGAGATTAATAGTGATAATTGATTTTCTGTCATAAGTAACGGTTTCATCAAATTATATGTAAAAGCAAAACCTGGAAAATTTAAAAGGTATATACCTAAATGTAGCGTGAAAGTTAAGGCTACAATAGAAAGTAGCTTTAAAAGCAGTGCAGTAATAGTCAACATTTTGACTGTAGAAAATTATGATTACTATTTATTTAATAGCCATTTCAGTCATATTGCGCAACATGCCTAAAAAATATCTAGCAAACGCGAGATGCTGAAATGAACCTGCAATTAAGTATAATTTAAAATAACTTTATTTTCTTCAAAGCGTCTGACAGTTAATATTCGCATGACTTATAATTTCTATATAATTGATAATAAACCTATTATTATATATTAATAAATATTCATAAACCCATACCGAAATATTCTTGGCATATACAAGAAAAACATCAATCAAAGTTCCTTGTAAGCAGTTACCCTGATTTCGACCGGATGAATTCCGGAATCTAATGTACTTTTTTCTCTGTAATGACCCGTGTGTTCCACCGGCGGCGGCGTTTGGTCTAAATTTAGACAAAGCTCATTCGAGGGCAAATTTTCGTACACAATATAACATTTTTATACACATTTATTATAATTTACTTGATTATATTTTAACTCATATCATTAAACACTGCAATAATTCTAGTTCATTCTAATCAATTGTTATATTTAAAGTCATTATTATAACTGATGAATTAACTCCTATATAAAAGAGTCTATTTAACAGTCACATTTTTGTCACGTTGACAGCGATAAAAATATCGCTTTTTATCAAAAATGGTCTTTTCGCCACCGTCTTTCGGTAAAATGGGACCATCTGCTCAAATTTTCTTTTCATGTATTGAATCAGCATAATTTTATCTACATTTTAAGCTAACATTTATACTGGTATGCGATCACGCGGTTGTGACTGATTTTTCGGCAATTTCAATGGCGTCTGCTTCAAAAGAGCTACCATCTAGCGCGTAACCAACCATATAGGCATGGTTGGTTACTTGGACCAATAATATTTCCGCACATTTTAATCACGAATTTAGTCTGGTATAAATAACGAGATTGTATACTACTTTTTCCAAAATTTATTTCATTATCACTAATTTGGGTGACTACTTGCAAGTGGCAGACGAGCGGCTACGCATTTAACGAACTATGCACTATTTATTTCTAAAGTCAAACCTTTGGTATCTCAACACGCAAAAATTCAACTCCCAAAAATTCTGCAGCTGGACATCACAAATAATACCAATCATTCAAACCGTGCTAGTACAATTTTTCAGTTAGCCAAAGTAGAGGTAAGTGAACTTATAGAGATAACCGGACACTAATCATAATCATTAAACCCTACCTCCAAACTGACCCTGAACATCAAGATTTTGTTAGTAACTTACGAGCCTCGAATAGAACAGATCAAAGCGAATATTCGACATGTGTGGAAACAAGAAAAGATATTGTTGAAATCAGTACACCAAACCAAACAATTTAGAACAACCCTGTTTTTAATAACTGTTCTTTCTAATAATTGTATAAATAAAAATAATTATTGTTGTTGTTCGTTCACATATTCTGTCGTTAATTTATCTTGCCAAAAAACACTCGAGTTTTTCTTTTATGGACAAATTTATTTTTAACACAATTTTGCAAGTCAGTTAGTTTTGCTTATGAACCCAGATTCGTACTTTGATGTACGATGTTTTTCGAGACTGTTTCGCAAAATTCAAATCTTCTATTTTCATCGCCAGGTAAAAGTTCCGGAACTTCGTGAACCTTAAATGGTGACCTTTATTCTTCACATTACGACGAACTGCAGATTTAGAAACGCCATGTTGTTGAGCTATTTTTCTCACAGAATTAATTAGATTTTCTAAGAGAAATGTCAAGTATTTTTTATCAAATGTCATTAATTGGCAATTGTTTTAACGTTCTTATTTTTAGCAAAGCATAGGTAACCATGGGCACTTTAATTCAGCGAATATCTTCGTTATTTATGATCCGAAATTAAAATTTCTCTTTTTGCTGTATTCAGCATAAAAAATCCTTTGAAATAAGGTATAATAAGGGGTATCGTGCTATTTAACATTTTAAAGTTGGGGTTGGTGGGGGTTAGGGGGTTGAGGATGGACGAACGAAAATAACTCCTGTAGGTGAGAATTTGACAACAAAAATCGAAGTGTTTGAGATTTTTTCCAAAACATTGCTAATAAAAGTTTTATGAATTTTATTCCAAACTATTGGGACATACTGTATACTGTATACATTTGAGGCCTAATACATTTTATAAATGCAGCTCTCAGTAGTGCGTAATTTATTTTAATCCAGTTTGTTGTTATTTCAATAGTTATTTATTAAAATATCCTAAGTAATATGCATATTTTTCTAGGTTAACGTGTATGGAGCACGAACATCGTAAAATGCGTCTTCTTTCGCAAATACGAAAATAATAGTCAACCCTGTTCTACCCCATCCGTCCAGGGTAGTTATTAAAACCCATTCAACGGCAACCCTCAATTAGGATGAATATAATAAATTAGTTTTTCATGGAAAAATTATAGGTGCCTATTATTCACTTTTGTATACATTATAGAACATGTTACGTGTTTTGACTCGTCTTTTTGTTCAACATATTAACAAAACCTAAATCAGAATTTTTACATAATACTGAAGCATTGCAAATCTTTACAATACATTTTGAGCATAATGATATGACATAGCGCTATTTAAATCAGCTAGATAATAATTAGTAACTATTATTTATAAATATTTTAATGAATATAATACATATGTACCATAGTATTATATTAATGATTGTTAATTTACTTAGCCCGCCAATGGTTAGAGGTACCTAGCATTTTTAGAATGATTTATTATTTTACTGGATTTACTATAATTATTTTGGTCGTTTAATTAATCATATATATTTGAAACAAACGCCTATTATGAATCATAACATGTTTAAATATTAATAGCCCAGTCCATATATTCAAACATTTATTTAACATATTTATAAACATATTTCATTAATGATGACATCTAAAAAGAATAGTCTCTTATAAGAACAGATTATAGTAATATCTAAAGAAGAAAGTGTAAGGTGGATCTCTCCAGCAAATCAGCAGTATGTAGTTGAGAGATTTCATCTCAGTGGGGGCAAATCCAATGACGGTTTGAGGTGAAGTTACAGCTGTCCAAGTTACCAGCTTACAAGTGCCAATGTTTTAGCTAATTTAACGCAACGCAGGCTCTATTTCAAGAAATTGAAACCGATATACCATCGAATGTGTGCGGTTAACACACCACAAAAACACACCACAGTAATTTTCTTATTAAATGCCGCATTATCGTGGAAATAACAACGTATTTATTCTTATAAGAAAACACTTTTTAATCATGAAATATGTCGCGTTACCACTCGTTCAGGAGGCAAAAGTAAAAAGGAAAGGTTAGAAGAGTGGCTTCGTAGACAATGGCCTTGAAATCAGGTCTTGTGGCACAAAACTGCAGACAGCCTAAACGCGCTCACAGAATAGGGACATAGCTGCTATATGCTGACGTCAATCAATAATGTTCTTAAAAATACCACAAGACAATGTGTCGTTACTAAACTTGTGACATATATGCCTTAAGATCTAATAATACATTTTAATGGAAGAGAACCGTCGATTTCCCTAATAGATTTAATCAGAATTATATACCTACAACGATATCTAAATGGTCAATTGACAAAAGTGAACGTAACATGGTCTGCATTTAGCTTATATTCATGTATAAATTATACTTAGCGAACCCTTAATACATTTTGCGTGTAATTAAAATTGATATCCCAACAAATACACTATTAGCAAATGAAGCGTGCAATTTAGGCTTCCATAAAAAAGAACATTAGTTACAGAAGCTCCATTACATAGCGATTAATTAAAAATTGACACCGGTAGTCTCACGGAAATTGATGAATTCGGTAATATTTTGGGATTGTTGCTCAAATGGGGGTCTAGTAAATATAAACACCATTTGTCATTCCCGGTTGTTCCAGAACTAATTGAGCCCTCACATGTAGGCCGAAAGTTAACACAGAGTTTTTTAAGCCGCAAGAGGTAATTTAATTACATTTAATTAACTCTGACGCTAAGACAGCATAGCTATATGCTTGGGTATTTTTAACAACAAATTTAAACTACACTTTATTAGATTTTAATGGGTGTTATGAGCTTGCGCTTGCTTCATTTTGTTCGGTATCTCATTAAGGTATTGCTAATTATTTCGAATCTTCGCTCTGCAAAACGAACCGAGAATTTAATGTTCATATACATATTTATTATTAAAATATAATGATATATAATTATTGATAAAATATAAACATTTTTTTTCCTGCTGTGTTTTGATCTTTTCAAATGACGTCTTAAGTTGACACTTGAGACATTAATTTCTGTTGATAAATTAGCTCCTATATAAAAAAGTCGATTTAGCAGTTAGATTGGAAGTAGCAATAGACAAGAAAGATATATTTTTGCAAAATTTTGATATAGACGAACCAGATGGATTATGAAAGGATGCGTTGGAAGGATATTGTAAAACAATATACCACAGTAATTTGTGCCATGGTGCATTTTTCTTAACCTTAAAAAAATATGTTTATTTTATCTTGATTATGTGTTGGATAACTATGAATTTGACTGTGTGTAGTGAAATTCTCCTCATTCTCTTTTACATATTATAACAGTGAATGCAAGATAAAAGTACATGGTAGTGTAAGAATATTAAACTTAATAAATTCAGATCTACAGTCATCTCTATACTAAAGGCCAGATCGATATCCTGATTGATTTTCTTTGACTACTAAAAACTGCTATGCTGGCAAATTAATGTCCTCAAATTAAGATCAAAAATCAAAATAGGTAAGAAAACTTTTAAAGAACGGTTTTATTTTAAATCATCAGTTGTACCAAAAACTACAAAATAATTAGGACGAAAACCTAGACCTTCCTGAGATTCTAACGTTTGGTAAGAAATAAAAACTTATGGCGGATTTGAAATATGGTTTTTATGTGTATTTTTCTATTTAAGTTAAAATTAACACGTAAGTACATTGTTTTGTGGTAAATTGGAAACATTTACAGTTTTACAATTACTTATAAATTATACGCGGCGGCTAGTAATATTTTTGCTTGGTGGGGCGTTTGGGTTTTTTGATATAATTTCGTTGTGCTTGCGAATATTTTTTGCATACGCACTACTTAAACTAGACGCGATATTAGTTGTGCTCAGTACCCGAAAGCTTACAATATTATTCATATTCTTGGCCGATTTTTCGTGTATTTTTTCATCTTTTTGCCGTGATGCTTCAAATCACGTAGGTACCCTTCTTTCGTTCACTTAGCATGGCAACCGACTATTTGCTACGAGAAGCTTGAAGCTTGGCCGGGCGGTCAGTGAAAGCCCGCCAGCGCGCCAGCCGTTCACCGTTCAGCCTCGGCACCCGGCCGGCAGGTTCACGTTTTACTCCGTAACAGTAGGTAGATATAGGTATATTAGATGTAATGTAAGTAAACGTTTTATTTAGTTGAATTGAATTTGAATAATAAATTTTGAATATGAAACAATATTAAATTACAAGCATCGTCATTTGCCTGCTTACAATAGTGATGTTAGACAGAGTCGTGTGTATAAAAAAAGTTCCTGATACCATTATTTGTTGTTAAGTATTTTTTTAGATTGTGATCGTGTATTGTTTTAGAAGATTTTGATTGTGTTCGAGCGGAGCAATATCTATTTCCACACTAATTTATTGAAGTAAAAACTTCTTTTGGCACGCTCTGCACTTTTATTTTTGTGGCTGTTGAATGAGACTGGGTCGTCACGCGCCACGTCACGCTCGGCTATGTAACGCTCCTGCTGCTAAAGTCAGTGAAAGCGCGCTTTTCAACCATTTCAAAGACCCTTATTGTGGTAGAAACAGTATAACAACCTCCTTTGTCAGTGCGGCATCGAGTACACGCCCAAAACCCTGACCTGACACGGGACCTACAAAAATTATATGTTTTCAGCACCAAAATTGAAGATGTGTGTAAACTTGCAAAGGAGAGACGTATTACTTAGCAAGGTACGTCCCTCACACACCGTTCAACTACCAAGAAACCAAACATCACAGCTACAAAATCCGTTGCGGAAATAAAAACGCAAAACAAGTTCCAAAACAAGTTCAAGGGGAATTCGGCAATCAGACGCAGATGACCGTATACTTAAAAGTCAACCTGAATTGCAAATTCCACTGGAAACAAGCAACCAATACGATCAGTTTATATACTGAAACGTTAGAAGATGCAATGGACATCCATGGAAACTTTCAAGCAAGGCAATCTAGCATATCATACATATAACACTGAAACATCTACAAAAAACAGTGAAGATCATCGAGTAAAATGCCGTCCGATCGGAGCGCCATATAAATAACAAAATAATTATCCAGTGCCACCGTTGCCAGAGATAGGGGCACGCCATCTCCAACTACCACGGGGGTCCGAGATGCCGAGTGCAACAAGAACCACCTCACAAAGAAATGTGCCAATTGTTTTCCTCTCTGCATCGAATTGAATTGAATTGGATTGAATCGAATCGACTGCCGAAGTGATGGTCCGTCGCAGTACTTACTAACTATGAGTAGATATTTTGGAATGACATACAGTGAGTGGGGCCGCATCTAGCGCCGGTACCTGGAGCACCTGTGTCACGGGCGTGTATACGGTCAAGGTGTATTAACGGTGTATTGCGGGTTATGGTAATACGGGCGGACGGTTACAGTATATATTTTAAAATTCGAAAATTAGAATATTTCACTTATATCGTATGGTCATAAGCACACACCCAAATTTTTTTATTCACATCCAACGAACCGAGCGCTGATCTGCTATAATCAATCCTAAGCTGATAAATACGTTTAATATTGCCAGACCTATACTTTGGTGAACTTCGGCCCCAGTAACGCAAGAGGATAACTTAAATGGAACTAGTAACCGTACTACGAGGGATAATGTACAGTAGGTAATGTCTAATATTTAAAATGCCCACCTTATCATTAACAAAGCGATATAAAATTACCCGAACAAATTATAAACAAATTTGGAGGCATTTTAAAGAATGCTCAACCATCTCCCTAACTCTTTTGTAATGACAGGCTATACTACGCGCACTACCATTAGTACAGCAAGCCGTTAGCCTCTAGATTGTAGTCTATATGATCTATGTAATGCAATGAATATGTATTAAAAGCCAAAGCTCGGCCTTAAACGCGTCTCGGCGGATTTTGATTTCACAACTTTAAAGATCAAACAATTCCGCGCGCGGATTTGTTTTATTTCCAGACCTCTAATGAAGCCTTTCTATATCTCGCAAGAAATTATACCTTTCAAATTATACGTTTTGCCTCTATTTTTTTGTGGGAAAATGGAGATCCTGATGAAGCTTGAATTTAATGCTTCTTCGCTACAAAAAGTACCTACTTTCTAGGTTACGGTTCTTACCGGTAATTGATGTCTCCGTATCAAAAAGCGAATTAGCTTCAATTGCCGCTGAAATCATTGTTATTTATCCGCATTAATGACGGCCTTCTTATAGTTTATGATGAAAAATTGGTATGTGTTTGATTTATAACAAATTCGTCGCGTCAGATGCCGGTTTAGGTTTTGAAAAGTATGACGTTTTAATGATATGATTTCAATCTAATACATATCGTTAACCTTGCATTGTTTAAATTTTGCCATGATAATATTAATTATCTGTTGTTTTTGTCCTATTTCTGTTAAATATTGTTTCCGGGATGAAATACAGGGTGTCCCACGGTGACACATTAGCCATATTTCAGAGACTACTTCGATTTTAATTTTGAAAATTTGGGCAATTGTGTTTTCGGATATCCCTTCTCAACTAAAATAACGGCGTCCACTTAACGCTTCCGGTTATTTTTCAAAAAAAAATTAAAAAGTACTGCCCGATTCAAAAATTTGTGTATTTTATAATAATAAAGCTAGAGCGATAAACTTTATAGGGGACATAAACAAAAGTTGAGATTCCCTGTCGTAATTTCAAAATGACTTAATTTCATACAGGGTGGTAGAAATTTAATGCTGAATTTAATCAACTTTAAACCATGTTAACTTATTTTTTTAATGGAACGCCCTCCTTATATTTTTGCGCAACCTGATGAACAATTTTGTTCTCTTTCGACTGATATAATGGCTTTATAACTACCCATGCTGGTTTTTAAGGTATTTACTGTTTTTCGTGCAGTCAACGGATATCTCATAATTTAATTTATTATGTAATTCATGCAGTGTCTCAAAATAATAAATATAACTTGCATCTCTATCTAATAAAATATGCACTCACTAACAATCAGTAGGGATAAATTAAAAATAATTTTAATAAGATAACAGAATAATAATTAAACTACATACGTAATATGAATAATATTTTAAGATAGGGCTGGAACATTTGATGTAACTGTAACACTCGGAGTAGTTTCCACAAACACCAAAACACTTTCACTTCGCTCGACGTGCGTTTCGCCAACCAAGTTGGCATCATCCGGAGACGATTAAAACTCGATTTTAATCGTCTCCGGATGATGCCAACTTGGTTGGCGAAACGCGCGTCGAGCGAAGTGAAAGTGTTTTGGTGTTTGTGGAAACTACTCCGAGTGTTAATATTTGAAGACATAAGTGGATAAATCCAAAACCATTCTACAGGTAATTTCAAGGGCTACATATACATTTCAACATGCCCTTCATATTCAAAAGGTAAAGGGTTGAAGGACTTCGGGGTGGTCCGCGCACTATAATGCAAACTTCTAAGAGTTATATACAGTGTGGACAAAAAGTCTGCAACACATGAAATATCTCCCGAAATAGTAAATAAAACTCCCAATGTTTTGCATCTAGCTCACTGCCAAACAGTCAATGGACAACAATTTGAACAACTTCTTAGCAAAGTTAAATAATCAATTAATTTTAAGTTTAACATCTTCTGGATAACTGTATGCCTAATGCTTTTATATATAACATGTTCAAATAGAACAAATAGAAATAGTAGAATATGTTTGTATTTTCTGTGAATGTCAGTTCCGTCGAAACTAATGTTACAAAATGGCACTGAAAGTGATGAAGTAATAATATTTTAAATTCAAGTATAATGATAAATAAAACAAATCGTACATCACTCTGAAGATCCTAGGGTAAAGGAACTTGTACAACTTCTCGTGGCTCGTTTCCGTACATATGTCCAGATACACAACTGGTAAGTAGGTATTCATTCTTATTCATCTATTTGCTTATTTCTTTATGTAATGAATTGCTACAAACCCAATATATATATATATATATATATATATATATATATATATATATATATATATATATATATATATATATATATATATATATATATATATATATATATATATATATATATATATATATATATATATATATATGTGTATATATATTTACAAGTTGATTAGGTTTTTCAGTTTATTCTCAGGTCGTTTTCGTAATGGTTAAATTTTTTAAATTGTTATAGAAATAAATGTAAAATGTAACGTTTTTCTATAACCCTTGTATCTTTAACAAAAAAAAAGTTATTTATTACAACTTCTCGTGGCTCGTTTCCGTACATATGTCCAGATACACAACTGGTAAGTAGGTATTCATTATTATTCATCTATTTGCTTATTTCTTTATGTAATGAATTGCTACAAACCCAATATATATATATATATATATATATATATATATATATATATATATATATATATATATATATATATATATATATATATATATATATATATATATATATATATATATGTATATATATTTACAAGTTGATTAGGTTTTTCAGTTTATTCTCAGGTCGTTTTCGTAATGGTTAAATTTTTTAAATTGTTATAGAAATAAATGTAAAATGTAACGTTTTTCTATAACCCTTGTATCTTTAACAAAAAAAAAGTTATTTTAACAAATAAAAAAAAGAAAATGTAAGGAATTTTGTTTCAAGCTACATCTACTTTATAACAAAATAAGAAATTATAGATAAACAGGTTGGCCACTCCATATATTGTTTTAAAGTTAAAGAGTAAAAAGGCACTTCTTGTGACATCCTATATAATATGGACATTTGCCTACTTTTTTTAAATTTAAATCCTCTGTGAGATTCTTTATAAATTTAGCTACTAGATGAAAAAAATTTAATCAAATCGGACTTAAATTAACAAAGTTATTGATAAGCAAACTTCATCAATATTGTGAGTGGGTCGATTATTTTGCCGATGAGTGTATATATATATATATATGTATATATATATATATATATATATATATATATATATATATATATATATATATATATATATATATATATATATATATATTCTTTGTTTTTTTCCAAGCTTGTACAAAAATGATTTTGGTCATTACCACTTTTAAAACGCGAAATTTTCTAGTTATTCACTAAAAACCGTCCAAAAACATGCATTTTTGACACGAGAAATCTACGTTCTAAAATATTTTATCTAAAATTTGTGGATAAAAGTCGATCAGTTTCCACAAAACGGCAATCCGAAGTCGGCCAGTCGTAAATCCACGTTTGAGTGGTCTCGGAGATATGCCAACCAGCGATGTTCGCGGACGCGGTACACATCCTACACGAGACATCAGAACTGAAGAGGTATTCGATGTATGAGATAGCAGCTACCGGACCGGTAGCGCAGATGAAGACATCACCCAGGCCATTAACGATCTCGTCTGGGACCGAATGCAGCACTCAGTATGCTAATCGTCTCACACCGATACATCAGTTCCACTCTACCGAGACACGTCTAATTGTTTTTTGGACATTCCTCCGATGCCAATAAATTTCACGGGACGTTCCGGGTAGAATGTCGCTTAATGTAGTCCTCGCCGGCCTAAATAAATTAGATAACGGCTACTCCTGTGTTGGAATTTTAAATAGAAGTATTACAGTGACCGTCTACGCGTAGGGAAAGCCTTTCTGTTTTACTGCTACCTGGGATGAATATTTGAACGTTTGAGGTGTCAGATCCAGCCGTAAAAATCCATACAAAGTATTACACGAAACGTTTACACCACTTTGAAAATTAATTGGTGATATCGTTAAGGCGTCCTATGATTTTCTCACTCGATGGTACAACTTAGGAGGTCATAGTGAGGAAGTAGTTATATTTTTTTCATTTAAAGTAAAGTAAATTTTATTCATGTGCAAAATATTGGACGAAATTACAATAAAAAGTAATATAAGCAGGATGAATCATACTATAAGTAAACTTGTGTTGTGCGATTCATTCTACAAAAATAACACTCCATTTTAACTATTTTATAAACAGTTGTGTGGAATTATAGGGCAAAAACTAAGGAAAGAGAACAAAAAAAAGCTATATTAATCAAAAGTAGGTTCAAACAAAGTATAGTTTTCAATTACCAACGTTTTTAGTTCCCGCATTAAGATTAAGGAGACAGTAAAAAAATACTTTAAGTTCTATTTTAGCTTTGTGATATACTTCAGGCCAATTGTCATCAGTAAATAATATAGCTGTATCATCTGCATATGAGATTACTGAGGCAGGATAATTTAGAGATATTATTTATATAAACTAAAAACAAAATAGGACCCAATACCGTCCTGATGTATGTCCATTATAATCGGTAACGAGTCACTACATGTTTGTTTAATTACATTTTTACTATCTGATATCTATCAACCAAATAATGTTTAAATATATACGATACCCCTAATTCCAAAAGTTAATTCCCAAATACAATATCGTGATTAACAGTATCAAATGCTTTGGACAGATCGAGATAAATACTTAATCATTTATTTGGTTATATAATTTATAATGTAATGTTACAAACGAGTTGATGCATAGCATCTTCGGCAGATATTTGCTCCCTAAAACCAAACTGACACTCGATAAAATCTTGTTTTCATCTAGAAAAAATTGGAATCTGTTTTTCAGAGCTTTCTCAAATATTAGCAAAATTGTTTATGAGAATGTTTGGTCTCTAATTCGTCACAAGTTTTCTATGACTAGACTAGAAAATAGGATGAAACAAAACCTTAAGGGACAACACCAGAATAAATAAAATATTTGTAACAAAAAAACAAACCGACTTTTCAATGAAATCTATTCTAAAAAAAATGCAGCAAAAAGTAAAAAATAATTACGTTATTCTAGTACTATTACTACTTAGAATACAGTCAATTTGTTAGGCGAAACAATTTATTATAATACAATCAATTTAATATACAATTATTGTTATTTTTGTCGGTGCCAGTCAAAGTTTACAAACATATAAGGAAGTAGCGTCGGCTGGCACCGACTCCAAAAATAACAATTATTGTATAATAAATTAATTGTATTCTAATAAATTGATTGGCTTAACAAATTGATTGTATTAGTAGATGAGTAGTAACAGTAGTAGAATGACGTAATTATTTTTTACTTATTAGTGCATTTTTTAGATTAGATTTTATTGAAGTCGGTTTGGTTTTTCTGTTAAAAATATTTTATTTTGGACTTTTTAGTGCATTTTTTCAGAATAGATTTTATTTGAAGTCGGTTTTGTTTTTTGTTAAAAATATTTTATAGTTTAACACATATTTTATAGTTTATAGTTTAATATTTTATAGACATTCAGAAAATTCAAGTTACGATATGAATTCAAATCGATAAATAATATTATTAAGCAGTACGTAGTGGAACGCCACAGATCGAGTAGGAAATAGTCGTTAGAAAGAGACAAACATATAAACATTACGAGAGTATTCGAGTTGCTTATTGGGGGAATATATGAACCGCTCAGCGCGCGTGTCATCTCATTACTTCTTAACAGCTGATGAAGTTCGCATCGCATATTCGCGTACGGTCAAGAGTACGACGCGGGAAATATTCAAGCAAATTCTATCAACATGTCTGGTTTAAGAAAGCGGAAAGTGGACACGGAATGTCGTCAATTCCAAGACAAATGGACTGATGTATACTTTTTTATCTTGCACAGTGGTAAACCTATGTGTTTGTTGTGCAATAAAACAACTCCAGCCAGCATTTTGCTCAATATGATTTACTCACGGGCCAGTTAAGAAAAGATAAAATTTAAAAAAACTCATTACCGATCAAGAGCTCGCCTCATATTCATGAGGACTTTTGGTATATTCATTCTTAGGTAGGTACCTCTAAATAAGTGTGCGAATTTTCAAAACTTTTGGATTTTTCAGGAGGTTGGGCCATTTTTTGAAGTTTTTTGGCTGTAGTATTAATGTAAAAAATAAAACATTGCGAATATAATTAATTGTCCAGTCAATAGAAACATGAAAAGTAGTTCTAGGTTGCAAAGGCTCATCATTTCGTTGTTGAGCTTGTGTGTTAACAAAAAACGTTGCATCCGAAGCGACAGATATTTTGAAAATTGTTTTTACCTCTTCAACTTTCACAGCGAAGAGTAAGTATATCTAATAACTGTTAGGTAAATAAATAAAATATGCGTTCTTCTGATATCCAATTTTCATGCCATTTCTGCTTAGCAGTCTAACTGGAACATTAATATATGTATCCGAGATAAGGAACGGCACACGAGGCGTTAAATTTTAATTTCTCGTTTCGTGTTGCGGGGCGTACTGCTGGTCTACATGAGAAATGAGCGACAGGGAATGTGGCGTGCGACGCCCCGGCCTCCGGCGTTTGTCTCAATGAAATCTTCGCACACCATAAATACGCTACATGTCTTGCACTCACGCAGACCCACGTGCATTTGTTTACCTAGTCTACGGGTCACCCAGAGACATCCATTTTGACGGCCCGGATTAGCGAGTGCAGACCAGGATGACAGGTATCCCTCCGGTGTCGAGGTATTTTCCTGCGGCTGTGCAGGATGCCCTCGGGTTTTATTATACCGCTTATCAATGATTTTCGTCCAGAGTGGTGGACAAGATTCTGATAATATCATAATTAACTCTAATTAATAGAGAATTGGAAAAATAATTTAAACATTTTAAGCGCATAGGCCGAGTATTTGGGTGGGATTTTTAATACAATATTTACTAGAAAATTCCGAAACTGCGAAAGAAGTTTTGATGGAAAAATAGTAAAACAATTGTAGGCTCCTAGAAGGGGCACAGTCGTCAATTTGCAATAACTACAAGGTCAAAGGTAATGGCATGAAATTTTCCGAAATATTTTTAAAAAATATTGTTTATTTCGAGCTGAATAAAAAATGCATTTAAAATTTTTCTACAGTGTTTACGAAAAACCTTTATAGATTAAAACTAATATACGATAACACATTTATTTTATACAAATATAAAACATTTATTTTAAACAAATATTTATGTAATTACTTCTAATGTATTTAAATTAGTTAAATATTTTTCAGGTATATTGATATCTCACACCACAAAAAGACTTTTCCCATGTTATAGCATAGGTTTATAAAAAAATTACGGTCACCTTCGGGCAGTTATTTTTTTATTTTATCTGTTAGATGAATGTATACTCTATATTTTGTAAAAAAAGTAATACAAAAATATGGATAAATCACATTGTATGTAATATAAAATTGAATTTCATAGGAAGTTTAACGTAAAATAAGCTTTAGGTACCTCAATAATTGTATTGATACATGGACAACTAGATAAGTTGACATTTGTTATTTAGTAAAATAGTATAATATATACTTTCAAAAAATTATCCATGGCATTTAATATTATTTCGCATATAAACAATACTTCATAAGTTACTTATTAGAGCAACTATATTAGACTAACACGAATGTCGTACAGGTAGGGGATAGATGTACAAAATGATCCCTCGATGCAAAATGATCCCTGGTGTGTCCATTGGCGCCATCTAGTTCAGGTCACTGATAATAACCTATTAAAAGCGTTACTTATCGTCACGCTTTTAATAGGTACAGTGCTGTTTTGTCTCCAGCGTCGGTTAAGTTCTACGTGAGTGACGAGATAAATTAAAATTTTCTACCCAGTGATCTAAGGTAAGCATCAATATAATAACATGTTTTTTCATTGTCGAATGACTTCTTCTTACTTTTTTTGGCACCGCTAACTACATAAATAACCAGGCTAATTTAGGTATATTAGTTCAGAAACTACACGCTTGCTTAGGTTAGGTATGACGTTTTAAGTTGCGGAACATCTCGTGGGGCATAATGATCCCCTCGTCTTTGGACAAAATGATCCCTGGATCATTTTGCCTCCAAGTTTTTTACTGCGGGAACGGTTTGATTTAATGTTTTATTTCTTTCAGAATATTCTACAAAGCCACGAAATTAGTTTTAGCTATGGCCCGCTATTTACCCGAAGCTATGGCTACGGCACTTCGAGATGTTCAGAACGGAATGCCTTTTAAAACAGCGAGTAAAAATCACGGTCTATCAGTAATGTCCCTGAAAAGGCGTGCGAAGGGAAAAAATTAAAACTGTTGCTGAAAATACGAAATGTTTAGGTAATTTTCGCATTGTATTTACAGTAGAACAAGAAAATACATTAGTCAATCACATTTACGATATGGAAAACCGAATATATAGATTAACAATTCGAGATGTTCTTGCTTTAGCCTATCAGCTGGCAGAAAGAAACTCAATTAAACATCCGTTTTCGAAGGAAAAAGGTTCGGCTGGTAAGGACTGGCTCAGAGGGTTTCGTCTCAGACATCCAGAAATTTCTTTGCGTACCCCCGAATCAACGCCTGTTGCCAGATCAAGAGCATTTAATAAACCGGTGGTAGAGAAAATTTTTTCTATGCTTGTGGGTATTCAAGACAAATATAATTTTCCACCTCATAGAATTTTTAATGTTAATGAGACCAGTCTTACTACAGTTCCCACCAAGAATACAAAGTCTTCTGCTAAAACTGGTCGCAAGCAAGTTGCAAGGATAATGTCCGCGGAAAGATTTTATTCCACCTCTACTAATCTTTAGCAGAGTTCGAATGAAGCTCGAACTAATGGATGGTGCACCTCCTGGAACAATTTATGTATGCAATCCATCTGGTTGGACGAGAACTGAAGTGTTTACCCACTGGTTTGAGCATTTTTTTCACCATACCAAACCAACCGAAGAAGATCCAGCCCTACTTATTTTAGATGGGCATTTGTCATACATACGAAGAACTTCGATGTAATTTTAAAGGCAAGGGAGGACCATGTTGTAATTTTAAGCCTGCCACCTCATTTCACCCATAAATTGCACCCTTTAGACGTGGGTGTAATGTTTCCCTTAAGTTCTTTTCAAAATCAGGCATTAGAAAAATGGATAAACAATCATCCAGGTAGAGTAGTCACTATGTTCCAAATAGTTAGAATTTTTTCGGAATCTTATTTAAAAGCTGCCGTTCCTACAAATGCCATTAGCGGATTTAAAAAATGTGGAATAATTCCATTTGACCCAAATGAAGCTGATTTTCTGGCAGCTGAAACAACCAATCAACCAGAAGCCGATAATGAACTGTTGATTAATGAGCAGCTGATTCACCAGAATTAAATGATGATGCCACTCCCCATAAGACTCAACGAAACCCGTGTAACGGTGTTAGACCGAGAAATCTCAGAGGAAAGTGCTCCAGGGAACATAGAAATATGACAAAATCCGGAGCAGATTTATCAATTCCCTCCACATCAAAACAAACAATTCCGGAGTCTTCGTTTATCATTGTCGGCCCATCTGACGTGGTATCCATCTCACGCAGGAGTGGAAAAAGGGGTACAAAAAAAAAGAACATCTGTAGACACAGTAATATTAACAAGCACGCCGTATAAAGAACAGTTGGAGGAATACAGGAAGAGAAAGTTTTATTTGAAGGAGAAAAAAGCGTCTCGTGCCGTAAAAAAGATAAATCTGAAATGGTTCGTGGAGATCTTAAGAAGAAAATAATACCCTACTTATTTTCTTAAGGAGAAGGCAAAGGGAAAGATGCAGGGAGAGATGAAGAAGACCATTGAGAAATATGTAGAATCACCACCTGACACTTTTTCTGATGAAAGCGAAGACACAGAGTGCATCTACTGCAATAACAAGTATACCAGTGACCGACGCGACGTGGCGAGTGATGGATCCGTTGCAAAATATTCACCAAATGGGGACCTAAAGACTGTGCGGGAATTTATAGTGGCGACGATCATTACACTCGTGAATTTTGCCTAGAAAAACGCTTTGTTCATGTGTGCAGAAAATTTCTGAAAGTAGATTTACCATTATTAACATTTTGAATATGTACTACCTTAAGAAGTGTATATATTTTTTATTTTCAAAAAGACCTAAAATAAATTTCCATTTGAACATATGTTTTTTTATTAATTTACACAAAGCTTTTCGGGGATCATTTTGTCCGCCTTCATGGGATCATTTTGTACCTCCCGCTATACTAAATGATGCTTTGGTAGGGTTGAAAGTCTCTGTTTTTCTGGTTTGTTATTTAGACATAAACAAATAATGCTTTCATGAAATAGAGTCCAATGGATGTCACTTGTTGAAAAGCTCAAGGTTTTTGACGTAAATGCAAAAACCTAACTTTGTGGTAGTTTTTCGTATAATTTATTCAATAGTCGTTGTATTGGCAATAAAATAAGGACTAAGAACAGTATTTTTTTAATTATGTCGTCCTAGAATTGACAAATTTACCACTGTATGGGGTAGTGGCGTATGGTTAGTTCAATTAAAATTAGATCTTCTGCGCAAATAATTATCACAACTACACTAGTGGCCAATAGGTTGGTAAAATTCAAAATTTTAATGTAATTTTTGATGCATATATCTTCTGAATAATATGTAATATCAAAATACGGTTTTCAGGACGTTTTTGAAAATTCATTGGTAATAAATGGCCTGAATATCATGTTTCTCTCGTGCTCAAAAAAGGAATATTCCGGGTGTAAACTAAACACCTACAAAAATTCATCGAAATCAAAATTTCACATCTACCGAAAATTTAGGAAAACCAAAATCGAGATCAAATTTTTATACCAGTGACCGATTCGAAAAAACAATTTTGACCGTTTTTCGATAATGCCATCGCATAACGTATAATGCCATCGCGTAACATGAAAAAACGAAGAAAAAGCCGCAGGATTTTTAAAAATCGGTCAACATTCAGAGAAGTTATGGGCATTTTAAAAATTTTCGTTTTCTCCCTCTGTTTTCTCCCCCCCCTTAATTATCCCACAACCCCCGGCCTGAGGCCTCGTATTTGCTTCATAATTAAAAGTTGTTCCACAAAGAAAATTTCACCTCCAACTGGTTTCACTCCCCCTCGATGAAAAACCAATTTGATTTTTCCTATTTTCGCAACTACGATTTGCGATATCTCGCGAATTAATTATCCGATTTCGCTCAGCTTTAAATGGGCGTGTCTGTTTTGTCGTACTCCTCATTTTTCATACCAATTTTTTTTTTGTAAAGTCAAAAACTATTTTCCCATGATTTTAATTGGCCGTTTCCCCCTCCCCCCATTGACCCCGTCTGCACAAATGATAGGAGGACCCGATTTGTTAGACTGAGGGAAAACATGTTTAAGTTCGAGATGTTTTTGACCCATATTTCTCTCCAGATCCACCACTAGTCTGGACCCTGCGTTAGTTCACAAATCCAGAAAATATTTTCACACCTCATTCCTTTCCGTGCGTGATGATATTTTTCAAATCCGCAAACGAAGAGGCGTAATCACTGTTACGTAATTAGATGCGTGAACGAGTGATCGCATGCAGGTACTTGGTGGACAATTGTAATCGAGGATTCGTGCGTTGTTTTCAGCAGACGCGCGGGGTGTGTAACGCAAGCTGTCTGGATTTCGTGAAGCCGATGATTTTTCCATCTCGTGCTGGCGGATAGTTCATGATTAGAAAATAGTTGCCAGTCATGAAAATACATTTCATGAATGAAACGGCGCGTTACACGTAAAAGGTGTGTGTTAACAAAGAATAACGGGCCCGCTGCTGGTGTGGCGTAGTAGCATAGTAAGTCTGGTGGCGAAGAGTGTTGGAGGAATGCTTGAGTGTGATGTCGTGGGAGGATGGTGCGTGGAAATTCAGCGGTCGTAAGCGGCACGCGAAACAATCAAACACGAACTACTATGGGGATAGGTCATGGATACTATGGATTACATACACATGACACCAGATAACGCCCTCACTGTGACCGCTGATCACGACACTAGATGCCCAACGTAATGCCTGACAGGCTCCGCTTTCCGAAGCTGATCGATTGCAACACAGCATGGATAATGCAAATCTCTCGCAGTACGGGGAAATCTAGCCAACAAGAGATAAACATTTTAATATGAATCCGTCTTGAAACAAGTGTTTTTACGTCATCATCATCTATTTGTATAAAAGTCATACTTCAGTTACTCCTTTGTTTACTATGCTCGTTGTAAAGTAAATAAAAGCTTTATTCTCCATCAATATTAATAGTTTATAACCTGAAATGTAACCAACTTTAATTTGATGAAATATTTATTGACAATCTTTACTTACTTTACCTTTAATTTTTACTTATAGCCTACAGTCTTTCTAATAAGTGTGTGTAGTTGACTGACCGCGTATAAGAAAAACCGCAGTTGCCATCTTTATTTCTCAAATGTCTCAATATTCAATTAAAATATCAAATTATAATACAATACTATATAAATGTTGTACCTATATACTATTCATGAATGTCATAAAATTATTGTGCATACAATAATATATAATAAGCCAAGGTGTTAGCCATTTGTACATTTATTTTCGTCTACTTTAATTGTGGCAATTCCGTAAATATTTATTTTTATAGTTAAAAGCTGCAAGGCCACTCTATTGTAAACCCAAGGCCGGATATGCCAACGGTGTATCTCTTTTTAACTTATTGGAACGACGCGCTGTCTATGTTTAGTTAAAACCGTCGCAAACGTTCGTCTCTCTTGCATAGGCGGGTTTGCGGGAATTTCGCACGCATTCTGTAATATGTAACGGCCATTCGCGATAGAGTAGTGCGTTGGTTGAGATATTCGCGTATACATATAGGTAATTTTAATTTTTAATGTGATAATATCAATATAATATCGACAATATAATATCGGCGAACGATGGAAAATATTCCAAAACGTAGGCACTATCGATCGGTAGGTGAGAAAAAACTTATTTTACGAGTATTTTACTGCATACAGAGAGATCACCCTCATCGCGAGAAGTATGAATTCGTGGATATGTGTTCGGATTATACAAAAGCATGAAAGACAAGCATATACACACTTTTAAGGGAAGAAAAGATACGTGGAAGTGTACAGCCACCGAAACCAAAAAGCGGTCCAAATAAGATTGTAGTGGACGAAAATGCAGAAGATGCGATACGTAGAACGGTCCACGGTTCCTTTAGAAATACCGAATTGCCCACTTTAGATAATAGACCAGGCAAATCTTAATTCCATCATGAAGTGTCTTGGGACATTTATTTCTTTTGCGTAATAGACACATCAAGTAACGAAGAAATAAAATATGAATATCCCAAAAAATCGGATGTGAGCTAAAGCCGGCATATTGGAAAACATGGCGGACAGAACAATTTTCTTAGAAGCGCATATCTCCATAACCGTTTCTTTGATTTTTGTTTCGTTTAATTTTTTCTCTACTACAAAAAATAATCATTCACTTTAAACAGTTTATTGAACCAAACCATTAAAAACTATAAATACGTATTATTAGCGAGTTCAAATATATATAGCGAACTTTTATTCAAGAGGAACGTCAGTTATTGAAACAAATTTAATTTTAAAGAACATAATAATAAGCCACATTATACAGAGTCGTCTTCAATAAGGAGTGCATATTTACAATCAATTCCGTGACAATTGTGACACATTGAGCTACAACGTCCAACTTCCGAACATACACATTTTTTTGACACCCATTTTTACACTTGCAAAACAGGAGGTTTAAAAGTTCCGGAGATTGCTGCCTTGTCACGGGAAACATCTGGCTGTTGTACATTTTTCCATCCAAAATTTTCTGGTGAAAGTTAAACCCCTAACCAGAACTGGATTTGAAGATGAGTCCTGAAATTGCCTATTGGTACTTACAGTATATTTATTAAGAAATATTTACCTTGATATGTTGATTCAGTGCAACCCTTGTATTGATAAAGCTGCTAAATTGAAGGATTTGGTCGACGTTTGTGTTGCAATGCCTTTGTTATGCAACCTGTGTCTGTTGTCATTAATATCACCCGTACCATCTAGGCCATACATCAATAAAAATAACTCATGACCAATCTCTAATAAAGTGTCAACATTAGCATTAATGTCATTAAATACCAACAATTTGTCGTGCATGTATGTATCTTTCCTCAATACGTTCATCGCTGCAGCTCTGCCCTTGATACGAAGTGGTGTCGCATCCAGTGATAGCACATATGAAAAGAATATTGTTAACCAGAGGCTGCCCCAAACTGTCACATATTTTAATGATAGGATAGGAAGCATCTTCTTTTTTCCCACGTCTGAATTTTTTCAAGTACAGGTTGGACAAAGAGTTAGGTTTTAATAACGCATAACGCAATTAGAAGCACTATCGGTGTAATTAGAAGTAAATCGGTATCTTCTCCCTTACCACAACAGTTATCGACTGTATATTATTGTGTTCCTGTGCTAAATCTATAGCAGTATTTACATTTACCGTGACGGCATTTCCAGGAGCTTCCACTGTTGAATTAAAATTTCTGTGTAAATGGATTTTTAGCAGTTGTAAAATAAAATGCAACTGATCATTTTATTTTTCTCATGAGATAAGAAATCAGTTCGTGTTATTGAAAGCACTGTAGTTTCCCTGACGATAACTTCAAAGGCGATTTTCTTACTCCTTCTTCGCCGATGTTCTTCATCTTTAGTGGATAAAATTTCACTGTACCCATCAAAAACAACAGTAACATTATCTCCAAAGTATTTTAAAATGTAAGCCACGCATAAAACTGCTATCTGCTCGTATGTAGACAATTTGGGCAATATTACAGAATGTAGTAGCCAGCCGCCATCAATATATGTCATTATATCGCTTGGATTATCAGAGGTTTGAGGTTTCAATAAAGGTACTAAATAGCTTTATTCTCTTTTCTCTTTAAATTATTATAAAAAAGATGCCGCTGAAGATGCTAATTCATAGCAGAAGTAGTTTTTGAGTTCCTGGACGCTTTTCTTTAAACAAATGATTCTGTTAAATAGTTGGTCTTGGTTTAAAAGCATCGTGTCATCACAAATTCACAGCCTTCCTAATTAATGCTAAAGGCTTAACTTTATTCTTGATTTTAAAATGTACGTCAGAGAATTTCTTGTCAACAAGTGTTCTGACTAATAAATAGATTCATCTCTTGTATGGCAGTTTACATTTTTGTCAACTACAACCCCAGTTGTTAAGCAAGCAAGGTCGTGGAAATGATCGCTGAAGGGATTGTGGTTTTCTAACCATTGTAGAATTATGTTTAAATCTTTATTATCTCTGCTAACACGTGATTCTCGCACCTTAATATGTTGCTCTGATTGGCCCGACTGAATATCACAAAAAGTTTCAATAGTATCACAGGCTTCAGCGGTGTATGGCATTGTCAGAATCCATTTAGTTAAAGAGCTGTTACAGAAAGTCTTTTTACAAAACACACAAATACCTAAGACATCCATTTTTCACTGTTACACTCCTGCTTACTTGCACAATGCACATTAAAACAAAAAAGCGTTCTAGCAAACTTAAAACTCAGACAGCACTAAAAATTTGCTGCATTAATTGATAAAAATCAGTTGATATTTTAAACAACGATATGGAACAAGAAGCAAATTAAATCTAATTCCATGATCTAAAACCTTTATCTGATTAATTTATTCATATAGGTAATATAAATATATATGGTGAATATTCTATGACAGAATTTGGCGTCTACAGTGAAAATAAACGGTAACTGTTGTCCGGGTGGTCGATTAGTGTTCTAATATATCACACAAAACTATTGCGTGCTGCATTTTGGCGCAGTGTTTTTTAGAAACACTGAAATTACATATCCCATATGGTTTACTACTACACGTAAAAATAAAGGATTTTTATAACCGCAGGCTTAAGAAGTGGATGCTTCCTTTTGTGCTGCAAAATGTCTGCATATATTTCAATAATAAGTAGCTGCTCAAGCGGCGATCTTTCACGACGCTTTAGATCTCGGGCACCTAGAATTTGCATTTTGCTATATATCTATTAGTCTAATGTTCTGCAATAAACATATCGGTGGTATAGTTGCGTATAATTAGTTATTTAGCTACAGGTTGAGAGTTATACATTTTATTTCCTCATAGATGTTGCAACACTTTGTAAACCGACCGTACCCGGAGGCCCTACAAATTGATTTACTCGAACGAGACGAAAGTCCCTAGTGTGCTTATTATAAAGTAATTAATTTCAGGGGAAGTCTACCTGGCAGTAATTTCGAAAATGTATTCGTCTATTACGTTCTCAGGACATGGCCAGATATACATCTATTTTTGCCATAATTATTAAAATGTAATTTACTAAGTTCAACAAATAAAATGTACTAAAGTAGGAAAAATATTAATATTTGGAATGCTTGATTTTAACAGGTGTGTGTACATTTCTTCTGGTAGTTTGCTTCATTGTTTCCGTGTATTGAAGTACTAATATTAAGTGTATGGAAATAGATAGATTTATTTAACCACATTAGGTAAAAAAATACATTTGTAGAAGGGCGGAAACAAAAAGTTATAATATTGTGCATATTACAACACGTATACATTTTACAACATGTACCGGGTGAGTCATTAAAAGAGGACGCCGGCCATATCTGAGGAACTGTATGACATAGAACGTTAATTAAAAAAATCTATAACAAAAGTGGATCAGAGAAATTGCTATGTAAGTAACTTATATGTAAAGTAAGTATATTTTGCTATGTAAGTAACACGCGACAGACTTGAGCGTTGTATAGAGAATGATGGCAAGCAATTTGAACATCTGGGTATTCATTAGACCATCTTTAGGAATCGTTAGAACATCCTGGGTTCATCAGGCCAGTTGAAAACAAATCTTAAATGCTTTTTATTAATTGCGTACAATGCAATACATATAAATAATTGATAAATAAATGTTTCTATCTTTATCATTACTTATTTTCACCGTTTATGACCACTATGAGTAATGGGTATAATTTTTTAAATATTTTTTTAATGTAAAAATATATTTTTTTAAATTTCTCCGGTTAGAAATAAGATATTGAGGTGCGGTTTTCATTGGTTTCTTGCAATTCTGATTCTATATATGACTATGCGAGAATAAATATATGCTTCCTTTTGAGATTTCGGAGAAAAAACGGAAAGTTTGTTTGTATTTCAAACAGCGCCACCTAGTTTCCGCGGCACAATTGAATATGCACATTCTATTCTAGCAACGATAAAGTAAAAAGTGCTCTTTCCAATGAAACCAAATTCGTTTGATTCTGTTAAGCCAAACCGGGGTCACCAGTTTTCTTTACAAAAGTTTACCTTCGCCCCACCATTTAATTTTAAAACCTATGAAAAACATTTTAAGACCAAAGTTATTCAAAATTTTACAAACATTATTAAGAACATATTTTCATTACGCCTCATCATTGCAAATTAAGGAGATATTTCATTTTTGTATTTTAACGTTACTGTAACACCCTCTAGCGGTCATCTCACAAACTTGAAAATAATTTCCAGCGTTTTCTCTGGTCCACTTTTGTTATAGATTTTTTCCCCAACGTTCTATGTCATACAGTTCCTCAGATATGGCCGGCGTCCTCTGTTAATGACTCGGTATGACATTATACATATTGCATGTATAATATCTGTAAAAATAAGTTAAGAGTAAGATTCTACTATTTTCAAGATAGAACATATTTAAAAATCATTCTAACGAATATAATAAATACAACATAAACCAAAAACTACATCAAAAAATATCTAATTTTTTTAAACATAGATTTAGTCTTATTATAGATTTATTATTAGAAATTTAAAAAACGGCTTTCGGATTTTTCTCAAATTCAATTTGGTAGTTCTTAATAAATAATTAGATAATATCATTCTATGATTATGTATATCCGACTGAATAATGAACTTATCTACTATGTTTATGAATTTTAAATATAATAAACGAAATGTTTAATACCCAACTCGTGTGGGGTAATAGAAAAATTACTTTAATAAGCGAGTCCCCCAGGCAGTTGATATGGCTGGAACAATGTAAATTGCCATTCCTCCTCGTGATGCTGTGTTTAAGGTTATGAGGTAATTTCTGTGATTGGTTCTCAATGACTTTTGGTTCGTTTGCTGATAACTATCTATTTGTCTTTTTTATAATTTAATCAATACTCTTCAACAAAATGACAGTTTGAATTTAATGTTATGAAAGTAATGGCAAAAATAATGTATAAATATTAAGATATAGGCACACCATATTAAGATCTGAAGAAATATCATCCGGGCTTGCGTGTTGTTTTCTAAAACGAGAATAAAAAACTTAAAAGTGGCCTTGCTGAAGAAGGAATTAGAAGACCGAAACTTCGACATAAGTCGGACAGAAGCAGTTCTACAACGACTAAAAGAAGCTTTGGTACACGAAGATAAAAATGCAGCTTTGACATTAGCTTGATGTTTTATATTGATGATTGGCAATGGGAGGTCAAGGATAATCTATCTGAAGGAAAATTCTGGTTAAACTAAAAGAAATGGAGAAAAAACCATTGGCAAATGGAACATAAATTGGAGGAAAATTCTAGGAAATTGGAAAGTAAACTGGAGGAAAATTCTAGCAAGGTACAGGAGAGCTAGGTGCAACAAATAATATCAGTACAAACAAGATTTGAACGTAAAGAAAATATTTTTCCAACGATACTAGTGGAAGGGGAAAGAAAATTTGTAACAATGAGTATAAGAAATGGTTGCGATAAATAATTAATGAACACGAGATCTCTAATGAGTGTGATCGAAATTTCGAGCCGACCAAGCTCAAACGGCCACCACAACTTGAGGGCAGTTGACACGTCCGTGTCGACGATTTACAAGCAATTAGTTGTATGAGAACAGCCTCTGCCTGGCTCGTTAACGCGTTAGCTACGTGCCGATATCTGCCAAGTCCCTGGACCTGTTTGCAGTGGGTTGACAACAGCCACACATGGGCTATCAAACATTGAGTCCTAGTGTGGGTTCGATTTACAGCCCGAGTCGTACGCAGGTCGATAATAACTTTCCCGAAAAAATGCCCGCCGTTCGGTGGTAATGGCTTTTTAAGTGAAATCGGGATTTCGAATCTGTCATATTATCTGCGGCTGTATCGCGGCATTACGGTAGCGTATCTCGCTTGTTTCCTGATGAATGGCCGCATATAGCTTAGTGTTTATTACATCTCGCGCGAGGGACGAAATGGTTCTAATATAATAGTACTAAATGATCAGATTTCAGCTCGATAATCACTATTATTTCAGCTGATTGATTTGGGATCTAGGACCTATACAACTTAACAGATTTATGAGTCAGTGTAAATAACTACATAGACTAACCTGTGCTATCAATGTTAATTGGTCCATTTGTATTACACCATCGCTATATTGAGCCGTAAATCAAAGTTGCCAACATATTCGTTGCTAACACTTACTGCAATGAACTTACGCTTAATTTGAAGGTGATTTGGTATTTATAGCCGATTGACGTCAACTCATATTATTTTTTGCATTTTCCGGTGAAATGGTCAAAGTTACAGAAAAACTGTAGAAAGTAATTTTGAAGGGTAATTATACTCTTTCTTCTTTTCTTACAAAAAAAAGGCACAAAAGTTCTGCAACATCTACTAGGCACTCTTTAACAAATTACCCCTCAGAAAATGACCGATATTTTCGCTATTTTGGAACTAATTATAAAACTAGCTTTAATAACACTGTATAGATTTTTTTTGTGAATGGGACATTTGTTGCTATATCCCTAAATCGGTAATGAGTTTTTGAAGTGAAAACTTCTTTAGGCGCGCTCTACACTTTTATTTTTGTGGGTGTTGAATGAGACTGGGCCTTCACGCGTCACGCTTGGCTATGTAATGCTCTAAAGTCTGCGGGTAAAGTCGGGTAAAGCGCGCTTTTTAGCATTTCAAAGAACCACATTGTAGTAGAAACAGTGTATAAAACCTCCTTCGCCACTGTGGCATCGAGTACACGCCCAAAACCCCGTAAAATCCGTAAAAATGCAAATTAAAAATTTTTTGACGTACCTATATGTCAGTTCTTGACACGAGACCTACAAAAATGGACACAGGCCCTGAAAACAGCACCAAAATTGAAGATGTGTGCAAACTTGCAAAGAAGAGACGTATCACTGAGCAAGGTACGTCCTTCACACACCCTTAAACAACCAAGAAACTAAACATGACAGCTACAAAATCCGTTGCGGAAATAAAAACGCAAAAGTTCCAAAGTCTGAACACGGCAGGCAAAAGCAACGATAACCAAATACTTGAGGGGGGGTCTCAGGTATTTGGTTATCGTTACCGGCCAAACTAGCAAAGATATGGAGCCCGAGGAAGGAGAAATCGACCCAAAAGAAGTCAACCCGCCCCCAATCATTGTTCATGGGGCCTTCGACAACCACAAGCGGATGACCGAATGCTTAAAAATCAACCTGAAATGCGAATTCCACTGGAAACAAGCAATCAATACGACCATTTTATATACTGAAACGTTAGCTGGCACACATCCATGGAAACATTTAAGCAAGACAATCTAGCATACCATACATTCACCCCCAAAAGTGGAATTTACATTTATATCTACTAGTAATGCATGCTGTACAAATGCACTGTATCAATAGTTCAGAAGGTATTTTGTTAAGAGCTCTTGGAACACAATGTAATATAAAGCGTAGAATAACTCATGAGATTTTTTTTCTTTTGATTTTCTGTTTTCTGAGTTGTTAATAAAGGCTTATAGAATGTACAGGTTAAAAAAATTTTGTGCCCATTCTTCCAAGTAAAATAAAAAGAAATTTGATAAAACTAACAATTTCTCGTAAATATTTGCTCTTGATTTGCAATAAAAATCACCCGGGACTAGCGAGATAAACGTAATGACAGATAAACATTGTTATGTGGCTCGCGAAATAAGGCCGACGTGTGTCGCGAACTAGTTGAACAGGAATTTAGCGAGGAATTTAGCTGAATGAGTCTGAAGATGAAACAGATGTTTATCTGTTTGTCTCTTTATAACGACTATTTCTGACTCGATCTGTGGCGTTCAACTGCGTACCCTTAATAATATTATTTATCGATTTGAATTGATATTCTGAATCTCTCGCGGGCCGATGGAAGCTGGTGAAGGGCCGGATCCTACCCGAGGGGCGGGGGTTGCCCATATTTGATATAGATGATGATATCTATATACAGTTTGAGAATGTTATTGAAGAAATATAAGAGCACCATGGTTACATACATATGTTTGAATATTTAGTGTATTATCAACCAATAAACTTACTTTTTTAAAAAATACCTTTTTTTATTAAGTAAAATAATAAGTATTTCAACAACAAATAGAGAATTAAAACAATATCTCTATATAAGAGGTCTAAAAATCGAAAACAAAACTATGTTCCAGTGGCCATATTTCCGTCAATTTTCAAACCAAAAAAATTTGAGTTTTGTCTATTTTTTTTCTATAAAGCAATTCTTATACCTATCTTTGACCCAAGAAAAGTTATAGGCAAAAAAAAATAGAAAATCAGGAATTGCAGGATGGAATATTCCTTATCGTTTTTCTGTCATTTCTTTTTAAGGAAAATATAAGTTAAAATAGTATACAGAATCGTTGCTAAAGTTAATAAATGCGTCACGAATATCCGTAATACACTCACCAGCAAAATAATCGTACCACTCAAAATATTGATGAAGTTTGCTTATCAATAACTTTGTTAATTTAAGTCCGATTTGATTAATTTTTTTTTCATCTAGTAGGTAAATTTATAAAGAATCTCAGAGGAATTAAATTAAAAAAAACTAGGAAAATGTCCATATTATACAGGTTGGCACAAAAAGCGCACTAGTAGATTTTTTTCGACCACAATTATTTCTTCTTGTGAATACACCAAACTCACGAAACCATTTTCACAGCTCTTTGAACTTTGCGTCTTGAAATTCTCAACGCTCTGGCCACATAATATTGTGAACTACCACCCTGCACCAAAGCAACGGCTCGCGCAGAGTCGAGTCGGTTGCAGAAAGATCCATATTTTTTAAACTAATCGTATTTTTTAAACTAATGATAAACGCGATTAAATGTGACAAATTGTAAACTAACGGCTGTCAGTTTAGTTCTGACAGAAACAATTGTATGTCATAGCCATCTATGTAAAAAATCATTCCTTGTTCAACCTTGTTATTACCATAGAAATAAATGTAACGTTTTTCTAAAACCCTTGTATCTTTAACAAAGAAAAGTTATTGTAACAAATAAAAAAGGAAGATGTAAGGAATAGATATAGTTGGATAACAAAATAAGAAATTATAAGGTGTAACAGGTTGGCCACTACATATATTGTTTTAAAGTTAGGGTAAAAAGGCACTTTTTGTGTCACCCTCTATAATATGGACATTTGCCTAGTGTTTTTTTTAATTTAAATCCTCTGAGATTTTTATAAATTTAGCTACTCGAAGAAAATGTTTAATCAAATCGGACTTAAATTAACAAAGTTATTGATAACAAACTTGATCAATATTTTGAGTGTCTCGATTATTTTGCCGGTGAGTGTATTATAGACATTTTACGAAGATTTATTTTTGGCTTCATGGTTGGATTATTATTTATTAATTGCGCTACAAAAAATAGGTACCCTGTTGCATAAAACTATTTAGTTGTATATACATTTTTAAGTTTTAGTCATATCTCAGTCTCCGTTTAGTCATATTAGCAATACCGCTTTACATGTATGAGACGCAGTGGCTATAGAAAATGGTAGAAAGAAACCGTATTTATTACAGCGGTGATGTACCTATTTCATAGCAGCACGTACATTTCGAAAATCAAAGAATCGAAAATTTGGCATATTTTTTTCTCTTCGTTTCATAATTTTCGGCATAAAAAATGTTTTTAAATTTTTGAAATAAGTTATTTCGATGGGCAATTAATTCAATTCTCTACAAAAATTTTCATAAAAAGTATATCGAAATTTTGCCTCGTTTGCAAGATATATTATTTAAAAAAACTGAAGAAGGCGAATTTTCACCCCTATCCCTAATTTCCACCCTCCAATTTAAACTCTGCTCCGCGGGTTTTTCTTCTTAAATGACTCATTGACCGATTCCTGCAATAAAAACCCGTGAACGTCTTAGTACCGTATTGACCTATTTTTTAAAACATAATCAATAGCCTAATTGACGTTTTATATGGCGAAATCAAAATGTTTTACGATGTTATGACTAGTCAAAATTAATAAAATCCTGTCCATTTCACAGCTAGCGCGATGACATGGCGCTTCGCGTAATATCATGTCCACACGCTTTAATAACCTACCACGAATTTCTTCGAAGCAGTGAAATCAGCAACAGATGATTAATCATTGATAATAAGTAGCTATGGCACATCCGGAACTATGAAAATGAAAACATCAAATTAATATGAAATTGTACCTGTTATAGTTTATTAATAAGTATAATCGTGGTAAATTAGTGGTCCAGGTGTATAATTTGTTTTTTTATTTATTTATATTCAATGACCATGTAAATGGAGGAAGAGGGATGTTTGTCATGGCAATAATTTACAACCATCGGCAAAGTTGCTGCTGAAGATGCTGCTGCTGATCGATTTGAATGCTAAAAATTAGAGACCAATTTGAATTTTTAATAGGCCTTAAACAAGAGTTAAAAGGATTTGTGGGAAAAAAAATAAGCTTCTAGATTATTAGAGTGTTCTTTTCAGTATTGTGCGTTAATTTGTGCTAGACGTTAAATCCAAGTCAACAAATTCAACAAAAATACACAATTTGGCTCACCAATTTATATTTAAAGCAAGTCAACATTTATCAACAGTAAAACCATAAGAACTTTTTTAATCGGATAAATTTCTTTGTGTAACAAACTCATTTTAGTCCGGCAGAATGTTGTAAGAATAATGCACACGATGTTAAAAGCGATTTTTTGTCGTATTAGTAGGGACCTAAGGACCATATTCAGAATGGGAGCCCATCGGATCAATCACTTGTATTACCCTGAGGGTTGAAGCCACCCCTTCCCATCTCGGGGGTGGACATGTTTTCTCTCAAAATAGGCGCGGAAATGGATACAGCGACAAATTTTAAGAAAAATATGTTCTATAAAGTTCTGGTATAATCCGAAGTGATAGAAATTCGTTTCTAAAAAAATTTAATTACAGTACCTGTCACAGAAATCCAAGTCTACAGCGAGACTATAACTAGACACTAAGAAAATAAAAATTAAATTAAATATATTAATTACAATGCAGATAGACATTAGAAATATAGTTTATAAATAGGTTACATAGGTTAAGTATGTAAGAAAGACATTAATATAAATTAATAATATTAATTAATATGTTAAGACATAAACTGAAAGTGATAGTGAACAATAAAACTTAATGTGAAAGTTCCATAAACATTGCAAGGACAGGTAAACACCATATTAATATAAGGAATATCAACTGGACATTTAAAATAAAAACGATTTAAAAAAAAACAATTTATTGATAGCAACCAAGAAAACGACAAATGGAGAAAAGGCGGAGAAAAGGCATACTAGTATATTTAACTGTAGTATATACCAATAGATGGAGCCATAAGCTCAGAGCTATTTAAATAATCAAATAGACCTACAGATGGAGCCTTAAACAGATGGAGCCTTAAGCTAACAACTGTGTATAAAGTAGATATAAAAGATATAAAGTAGATATAATAATATATTTCATTTTAAACGTATAGGTAACATTTAAGTCGTATTCACGACAATAGAAATCATCAACACATTGTTGTTTTCTTAAACGCTAATTCGTTATACGTTTGCCGTCTCTTCGTTTAAGTCGGTTTCGTGTTTTTGTTAAAAATATTCTTCATATACCTTATTATCTAAAGTTACAGTGACTGCATATAAAACAGTGGCGACATACGCTTCCGCCGCCATACGTCGCGTCAACAAATAACAAATTTGAAAGGTGATATTACAGTTAAGCCACGTCTTTGCCGCCATTTTGAGGCAAATTGAATTTTTAATTCATAGAATTTAAATAGTCCGCCAGCGGATAAATGCAATCAAAATGTTTCGATGAGCGATTATTTCATTTATTAAGTTATTGTTACATTAAATATGATCACTATTGTCGCCACTGTCCTGTATATAGTCACTGTATCTAAAGTAACCTATTTAACATAACATTTCAAGGACATGATGTGAATGTTATTGTCGATTTGGCGGAACAAATTTCACAGAGCACGACTGGATTCCGAGAATCTTAGATTCAGTACTCGCTAATTGCGGATTAATAATATACCGCCTCGTCTTGGATGTTTAACGACATAAACCAATTGTTAACAAGTTGTTATGCAGGTGGCGATCTCTATAAATAGCATTCTTCATACAATATATATTAAAAACACAGATCAGAACATGCGAAAATACTCTATCCAAATCGTAACAATATTAATTTTAAAAATTATGATTATTTATACAGATTTCTGAATATTCTTTATACTTTTATACCTTGGCATGCGATGTACGTAGAGTTGCAATCGATACTTTACTTAATACCAGCTGAAAACCTCTATAAATCCTAATGATACCATACAATGAGTGGACTGTATTCAATGATCCGGGACCTGTCCTTAAAATCGCCTGTAGGATCCCGTCAAGGCCCGGCATATCCTGCGCTCGCCGTCCGATACCCGGAAGTCTAGACAGATAAACGGCCTTGTTCCGGTTGCCGAGCTTTTAGAGGCCACATTAGACGAAGAACTAAAATGCGGACCTCGATCTAGGAGGCATATTACAATCAATGTTCGGGAAACCGTTTCCTGCGGAGATTTTTTAGCTACACCAGTCTGATAAGTTTTGTACTGCCTGTATTTATAACGGAAAGCTCACGGCATTAGCGTTTTCCGGCTATAGCAAGAGCTGTTTTAAGTTTTGTAAAAAGTTGGTAATGATGCTGTGGGCTATTGTTATTACAACATATTTTTTGGATTGTTGCCATCGTTAGGAGTAATCGTTGTTCCACTTTCCAGAGATTCGCAGTCTCAACTAGTACCTAAGTTGCATGCGGATGCTTTGATGGAAAAAGCAGCTCTTGTGGAAGAAATACGTATAACAGCCAGAATGTTACAAATCATCAAGAACTAACTAAAGGAAAACTAATTAAATAACTAATTTAAATTAAGGAAATTTCTTATTTCTTATCAGGATCAGGATTTCTTATCATATATATAATACGATTTGGTACGTTTCCTTTTAGTAGTTAGCAATTTGAGAACCCGAAATTTATTGTAGGTATATTTGACGATTAACATTGAATTTAAACAGTGACTACGCCTTCCCTTTTGCATGTGTTTAGATGCACATTGGCAGTTCTGTGACGCTAACCTAGGTCACCAGATCTATGGTCTATGCCTTTTCGCTTCCTTTCTGAGCCAAACGCATAGATGGCATAATCATAATGGTTTTTCATGGTGTTAAAAGTTTAAGTGATTTTCTTGGTTAGATAACGTAGTATGTACATTCCGACATAATTAGATAATACAAGGAAATCATTGTACATGTGTTGAGATTTTGGGTAAGTCCGGATATACCATATTAGTGGGATCATATAACTTTTAACGTTGAGGTAAGTCATTTTGTTTCTTGAAAGCTCCCTAGAGTTAATTGAGGGACACAGCGACGCTATCTTTTCGGAGCCGTTTTCCAACTAATTAAGTAAGTTTTACCAAATATAGAGTCACTGAACTTCTCTTTTTTAATTGTAACGAGACTAACTTACCGGTCTCTATTACAGGGTTTCATTGTCTTTCGGCGAGTGTAAGCCACACCACCTTTTACACCACTTTTTTCACCACGTTTTACGCTACCTTTGGAACCACATTTCTTTTGGATTACCTTTGGAACCACCTTTAGGACCAGCTTGCTGATGTCCATCGCCCCTGTACCCTGTACCGGACTTGTTGCATATCACAGATATGCTAGTTTTAGCAGGGACACCCTGTTTGATTGACTTGATATTGCTACGCTACGTGTGTATGCTTAAAAATACAAAATTATTACGAGCCCTCAGCAAACGTTTGGCCAAGTGTCTATAGGTATTCGCCTGGTAACTCGCTGGTTAATCAACATATTTGGGTAGGCATTGCCTCACTAGTTGTATGTATATTGATTAAGGAAAGGTCATCGTGCACGTTGACATTTAAAGCATTTTTCTATATAAGCTGTTTATTATGCTTTTTATACATTTTTCCATGTATAGTACTGACCTTTTTTTATGTAATTTTGAATTCATTTGTTATGTATCACCATTTTTAAATTTCCAATTGTAAAGTAAATCTAGTAGTAAGTATACTGTGTTTATTATTTTTCTTTTCCCAAAACATTACAGAAAGTGCCAGAAAGTGTAATCGATACCCAGGACAATTTGGGGACTAATTGACTTAGTTGCGTATGGTCAGTGGCGTCCACGGGAATTTTATTTTTATTTTTATTAAGAACTGAGCTAGCTTAGGCAAACTTTCTATTGCCCACTTTAAATCGCTATTAAATGTACTATAAGGGGTAATAAAGTGCTCTGAGTCTTGCCGACATTATTTGCCATTCAGAATACGAGTTGCTGCTGTGACGAAAATAATAATTTTCCGTAATAATTATTTTCAAAAAGCAGCAGGAAAAGAGAGCACGAGTTTTATTCGGTACAATTCATCAATCGCAATTAAACAAAAATGATCATTTTGAAAGGAAATAAAATATTATGTAATTAAATTAATGCTAAGTGTGTTTATTATATATTTGACGTTTATCTGACATAATTTAACACCATTGAAAAGGAGAATAGTAATAACATTTACAAGAATTGTGTATATAATAATTATTATTGCAATTCTTATTCTTATTTTTATTGCAATCTTACATCAATTAAAAGCATTGTTGATTGTTCTTTAAAAATAAAATTCTTAGTTTTTTTGCCGCGTTGTCCTGATAATCCTAATTTATTTTAAAACTCATTTTTTGACTAAAATTAAATAGGTATATTTAGTAGGTACTTTCATAATGGTATTTAATTATTTTCAAATGTATAAATACGATTTACATACAAACATTTTACGTTATCATTAAATTAATGCTCAAAACGTTATAAATTTTCGCCGAAAATGTCTTGTTTTGTTTTGATTTTGTTGTTTCAACAAATTCAATTAAACTCTTCTAGGTACGTACTACTACAATTAACATAAGAAACTACAATTTGAAAACATAAAATGGTCCAAAAAAAATTGAAACATCGATTAATATCGATTTTTCTCGAAATCCTCTAGTATTTTATGCTTTAAGACTGGCTGAAGTTCATGTTTAATCTTTTTGTCATAAAAAAAAGTGTTTTCTGTATTAAGCAAGAGCGTGGGCTAAGTCTAATATATCTAGGCGTATATTATATCGCTTCTTTATCGCAATAATTAACTATGTGTTTAATTATTATTGTACTTTATCTCTTTAATTTTAAAATTAACTTAATCGTTAATGGTTATCGTACCTTAACAATACAATACATGACCTTAACAATACACGTACCTTAACAATACACGTATCACGTACCTACTCTATAATAACGAATAATTTCCTTTGTTTATCTCAATTTCCACTTGGAAATCACCATAGGCCTTAGCCTATATTTTCGTTATTATAGTTATAATTATAGTTATAATTATAGTTATAATTATAGTTATAATTATAGTTATAATTATAGTTAAAATTATAGTTATAATATTGTGATTTATTTAATATGAATGCTTATTAAACTATGTCTAATTATAAACAAATATATATTAAAGCATCTCCGAAAATGGGAGTCGAGACTTTTAATCTAGAAGAAAAACACACTAGTGGAACGTAGACTGACCAAGACAAAGTGGTATTATACGTCCGTAGTGAAAATAAAGTGTATATAACATAGTATATATTCAAAGATTGCAAAATTAATATATGCATTGTTTTATATCATAAACTATAGTAAAAATATAAAAAGCATAAATAATAACATTACGTGATTGGTTGACAGTTAACTACAATGTTTAAGGAAATACTAGTAACTGAGGAAGTATTTTTTGTTTCTGTAGAGGCACTTCCTCAACTATAGATAATCATGCAAGAAGAGTTCAAAAAAGGCACTGAAACCGGTGGCCACCGGTGTTGAGTAAAATTCTAGGTAATTGTTGAAATTTGGGCATGATGGTAATTGCACGTGTTTTAAACATATTATGTAAAGTATATAAATATAAAGTAATAGTGGTAGAAATATAAAGTAATAGTGGTTTAACCAAGTAGTAATTAATAGGTTTAGGGTGTATTCTAGTTACTTATTCAGTGATTTTTGTCATATCTAGATAAAGATTTCCAAGCAGTTAATCAACATATCAACAAGTTAGTATATTTACAAGGAGACATCGCATTTCACGAGTATTGTTCCTGATTTCTCCGTAACTCTCGAGGCAGTTCACAGAACGAAGACGTATTACAGTTTTCCCAACGCGAACCAACGCGAAAGCCATTGCAGTTGCAGCACACCGCCAATAGAGGTCACCACAGAAGTGCTTCAGTGCTGTGCGCGAGTGAGTGTTTTTGTTTACAAAGGATTAACTTTGCAATATAATGCTATAATATTTGTTATAATATATAACAATATTGCTTCTTTCCTAATATATGTCCAACATTGTTCGTCAAGGATTTTGATATCCCATGTTTTTAGTAATCTAAGGTATGATATGTTGTCTCAGGATAAATTAAGTTTTGTTTTTTGTTCGATGGTATTGATTCACCAGCAAAATATAAATATCTTGAATAAATCGATGTCCTAATTAAATGCAAGCCAATCTCTTTTATTCTAGAATAAATTCAATATTTATAAAGAAAATACATATTACACATATTTGAGGAGTTTTAAGTTTAGCTTTAACAATAAATAATTATCTTCTGTGGCTTAAAATTGAAATCTTTAAAAAACCATATACATAATACAACTTGAGGGTGTTTACATGCTCTATTTATATAATTATAAAATTGACATACATACAGATCAATAATAAATTCAAAATTGTTCATTGTGAACTGGCGCCTATTCAACAAAGAATCTACTAGAATATAAGCTAATTAAAGTGAGCATCTTCTATATATTGTGATGTTTTTATTATATATATATATATATATATATATATATATATATATATATATATATATATATATATATATATATATATATATATATATATATATATATATATATATAAAGGAAATAATATAAGGCATGCCTTTAAAAATAATGCAAATTGTTTTTCAAATACATGGATAACGACACCAGAGAGGTCTTATTCAACAAACGATCTTGCATTATAAATAATAGAAACGGGCCTGGTAACAGATACGATCTCGTTATTGATCCACACAAGGGCCGTACAATGTGTTTACTTTGAAATGTGCCCCAAATAAGCATTAAAAGCGTTTAATTAATGCATTCGAAATAAATACGTAAACGTTCGCGTATATCATTTTGATGATATTATAAATAATAAAGTTGCATGTCGAACACCTTGCCTCTAGAATTTAATTAATAATAATTAACATCAGGCGAAATTGTCGCTTGTTAATTAATATGCTTGTTTATTAATCCCTATTTAGCGAAGTATACTTTATAAAGTGGCCACATTTTTAAAAAATTCGGAAAATTGTGAATTAATAATATTAATATGAACATATTTTGTATACAGTTATTGTTTTTTTATCATACAAGCTAGAGGAATCATATACCAGCATTTTTAAACAAACAAAATATAAAAAAACATATTTTGTTTGACAATCTAAATCTTAGTTTATAGACGTAAAATATCCATGAAGCGAGTTAATTCTCGAAACAATCTCTGGAAACTGGAAACGATATTAATATATTATACGACCCATCTTTATACAACCGGAGATATGAGAACATGATTTTAATATACATAATTATACAATTTTCTAAACTCTCTTCGCGAAGTTTGTAATTACCATTTCATAGCTAAATGTTCTGGATGTAATTCCTAAATATTTATATTTAAGCTAGTGTCGCTATTATTTATCACTTCAAACCTAACATTAAGCATATTATATAGTTTTCGTTTAATTTTTTCACCATCAATATTCCATATGCTGAAAAAGCATGTTAAATTATATATAATATTTTAACGATGGTAATTTACTACTTTATCTAAAATTATAAATTTTTTAACATTATACCATTATCAACGGATATACCATAATTATTAAAAACTAATAAGTCAACTATTGACAATATTTTCACGTAAAAACTTTTTCATTGCGATATTTCGGATCACTTCTGGAAAGATTTTTTGCTCAACATAGGTACCTAGTAATATAAATAGTATAGTAATAAATTATAACTAATTTCTGTGATTTGTTATCATTCAGTTTAAGTTTGTTCGATGAGAACCACATACCTGCCTTTTTTATAATTTCATCGATACTTTTCAATAAAATAAGATAGGTTGATTTTGAAGTTATTAAAGTTGTTTCGTCTGCGAAAAGTATACATTTCTGTGGATGAATTAGATGGATTAAATCATTTATAAATATTATAAATAACAGTGGCCCCAAGACTGGCCCTTGGCCCCTGGAAGTAATATCATCAATGCTTAAGCACAGTTTTCTATTACTTAGATATGATTTAATTAGTGACAAAGCCACACTCCTTATGCCGTAACAAGATAACTTCAATAAAAGTAGATCATGGGGAACGCAGTCAAATACTTTAGTGAGGTCACATAAAGCAATAACTGAGTGCATTCCTTCCTCAAAACCCTGAACTATGCTGCTTACCACCTGGTGCACAGCTTTTGTTCTAGAGTGCTTTGGTCGAAAACCAAACTTACACTTCGCTATTAAAGAGTTGCATTCGAAATACTATGTTAGTGTCCGTTTCAAAATAATTTCTATCACTTTGCTAAAAATAGGTATAATTGAAATAGGTCGGTAATTGTCAACAATGTCTATATCACCCTTTTTATAAAGGGGAGTAATTTTAGTTATTTTAAACGAATATGAGAAAACACCTTCGCTTAAACATCTATTTATTAATGAGGTAAGAGGGTACAATGTTATATCAATAGTATCTTTAATTATTTGGCTATTTAAAGAATACAAATCAAAATATGTAGAATTTTTTAATGACTTGACGCATCTAGAACGAGATATATTTTTTGTTTACAATAAAATATGTGTTGCTATCTGGCATCGATGAAAACATATTAGCTGCAGAACTAAAATAGCTATTGAAGTCAACTTAATACAGTACCGAACTAGTTTTAAATGATTCCGTCTTATTTCGTTCGTGGTTTAATAATCGCCAACTATCTCTGGGTTTGTTACTAGAATTAGTAATATATCGATCGTAACATCTTTTTTAGACTTTTTAATTGCTATTTTAAATTCCTTTTGTATTTTTTTATCAACTATAAGTTTGTCAGGATACTATTTGTGTCACAGATCAGCTTTACACAGAATATTGTGTCACGCATATTACGTAAGGTATCATTAAACCATTTAACTGGTGGTTGATTTATGCGGGGTTATTTTTTTTAATGGAAAATTCAACAACACCAAGTTTTGGTATATTTTAAGAAGAAATTCTGGCAAAAATTTATACTGACTTGATTGTATAAAAATATACTCCATCCATACTTATAATCCAATCTATAATTTTTCGTAGTCCGCCTCTTCAATCCGGCTAAGTAAAAATATCATCACGATTTATTTTCAAACTCAAACAATATTTTTAAAATCACATGGAATATCATAAAAAGCGAAAGCAGTTCTTCAGGGCCTAATAATCTACCTAAATCCTTCACAAATAAGGACGGAATACAATTTTTTCAATACAAAGTAAATCGTGTCTTCCGTAAAAACACCTATATCTAACTCTCTTTTTTTTGAAATTCTTTCAAAGTAAGATGAAATATCTAAAACTATCTTATGAGTAAGCAAAAAAATCAGATGCAGACGGTATTCCCTGTTCCCCCATTAAGCACGTTGACGACTTTTTGGCGGAGCCATTGACTTATCTTGTTAATCTATCCTTTAAAGAAGGATTATTTCCAAATAACTTCAACTAAAAAAATCAGTAGTCGTCCCGACACACAAAAAAGCGATAGAAGCCTAATGGCAAATTATCGTGGAATATCGCTCTACAGTTTTTTCAAAAATATTCGGAAAATGTTTTTATAAAAGACTAGAGCAGTTTTCCAGTTTGGATTTCGTAAAAATCACTCAACACAAGACGCTATTATATCTCTCTATACTCACGTACTTTAAAATTTTGTTGAAAACAGTAATTTACATTTTGCTAACAATCACAATGTCAACAAAATGATATTAGGTCGTAAATATGGTTGCTTGGGATGTTATTGTTTCTTCTTCAAAAATAGTTTGTCTTGCCTCTTTGGAAACATCAATATTATTGATTTCGTTTAAAAAGAAAAAAGGGTAACAGCTGCAGACATGTTTTTCATACGGAAACCAACTAATCAACCTGAGGAGTGTTAGCTAAATCACCCCGCATGCAAAATGTTTTGCATGGAACATATTCTCTTAAATAATGATGTGTTAATAATGGGAAATAATGTAGATAACGACATTCTTGATAAAGGTCCCCTATAATAAATAATGACCTAGACAAATTATCTACTTGCCGTAATGAATTAATTAATTCTGAGAATCGTTAGTCTAATATCAATCAAGTGCACTTATTTTACAAACTACATGTATTATAAGAACAGACGTAGTGCATCAACTAAAGAAATTAGAAAATATATATGATCCGTTCATTATATTAACTTACTTTCATTTATTTTTGTACGATCGAAGTATACTGGATAGGTCAACTGTATTAACGTTACAAAATTTGCCCATATTATTACCAGTATTACCACATCGCAATTTATATTATTTACAGAATACTGTTGAAAACTGACATCGCCTTCCTGGGAATGGAAACGTTATGATGCATTATCGGTATAATTAGGTGCATTTACAAGACAATACAATATGACAAATTATTGTAAAAAATTTAATTACTATTTTTAATCTGTATTTCCGTATAGCTGTCTATTTTGCAATGCCAAGTTGCTACTACTTGCTTCGACTAATTATTAGCAATTAAAAGTTTTAAAAAATAGGGGAGAGGCAGTGTATTGTTTTTTGTTTTGTGTGTGGATTTTTTTCTCTACATAGGTAATCAGTACTTGATTGACATATACTTTGATAACCTTTGGTATATCATTGTATCATTGTTAACATGGTGGTCTTTCATTACTGCTGTTGATTCAAATATCGTGGATAATGTTCAAGGGCAATTTTTTTTCAACTTTGGTGTGTCTTTAAATGCAGGATTTTGCTAAATTTTTGTTACTATTTTATTATTACTACTATTTTTTATTTATATTATATTATATTTTTTAGCTCATTTTACTTATTACTTAGTACTTATTTTATTTTATTATTATTTTAAGGTTTACATCAAATTAATTTTCAAAAGTGAATTTTGTAAGAAATTTTATCTGCTTTCATTTCGGAAAGAATAAAATTTTCCCATTTCGGTGTAGTTTGTGAGCTATATTCAAAAAACTGAAAAAAGGGCCGCAATGTCGAGGTTTTTCTCCTACGTGTCACCTTAAACACACCACCCTACAAGCAATTCTCTTTCTGTCGGGCCCCATAACCAATTCAGGGTATGTATTGACAATACATAGCGCTTCATTATTAAGTTAAAGAAGTATAGATTTGCTGGCAAGTGCTAGGTCAGTTAAGTTTCTTTTCTTTTCCTCAGACGCAGTCCCTTTTTAATAGCTCAGAGACTTCACACAGTCTATTATGCCAGTTTATAACTTATTAATTAATTACAAACTGTCATACTAGACTGTGTGACGCTCTCTGTTCTGTGCGGAGTTTTCATGCCAGCGCCACTGTCTGTTTATAGTGCAGACAGACCACTTTTCCTTACAGGCAGTTCTGTATGGGCCACGGGTAGCTGCGAGAGGAGACAGGCAGTAATTCCAGGGGTCACGTGATTTATATATAGACCTTATCTAAAAGAATACACAGGTATATGGTTGCAACAAGTTTATTATCAGTGATTCTTCAGAACATCTATTTCTAATTTTACCTTTTTATAGTAAACCATCTACACATACTATCTACAGGTAATTCAGTCTGCCTACGTCATACTTGGTTAATGATTAAGCGAAACATATCTGGAGTTAGCGTAGCGCGAGGAAATCGTGGCACGAGAAAATACTATGACGGGGAGAAAATAGTATAATCAGCTGGTTTGGGGATGATAATGAATGACTGCACTGGTGAAATGGGGGTTGTAGCGAAAGCTTAAGCAATAAGCGACTATCAGACAGGTGGTTGGTTACGGTTACAGTTGAAGGGAGAAAGCAACAGTATAAGCAAAATGCATGCGGATAAACGAAATGATCGAATGTTCGAGAACTCAGGTTTTAATCCACAATGGCAATTTAAATTAATGGACTTACAACAGGTAAACTGAGCGAGCGTGTATTACTAAACTGAAAATGTACACCTACGAATGTCGGCGTCTGTGGGACAAGAAGGCCTTGCGACTGATGTCCACCTGGAACGTTGACAAGAAGGTCTTTCGACCGATGTCAACTTGGACCGTTGACAAGAAGGCCTTTCGACCGATGTCAACTTGGAACGCTAGCAAGAAGGCCTTTCGACCGATGCCAACCTCGGACGTTGACAGGAAGGCCTTTCGACCGATGTCAACAGCTACGAATAAGAAGGCCTCGCGACCAATGTTTGCAGAAACCGCGTGCTCACTCCAGTCTGGTATGGATTCTGGATGTCGTACTTTCTGAGTCCTGTACTGCGCGTATGGGGCTTACTTCTCGTCTCGGATAACTGGTGGAAAAGCTCGGTCAGGCTAGTCAGGTAGGCGGAGCTGCTGCTGCTGGGGCTTCTGTATGCTGGGAGTCTTGGACAGAGACTGCCTGTTTCCGTGTAGGAGCTCTGGTTTTAATCAATTTTCGGCGAGGTAGGGACCGACTCCCTCACCACGCATTTCCGAAGAGTTATCGTGTGTGCTCGATATTGCTCCGGCGCGGCGCGGCGTTCGATGATATCTAGCCTGCCTGGGGCTAATTTTCTTGGTATTGGAAATCGAGGTTTCCCAGAAAATATTTATTTGTATGCACGATGTAAGCAGAACTGAATTGGAAATAAAATAAGTGTTTATAGAAACGGGTTCATACGGCCAATATTAACGAATAAATGAGAAAATATATTTAGTACCTAGCTTAATAAATAAAGAAAAATATAATAAATATAAATATATAATAAAATAAAAAATTTAATTGTAACAGTAAAACCTACTTAGCGAGTGGAAAAATATTTCCACTTCATTACACCTGTATGTCAGTCGTGCTTAAGGTTTTGAGAACGAAAACGGATAAATCCGCTATACATTATAAATCTATATAATTTTATATTTAGTTATATTATTAGTTTTTTTCTGTCGTTATCAACGTTACATAAAAACAAGGTTCACTTCTTAATAGTAACTTTGAATGGAATGACGTAGTTAGTTTTTATCTGATGTTTCGTATTCTTAAAGCATTTTCCATGCTAAGTTTAAAGTGTCTCTTGGGCTGGTTTGATTACGTTTGGCATACAAATCAGTCTTAATCGCGAATCGCGATTCTCCGCGAGAGAGAGAGAGAGAGAGAGAAAGAGAGAGAGAGAGAGAGAGAGAGAGAGAGAAAGAGAGAGAGAGAGAGAAAGAGAGAGATACAATGTCGGTTAAATAAAGGTAAAGTTGCATATGGGATCAACACATTTATCCAAAAAAATTGATTCGTGTTTTTAATATTAGAAACAATCCCATTATGTCGGAACGTACATACTATGTTATATAACCAAGAAAATCACTTAAACTTTTAACACGATGAAAAACCGCTAGTTTAAAGTGTCTCTTGGGCTGGTTTGATTACGTTTGGCATACAAATCAGTCTTAATCGCGAAGATTCTCCGCGAGAGAGAGAGAGAGAGAAAGAGAGAGAGAGAAAGAGAGAGAGAGAGAGAGAAAGAGAGAGAGAGAGAGAGAAAGAGAGAGATACAATGTCGGTTAAATAAAGGTAAAGTTGCATATGGGATCAACACATTTATCCAAAAAAATTGATTCGTGTTTTTAATATTAGAAACAATCGAAATTTTCGAAAACTGTTATTAGAAATAAATGCTATTGACGATTTTCAAAAGCCATTTTGTTCGTCCCTTAATTACCCAACTTTGCCACAATTTAACCGACTTTGTTTCTCTTACCGTTGCCGAGATCCCGTGCATAGCATCGAATATGAAGCACCCTGTATATCGGGAGATAGAGAATTAAATTTTGCATTAGGTACCTTGCTTTAGAAAAAATGTGTCTCATTTGAAATACAACAAATTTCGTGGTCGTGAAACGTCAAAAACTGAACACAAAACAATTGTAAACAATCCTAAAATAAAAAATACCCTAATTAATGTAGCTCTCAGGCTACCTATATGTTGGCGTAACTTGTTTTACATAAAAGATACAACGGTCTCGTAGCAAGCTACAATTAATAGAGCTGCTGATATTTTCTTTAGAAACGTATGAAAATGATCAACTTATTTTTATAACAAGCTATGAAAAATTGAAATTAAAAGAGCCGTATTGCAAAAAAAATAAATGTGGTTAGACCTGAAGAATTTTTTTGATATTTTTTTGTATAAAATATATCAACACTATACGTAAAAAACAAATTTCATATTTTGTCTAATGCCTCCGAAACACAGAAGAATCTTGAATTTTCATGGAGCATTTATTATCCATCAAAATGGGAAACTTTTTCGTATTTAACCAACTTTGTATCTATTGTGGTTTACGACATCTCTGTCTGTATATGCAAATTAAATCCGGGCCAGCCTGTATATGCAATAAGAACTAATTTCTTTAAAATAAATACTAAAGAATATCAAAACCTGACATTTATCCATACATGATCGATTACGGAGTTCACCTACAAAATTACAGGGATCATTTCAGCTGATACACAACTAAATATAGATTTCTGGAATTACCTTATTTAAAAGGTATCAGCTGCCTGACTCATTATTTCGGCAACTGCTACCTCAGATGACACCTGCCGCTCAGATATATCCCTAGCTTGCCAACTTATAATTGCGAGCGAATAATTATAACAACACTTAAATGGTTAATTGGAACTCGTTTTAACGCTCACCAAATACATTTATTTTTTAAGAACGGTTTTTATATGCCTGAATTTGTTTCGTTTAATATTATTTATTAAGTCATTAGCGGGCGAAATTTGATAAAAGGATAATGAATGGCAGGTAATAATTCATATTTCTCCATGGGTGAATATTTAAATCCCTGTTTTTCACGTATACGTGTAGTAATATAATCCAAAGTACCGTATCCTTCATACTTCATTGTAATTATTATATTATTATTGTATATGGTGAGCTACGGTGAGTGGCCCAATAATTTTTTTCAGAACATTTGTGAATGTTCAAAAATCGTTTTTGTTGCATATCTCTGTGGTTTTTGGCTTTACAAAAAAAAGTTGACATAAAAAAAGAGTACGACAAAACACACGTTCATTTAAGTTCATTAGATTAAGCTTCGATGCTAAACTAAACTGGAATCTTTACCTTGAAAGAAGAATAAATAAGGCCTACATATCATATCAGCAGTGTCACTGAACCGTAGGGAAAACCTGGGGAACGAAACCCAGGGTGGTAAATGATATCTTTTTTACAGGCATGTGCAGATGGTATTCCGCCTCGGCTTGTGTCAGGCGAATACCTATAGACACGTGGTCAAACGTTTGCTGAGAGCTGGATCTCTCATGTGACTACACCGGTACAGGGTCGCTGGGCTTCAGCAAGCTGGTCCTAAAGGTGGTTCCAAAGGTAGTCCAAAAGAAATGTGGTTCCAGAGGTAGTGTAAAACGTGGTGGAAAAGGTGGTCTAAAAGGTTACACTCGCCGAAACACAATGTAGCCTTAATTAGTTGAAAAGCGGCTTCGAAAAGATAGTTTCGCTGTGTCCCTCAATTAACTCTATGCAGTTCAACGCAACGCAGGCTCTCAACATTACAAGTTATATGATCCCACTAATGTGGTATATGCGGACTTATCCAAAATCTCAACACATGTAGGTACAATGATTTCCTTGTATTATCCCATTATGCCGGAACGTATATACTACGTTATGTAACCAATAAAACCACTTAAACTTTTAACATAATGATAAACCACTATGCCATCTACGTGTTCGGCTCAGAATAAGGGAAGCTAAAAGACATAGACCAAGACCATAGATCTGTTGACCTAGGTTAGCGTGACAAAACGGCCAATGTTCAACGCACAAAACAATAAGGCGACACAGATATGCATTATGATATTTGTGTTAAAGATATGACAAAGTATCTATTAAATGCGCTGTTGCAATATTGATGTAATCGACTAATAAAAGTAATATGCAGACCTGAATTATTAAACACATGCAAAAGGGAACGCGTAGTCACCGTTTAAAATCAATGTTATCCGTCAAATATACCTACAATAAATTTCGGATACTCAACTAATAAAAGTTCACGTAACATAATCTTATCTGAGTGGCAGCAAGTCGTCCAGTAAGGTAGGTTTCTCTAGCAAGTCTACGTATATAGTTGAAAGATTTCAACTCGGTGGAGGCAAATCCCACGACGGGTTGAGGTGGAGTTACAGATGAAGTTCCCAAGTTACCCAATTACGAGTGCGAATGTTACAAAAATGATCCGGGTTACAAGATGTCAAAGTTACTAATTGTCGAGGTTACTAGAAGGCGAGGTTACTAGATGTCCAGGTTACAAGATGGAGTTACTACACTCGACGTAAGAAGCTGAGTTGATTGAAGCTGCTTCGAAAGATTGTCTAATGTTATGTGTCCCTCCATCAACACTAGGAATTTAACGCGGCTCTATTTCAAGAAGTTGAAACCGATATGCCATCGAATGTGTGCGGTTAACAAACCGCAAGACCACAGTGATTTTCTTATTAAATCCCACATTATCGTGGAAATAACAACGTATTTATTCTTATAAGAAAACACTTATTAAACTTGAATTATGTCGCGTCACCACGCGTTCACGAGGCAAAGGGAAGAAGGAAAGAAAAACTGGCTTCGTCCTACATGCCCAGACAACAGCCTTGAAATAGGTCATGTGCCATCTGCGGACAGCCTAAACGCCTCCCTTTTATCTGAATGGTAGGTAACGATGCATATATTTTCTTAAAGAAAAAGAATCGGGTTTCCAACAGGTGTAGGTGTTGTTCCTCTTAAATCTTAAAATTTTTGATTAGGAAAATCAAAAAGGAAATGACCTATTATAATTACTCGTATATTTTTCCGATAATTTCTGACAACTTTAAAAATCGACAACAGAGGCAAGAAAAACTTGAAGAAAATACTAAATATATAAATACTTATTTAATAGGTTTTAGTCCTTTTTACTAGGTCCCTTATAAATTCAAGCTGGGCCTAATAAAAACTTCATAATAAATGTCGTAATAGGGCATAAACCATAAACGTTGTTAGTTCGATGGTTGGTACGGTGCGGAGTTCTAGTGGGTGTGTCCGGATTTAGGGAATCATTTCGGGGAAAGTCGCCCTGGCAACGCAACGCCTGGAACCACAAAACGGGCTGAAAAATATATGAAGCCGGGAAATTTGAGGGTGGAACGCCTTCGGAGAAGTAAATTTAAACTTTTGACGACTTTTGTTCATATTGATTGTTGAAAAATATATTTTTTTCTTTATATTTCATCTGGAGTAAATAATTCATTTTTAATTACAGTTTGAATATACTTCGATGTATTATTCATCCAAAATGATCATTATGCGACGAATATTAGACTTGTAAATTACAGTATGGTGACTATACCATACTATAATGATATCACTACATCATAAATTTTAAGTTATGATTACGATACGTGCTGAAGTTTCATAAAAAACTCGAGCCAAAATTATGGAATAACTAAAAACGTACGAATCATGGAATCATATACCGTCGTCGCCTCCCAAAAGTGCAGGGCATATTTTTCTACTTTGATTGTGACTTTGAATCATAGTTGTCTCATAATTATTCAATTTATACTACAAAATAATTTAATTCTGAACATTATGTCATATTAATAAATTAACTTAGCAAAATATTAACAGAATATGCCAAGACATTTAAATGATGCGCAAAGGGCGAGGTCTATAGCCAAAATTTAAGAAAAATGTTCCCTGGCTAAAGTAACCGCTTATTTTAATATTATCAAAAGCTGCATATTTAAAAGTAAAAAGACATGGGACAAGGAACATAGAATACAAAGGGCAGCAAGAATAGGAATTGGTAAAGTTTCCAATGAAATTCAAAATAACGCTCTGATTGAATATATTCAACAACATCTTCTCGAAACATCTGCTAATGCACGAGAAGAGAGTTAATGGGCACGCAATTCAGACTAAATACTTAGCTGTGATTGATTATGCCTGTGCTAACGGCATTGCAATGTTGAGTTTTCCACCACAATGCACCTACCGTCTTCAACCACTGGATATTAGTTTCATGGGACCATTGAGCACGTTCTACAGTCAAGAGGTAAATACATGGTTGCGTAACAATCCTGGCTAAGTTGTAACCCAGTTTCAGATTGCCAAACTGTTTGGTGCAGCATTCGCTAAAGCTGCTACGGTCCAGAACGCTCTGGGAGGATTTAGGAAGACCGGAATTTATCCAACCTACCCCTATATTTGGGGAGACTGACTTCGCTATAGCCGAGACCACTCAAAGGCAAGTCTAAACAGGGCTACAAACAGAAGCGATAGGAATAGGTAATGTAAACTCAGAGCTACAAATAGAAACAGTAGGAAGAGATCATGCAAACTCCACGAACACAGAAACTCTAGAGGACGAAGACAACATTATAGGACAAAGAAGTGAAAATGGGAATGAAGAAATGCAACAACAAATAATTTTCAACTCACAACCAGGACCTTCAGGTCTGTGCCCAAACTTTTCGATGAAGCCAGAAATCCTTTTTGGAAATTTTTGGAAATTAGTGAGAGCCCTAAATAATCGGAAATACTATTTCGGCGACAACAATAGGCAAATCTAAAGATTTTCTTGCCAATTTTGCCAATACAGTCGCACAAGTAGGTGGAACTTGTGACAGCAATATAATTCTTAATAATTATGTAGAGAAAAAGTATTGTGTCGGCGGTAACGAATTTGCGTTCACCGAAGTTACATCAGAACAAATTGAAACAATTATTCTTCAACTAAAATCTTGTGCTAAAGGCTCTGACGGCAGCGATGTAAAAATGAGTTTGCTCGTCTCTCCCCACTTGAATAACCATCTAACTTTTCTTATGTGCTATCTCGTGGGCTGTTTCCAGCAGCCTGGAAAACGCAAATATCATCCCTATTTCTAAAAACCAAAATCCCACCCATATAACTCACTTCAGGCTTATTGGCATTTTAAATCATGTCGAAAATCCAAGAAAAAATTGTTTCTCAACAAGTAAACGCATACCTTAATGAATATAATATTTGACCTGTTACTCAGTCTGGTTTTAGATCACAACACAGTACTTGTACGGCAATGCAATGAGATATTTAAAGAAACCGATGGTAATAACAATGTTTGTCTTATACTTTTAGATTTTAGTAAGGCCTTCGATATCTTAGATCATACAACCCTCTATTTAAAATTAAAATATTTCGGATTCTCGGAAATAGCAGTTAATTTTTTCCGAAATTATCTTACTTGTAGGCGCCAGAGACTGATTTTGAACGATGATATATCTGATGAGTTTTATGATATAACCAAAAGGGTTCCTCGGGGTAGTATTTTAGGACCTATACTATTTTGCATTTACACGGCAGATTTTTATAATTACCTTAAATATTGTCAATCGCATCAATGCGCTAATGATACTCAGGTATATTTTCGCTTTAGTTTTGAAACCTTACCCTTGGCTGTCACAAAATTAATACTGACTTGGACACTATTTCTGAAGTATCTTTAGCTCATAAGCTTGTGTTAAATCAGTCTAAAACTGAATTGTTAGTTTTCGGAAGCAAGAAAGATCTTGTTATTAAATACTGACTTCAATATTATGTTAAATGGTCATCGTATGGTTCCCAGTGAAAGCTCTAAGAATTTGGGTTTAAGGCTGGACACCTCTCTTCGATTTTATAAACACGTGAGCCATCTTATACAAAAATCATTTGCCAAACTTAAGGTGTTATACATGCACAGAGACTAACTACCTTAGTCCGAATAACTTGATAGATAATAACATTGAATTTTGGAATAATGTGTTTTTTCTGATGAAAAACATTTCAATCTCATCACAGTGGTCGGCTCCGTGTTTATAGAACCATAAATACTAGGTTCCCGGAAATTCATACGAGGTCCATCAATGTCAGTGGGCTCCTTTCAATGGGCATGGATAAGTGTTCATGGGCCCGGAATTTGTTGGACTTTTAGGACTTATTTACAATTTTTGTTAATAGGATAATTGCCCAGTTCATACCGCACGAATAGTAAGAGATTGGATGGGTCATAATGATATTAATCTTTTACCTGGGCCCGCAAAAAGTCCAGACTTGAATCCTATCGAAAACGTTTGGGGTTCCGTAACTAAACATATTTATAAACAACGTTTCACAGCAAAATAATTTCAATTTGAATATTTGAAGGTAGGTATTTAATTTTGCATCAATATATCTTCTCTCTATATGGTCGAAGATCGTAATATCATTATACATTATAAAGATACAACTTTAATATCTACATTTATCCAGCAAATCATGGCAGATGAAAGTAAGAAGCAAACTTATTGTTCAAACTTTACTCCTGAGGAAAAATAACTGTTATAATTTAAATTGCAGAATAAAAACACGAAATAAATATAAAGATTGATGGGATGACATCTGAGGAGAAAAATAGGGCGTGGGTAGAAATCGTAACAGATACGAGGTCTCCAAATATGGTAAAAAGGTCAAAAGGTCACTAAAAAACGGTTTAAAAAGCAAGAAAAATTTGAGGCAAAAAATTGCCGATGAAAGGAAATCTAGATACATGACCAGTGGTGACCCTGCTCCTGTAGAGATTTTTCTTGAAATGACGATTTTCTAATTAATTTCATAATTAATACCAAAATTTATGTATGTACCTATATATGGTTTATTAAATCCAAATGATGTTATGTTGGCCCAAACACCCAGAGGAGTATGCATTGTCCTGTATATATTTATGTAAAATATGTGTTTAATTATTAAATTCCCTCATTTTAAATCTTGCTTTAATTCTGCTATTATTGTTACAGATGGTGGGTATTATCAAGAATCATGAGCGCTACCGGGCCATCTTGCCACAATATCTCTAGTTTTTAAATTACTGTCCCCTATGGCTTGGACATTTATTGAAAAAAATGTGCTATAAGAAAAGCCTAAAAGCGCATAAAATACCTAATAATGCCTAAAATTTTTATAAAATAATGAAACATAACCTATTTTTGACTAGACTTAACGTTAAACTCCGTCTAAGCCCTAGAAATTGTCGACTTTAAAGTCGAACTTAACACATTAATGCGGGCTTTAATACATGGTGCAACGTAAATGTGTCAAAATAAGTCTGTCTTAAATTTAATCCAGGATTAAGACTACGGTGCACTAGGCCATAAGGGATTTACATCCCTTACTTAAATAACACTTACGTGTTATTTAACAGTCGAAGATGATTTTGCGCCCGAGCGAAGCAAAGGGTTGATCGAAGAGGGTCTATCGAATGGCCTGATCGATCGCCTGATTTAACCCCATTGGAATTATCCCTTTGGCGTTACTTGAAAAGCAAAGTTTACTCCTCAAATTGAGGAATCTGGAAGAACTGAAGGAACGAATACGGCACCGCAAAAGAGCAGTGTGTCCGATTGTTTCAAATAATTTGTGGGCGGAAACATTCAATCGTAGAGTTGTGCTTAAGAGAGAACGGTCGCAATTTCGAACATTATTTAATTTGGATTAATATTTATTTATTTCTACGTACCTATTCTTTTTCATCTATTCTCTGTTTTGTTCTTTGTTTCTTACTACGTTTTACTCTTAGTTTTCTTGAGTTGAGTTGTTCATTGTTTACTGTATTCTTATTAATATTTTGCACTACAGATGAGTATTCGATGCTTCTTGAAAAGGAAAAATGACGGTTATAGGCCAAAAAAATCCAGTGTTGCCACATGGAAAGAATTGCACGAGTTTTTTGAAAAAGCTGATGAAAACTCATGCTTACCGATGAAGGTAGAGCCACTACCTTCATCAGTAAGCGGTTTATAATGAAACCGATGAAACCGAAACATGAAAATGACCGTATCAATAACCGTAATGTAACAATAATGAATAACATTGCAGGAATAAAAATCCCGGATTAAAAAAATGGGATGTCGCGTACATTTACAGTAACAGAATGTATCGAATCAACAGCCTGTAATTTGCGGATTTCAAAGAAGTATATCGCCATTAGAACCGAAATTATTCTACAATATATGTACATTGCTCACACTGTTCCCATATTTACATTGGACAAACTAACAGGTATATTTATGATAGAGTCTACGAACATCTTTTTGCAGTTAAAAGATTAAATATAGAATATAATATATAGACAAAAATGGCGGATAAAAGTTTTGGAACCTCTGGTTCAAACCATACATTTTGCAGATTACAAATGAAATGGTTCCCAGATATAGAGCTTCTTAAGCCTAGTGTACATATGATAGTAATGTAATTATGCTTAGGTAATATACAAATTCTACCACCATACGTTATCTACACAGCGCAGCACCACAAGTTTAAAGAACGGGCAACCATACTTCTAGAAGCTTCTTTTATTAAGCGAAGTTTTTTGCGCGGATACTTAAAATATCCGATATTATTATAGTCGTGATGGAAATTAATATTAAATATTTGTTTGTAAGACCGACGCTCCAATTTTTTTTATTTTTTAATTATATTCATATTCGAGGCACAATATAAATATATACGCAGGAATGCCCGTCGATAAGTATCTGACATGGGGTCAACAGAATGAGCAATCAACCTTTCTTTTATTATTTTCAACAAAAACCGAATAGATTTCGGTGGAAATCCAGCGTTTTATTGCCGTGGAAGAAATTCTTATAAATTATTAATGAGCCACCGCACTAACCGAAATAATAAATTATACTTAAACAATAAAATATGTTTATTTGTTGATTTATTCAGACGTTATGCAAAGAAAAAGCCGAGTCGTAAATCGTTGTTTAATGGGGATAATAAAGTAAACACCGCATCTTGATTATATTATCAGGCCGTATCGGAGAATTTTAAGGAAAGTGTCATTTATCAAATGCCCAGTTAATGCACAAAACCTTAGGTACACAAAATTTAGAAATGTTTAGATACTAGAAGGTTGCCTTTCTAGTATACGTTGCGGTTGCAAGACTTATTTTTAACAGCGAACTTGCGAAAGGGTCAACAGGTTGTGAAACCGTGGTTGTCAAGAGATGATACAGTTTCGGGAGTTTCGGTTTTATGTGTATGGCAGACAAGGAGCCGCTTAGCTTGCAAAGTTTTAATGTTCAATATTGTTAAGCAAAGGGTATGCCAGTCCTTATGATTACAAAATATTCAAATTTTTTGTTATTTTATTGTGAAAATGTAACATTTTACTAAAACATTTGTATCTTTGTAAACGGTTTTATTTACCTTGACATCGTTTGTTTGTTTGTTTGTCTGTTTGTTTGTTTGTTTGTGTATCTGTATGTCTGTCTGTCTGGCTGCCTGCCCGACTACCTGCCTGCCTGCCCTGCCTGTCTGTCTGTCTGTCTGTCTGTCTGTCTGTCTGTTTGCCTGTCTGTCTGTCTATCTGTCTGTCTGGCTGTCTGATAAGCAAGAGACTTGAAATTTGGTAGGTGTATAGTGTTCCAGTGGCAATAAAATTATTTTTTTTTACAAAAAAAATCTAAATGGCGGACTCTCCTATTTATAAACCGAACTTTTTGGTGTTGGTGTGGTTTTTGGTGGTGGTGTGGTAACGTCACTCAACACATTTTTTGACTCAAACTTAAGAAAATCAAAATGGCGGAGCCAAAATGGCGGTCTGTCTATTTATGAACCGTTTTGTCTCAAACTTGACACTCTTCGGTGTTTTATGTCACTCAATATATTTTTCGACTCAAACTTAAAAAAATCAAAATAGCGTACAAAAATTTCGGATTATCCTATTTATGAACCGATTTGTGTCAAACTTGAAACTTTTGGGTGTTTAAGGTCACTCAATAAAATTTTGACTGAAACTTAAAAATCAAAATGGCGAATCCAAAATGGCGGGCTATCGAATTTATTAACCGATTTGTCTGAAACTTGGTACTTAAGGTTGTTTAAGGTTACTGGGCTCATTTGGTTGCTTTTAACGAGTATCATACATTATACTTGGTGACGAGGGTTTGATAAAGGAGGCAGGACAGAGGAACTTAAAAAAACTAAAATTACAAAATCAAAATATGTAAAAAAACTTTTAACTCAAACGGTTTTATTTTAAATCATCAGTTGTACTGAAAACTACTAAATAATTAGGTCACAAACCTGCACCTTCCTGGGATTCTGACGTTTTGCAAGAAATAAAAGCCACGTTTTTATTTCTTACCAAACGTCATAATCTCAGGAAGGTAAACATTTGTCATAATTATTTTGGAGTTTTTTGTACAACTGATGATTTAAAATAAAACCATTTAAGTTAAAAGTATTTACCTATTTTTATTATACAAAAAAGACAGGAGCAAAATTCAAAAGGGATTTAAAGGCAGACACTTTAGGCAGACAAATTTTATAACACTCCGAAATACAGGGTGTGTAGCTGTGCACAAGATAGAAATTGACTAAAAAAAAGGTGTCCCTAAACAAATTTTGACGAGTATGAATGCAAATATCTATATGGTCAAGAACTATTAAGATTACTACGTTCAGAAAAAATCAAAGTTAGGCAAATTTTCAATTATACAGGCGGTCCGCGGTCCCTGAAATTAAAATCAGATATTCCAAAATAGCTCCTTTGCTTTCGCGCTCTACTATAATTTGCGCTTACTTCGGTATCCACAAGTAGATACTCTAATATTTAACTTTTTGTGTCTTCTATTGTGAGCCGGAGAGACGGGGCATATCAGTCCATAATTCGGGTTCCTCCTGACTTGATATGTTATAATCTGGCGTCTTGGCAGAAGACGGTAATACTGAAATTATGCTAAATGCCTGTTTAAAGTTGACTGAACCGATAATTTGGCGAATACAGCAATGGGGTGTAATGATACAGTAGTCAGGAGATGAATTTTTGTCTACGCATTGGAATAACGTCGATTCGACGATGAAATGTATCCCCGTGATGTAATTAATAGCCTTTTCACATACCAGATATTAATTTGATAAAAGCATTGAAGCCAGCCCATTTTTTCCAACTAAACACAAAATTTTCAATCTTTCACCGTCATCATATCTAATTGTTCTGCACAGTATATTTTTTTCTACTTTCGGTGACTATTTACTATAAATATAATAAATAATATGTTTTTCAGAAGACATTCAGGGTAAAAAAATTAAACTACATAAAATAATTTTTGAAATAAAATTAATTCTATTATTGTGCATTCCATTATTCTATGTGCAACTATTATTGTGCATTATTGTGCCTTAATTTTATGTCGTAAATTTTACTTCAATGTAGTGTAATTAATAAAACCCATACTAAAATAATGATTATTTTGAAAAAAAAAATAACTTAACTTGGTGGTACTGGTAAATTGAACAGTAGGATTAGGAATAACAGTAGGATTATTATTTTCCAAAGATATGTTAACAGGGATTTTGTCAAGACATGCAGCAACTCCCGGGAAGCTGCTCGTGCAATTGAAGCACTCTTGTACGATCGAGAGTATTCTAGTTGCTTATTGGGGAAATATATAAACCGCTCAGCGCGCGTGTCATCTCATTACTTCTTAACAACTGATAAAGTTCGCATCGATTATTCGCGTATGGTCAAGAGTACGACGCGGGAAATATTCAAGCATATTCAATCAACATGTTTAAGAAAGTGGACACAGAATGTCGTCAATTCCAAGACAAATTGACTGATGAATACTTTTGTATCTTGCACAGTGGTAAACCTATGTGTTTGTTACGCAATGAAACAATTTCTGTTTTAAAAGAATGCAATATGAAGCGACATTACGCTCAATATAATTTACTCACGGCCCAGTTAAGAAAAGATAAAATTAAAAAACTCATTACCGCAGGTAAACAGCAATAAATGTTCCATTCACAAAAATCAAATTACTACAACACTAGACAGTGTTGCTAAAGCTAGTTTTATAATTCTAAAAGAAGAAAGAGTTTGAGAAAGTGAGCTTATCACAACGTACTGTTTGTTGTTCGACGTATAGTGATGGCTAGTGATATGATGAGTATATGATGGCTAGTGATATCAAAAAAACACCATGACCTATAGATTGACTAATTTTCAAGCATTTACGATTACTTTGGATGATAGTACATATTTATCTGAAATAACCCAGTTAGCTATTTTTATACGAGGTGCTGATGAAGAATTTGCAGTGACAGAGGAATTACTGGCTTTACGGCCGCTATAAGGGACCATTACTCGAAAAAATATTTTTACAGAGGTGCAAAGTACTTTTGAGCAATATAGTTCGCAATGGGAGTGTGCACAGGTGGTGCGCCTTCAATGGTCGGTTCACGATAAGGTTCTATCGGAATTCTGAAGGAAAGAGAAACCGCTTTGAATGTGCAATAATCTGATTTAATAATTATGCATTGCATTATTCACCAACAAAACTTGTGCTCTAAGTCCATTCGACTGAAGAATAAAGCATTTTTGGATGAACTCTCTACAGAACACGATGATGTGATATATTATTGCGAAGTAAGGTGGCTAAGCTAAGCAAAGGTAAAATGCTAAAAAGGTTTTATGACCTTAGAAAGGAATTAGCTGATTTTATGGAAATGAAAGAGAAAACATTGCCGCAAATTTGTGATGATCCAACTTGGCTTTGCTGGACTTGGCCAACACTTAAACGACCCGAACTTGAAGCTTCAAAAACAAGGGCAATTGGTAAATCAGCTGTTCAGTCATCTTAAAGCTTTGCAAAACAAAATTCGCTTGTGGGAAACATAAATGAGAAGTAAAAACTACTTTAATTTTTTAACATTATGAAGTCACGAAAATATTGAATATGGTCGCTATGCTGATGAACTGGAACTATTGTCAGTTCATCAGTTCACTGATCGATTTTCGATTTTAAGAATATGGATAGCACTTTCAATAATCTTGCAATTCCTCCAGTGTAATGTGCTCCACTTTACCTACAAATGGAGTTGAGCGAGCTTCAAGAAGACTCATATTTTGTATACTCTGTTGGATATTCCGTTAAATAAATAAATACATATTTTTTGCAAATCTTGCAGTGGATATTCCCACAAGCCATGTTTATTATTATAAGCGAAAACCGATGGACATATCCAGATTATCCACTGACCCTATAACGCGAATGCCTGGCATGGTGGCCGATTTCGTCGCGTAATAGTGCCCTTACACGCCTACCGAGCAAATTGCCTACGTCACAACACGTAAGTCTCTTCTACTCGCACTTTACCTACAGGTTGTGCCGCAACACGCATCACCATCACGCAAATAATATCACATTACAGCTGCTTTATTCAAGCATGCTCACATGCTGTACCGCTTCCGAGGTGTTCGCCTTAATTATCGGGTAATTAGACAACGATGTGTGCTCATTTTAGAATAACTAGTGCATCGTCGCTAACAACCTCGCTAAATTATGTCGATACTGCGCCACGTTTCCCCTTTATAGAACGTTTCGTTAAGATCTTGGGGTGTCGAAACTAAATCCTAATTATTGTGAACCGCGAAAATTTTCCGAATTATTGGGGATCTGAAAACGATGGAGCAATTACATGCTTTTATCGACATTTCTTGATTTTATGGCCAGCAAGGTCGCTCGATTTTAATCCCCATGATCTCTGATTACAGGGTTACTTAAAAACACTGGTGTAACAAAATCAAATGCACTCCAAGAACTTAAAGGCAGTAATATTGGTGTGCAAATTATTGCAATAATTGGGCAAAAATGATGAACATGCGGTTTACATCTTGAAATATTATTTACGGAAATCAGTTTTTGAAATGTTTTAAACACCCCGCGAGTTGTCCAAGCGCGTGTCTATTACAATCAAACTATACCACCATCTTTCCTGAATAATTTGCTTTTTCATTCACCTCATTATCTCTATTTTCGATTGAAATACACAGTTACAAATTAATAACATGAGGTGAGTATTGACACTCTAGTTTGACCTACTAATGGTCAGATCTCAACCCCATAAAGCATTTGTGGGATTATATGGGTAGAAACCATCAACGCTTACGTGCTTTCCATGCTATTTTCTACGTGACGTAGAAAATAAGCTTCGAGAAATATGGAGTCCTTCATTGTAGAAGGTTGACAACCTGATTTTTCGAAAACTGTGCACGTGACCTAGCTGCAAAATTAATGAGCGAAAATTTCCCTGGTTTAACAGCTGTAACGTGCAGATGCCATAATAATAGTAGCGTAAAGTATTTCTGATAAATATTTATTTTTAATTAACCTATATTTAGTACATGTTATTTATTGACATCAATTAATACTTCCAAGTGTTTTATAAATTCCCTTTCCATTTCTTTTTTCGTCAATGACTAATACAGTAAGGAGCTGTGAGCCTTCTTTACCAAATGTCTATGCTCCATAAAATAAAAATAATAAACCTCGATATGATGTTCTTCTTCTCAACACTAGATTTATGGGTGAAATATGGAATATTTTCCCGAAGCATTATTGCTCATACCTTCTTGTTGTGTTATGATTGAAGCCAGAATTGTTCACCAAATACGTATTTTATATTTTTATGAAAAATTTGAATTCCTTAGTCTGTACAAAACGAACAAAGTTTGTATGTTTTGCAATTCATTATTTATTAAAATGCTGATATTTTATGCTGTTCAAACTTTAAGATTTTATGATATCGCGTAAAATTATAATTGATTTTGTATGGGGGATCATTATTTACTTCTTTTAATAATTCTCCTTTCTCTCTAGTAGTATAAAATTATTTATCGTATAAAGAAAAGTATCCAAAGATTCTTATTTGTACTTTTTTTACCAGGACAAAGGGACATTAAAACGATATACTTATTAGAAAATAGAAAAATATTATTATAATAGTTCTGGCTTATATTTATTTTCCATTTCTCTAGTAGTATGCAGTTATATCATGTAAGTAGAACGATATTTGATGTGTTCAATTACTTAAACTTTATTATACTAGAAATATTTTGAATTAAAACCGCGTTTGATAAATACGTGTCTCCTAGTAATGCGGTGCCACCTCTTATATGAGTAAATAATATTTGCTGGCTCTGGTTTTCTTTCCTTTTCTTTAATACTAAATCGATCTTGTAATATTAGTAGTATATTATCTCCTTTATGTATATATTAATTTTTTTACTAGAGCATAGGGAAATTATAACATTAATTATATAGTTATAAATAAGTAGTACCTACACCATATAGATAAATAAAAATAATATCGTCCAACATAGCAGCGTCTTACATTTTTTCCCTATGCTCTACTACTATAATAGCACAATAATATTGTGATATTAGTAGAATAATCAAGTTAAATCAAAGAAATCATATTCTACTAGAACACAAGGAAATTTACTCGCCTTACTCCAGAAACTTCGAAATATATCGATTATAGTAAGTTCAACGACTGACGACTAGGCGGCTTTGATTTGCAGTATTTTTTCCGTTATTGTAGGTTCTCCTTCGTCCATACATTAATAGTTCGTATATAAGCTTGTATTTGGTTACGTCAATAGCATGCTCACGGGAATTTCCATAAACAGGTGTCATAAAAATATTTTATTTGTGAAATGGCAGCTATATATCACCACCCTCCCGTATAACGTCCCTTTTTGGGAGCGGTGCTTTATCAGATGCGGAATTTTTAAGGGGTAATAATTATTAATGAAATGCGGAGGTGGGTGAAGTATGAATTTATTCAAATTGACGATGTCGTATCCTGCGGTTGACGTTTCTAACTTTAAAAGACACCACTCACATACTATACTATCAGTGGTTCTGTATAATCAAAGGTACAATTGTAAGATAGTATAAGGCAGGTATGGGCGACCTTTGCCTAGCTGAGGGCGTAATTTCTGGACTTAATCAGGTCGCGGGCCGTAGGCAAGAAGTAAGTAGGTAGTAAGTAGTGAGTAAAAAAGCCACAGATATTCACACATTTTTTTTATTTATTAATTATAAGAGCATAATCAAACATAAAAAGCACATTAAAAAAAAAGATAGAAGCTGAGAAACAAGATGATCAATATTGGGGTCAATATCAGTAGTACATAGGCGCAAAGTGTTTTCTAAATTAACATCTGTAAACCGAGTACGACGCTTATATTTATTAATTTTCATGATTGAAAAAAGCTGCTCACATTTATACGTGCTTCCGAATGTGCAAATTATTTTCTGTGCGAAAACTCTCAGGTGTGGATACTTTTCTTCGGAATGTTCGGAATGTATGTTCTGTGAAATTCGCTTAGTTCCACATCATCAAATTTAAACCTCAAATATGAGTCTCCTTGAAGCTCGATCAACTCCATTTGTAGGTAAACCGGAGCATCTTTCACAATTACACTTACAAGTATTTGCAAAAATATTGAAAGTGCTATCCGTATTCTTAAAATGGGAAAATCGATAAGTGAATTGCTCTGACAGTAGTTCCAGTTCATCAGCATAGTGACCGTATTCAATGTTTTCGTGACTCCCGTCGTACTCTTGACCGTACGCGAATATGCGATGCGAACTTTATCAGTTGTTAAGAGGTAATGAGATGACACGCGCGCTGAGCGGTTTATATATTCCCCCAATAAGCAACTAGAATACTCTCGATCGTACGAGGGTGCTTCAAGTGCACGAGCGGCTTCCCGAATGTTTATCTGTTTGTCTCGTTCTAAAGACTATTTCTGACTCGATCTGTGGCGTTCCACTGCGTACGCTTAATAATATTATTTATCGATTTTAATTGATATCGTTACTTGAATTTTCTAAATCTCTCGCGGGCAGGATTGAAGCTGGTGAAGGGCCGGAACCGGCCCGGAGGCCGGGGGTTGCCCATATATGGCGTAAAGTAATAAAAATGAGGTTCGTGTTATTATTAGGAATGGTACCACCCGCTTCAGAAAAATATATAAATTATGAATTGCGATGGTTACTATCTTATTCATAGCCACGACCGGTTTTTTAGGGATTTTGTGTAATATAAATAGAAAAATTCAATTTCTATTATTTACTGATTTAAAAAAAAGTGAGGGTACAAATAAATAAAAATATTGTAATACTGTCTCAAGGCCAGGGCTATATAAATTCCTGAATTCTATAATAAAATGAGGCATTTCGAAATCTTTAATTAAATTGTTAATACAATATGAACATTTATTCAGAAGAAAATTATTGCACTTAAATTTTACTAACACTGGCAACTCTGAAAATATTATTCACTATAAAAACATTAGAATGTCGTTTGATATGGGTCACCAGTCCTATGCGCGCGCAGACAAATTTCTCGCGTTTATCACTTGTCACAGACAAGTGTCTGGTGACAGACTTATTATTATTATCCCGTCTGAATCAAAAATTAAGCTGAGGAACACACCTAAGAGGTTTAAGTTTAAGAAGAGGTTATTCTGGTTATGCACATGTTATACACGCATTGTACGCTCGTGTTTTGTTTGTTTCTTTATATATTGTGAATAAAAAGTGCTTTCATTATTTACAAAATAGATTTTTTTCTGCCAAATTATTGGTATTGCAGTTGGTTGTATTTATATTTATTGATATATTTAGATACAGGTACAAGTACATTTTACTGAACACAAAATGACTTCCTCACCAGGTAATATATTATGACTTAATTTTGAATATTGTATTGTCGTTATATATTTTAATATTTTAGAAAGTGGCAAAGTGTTGTCTAAAGTAATTATATATGAATGTGCTTTGGTTGCTTTTTAAATCAAACTTCTCTTTTATCCCACAAAAAATGGAGCATGAATCCACAGCGAATAATATTTGTAAAAGGTGTACCTAATAAAAAAAATACTAGGAACTTTAATTTAAAGAGATATGAAATCACTTGCAAGGGACGACAGAATATCGACAACGTGAAATGTTCACTAAGTATATGATTTTCAGGGCGCAACTAGGATAGTAGTTTCCAAACGTTCCACCATAAATTTTTTTGTTAAAAATTATATAGGAAATATATGAAACTGAAACCAGGTCACATTTTATAGAAACATCAAGTTCAAAATGAACAAGTAGCGGGTTAAATCTTTTAAATATGTTTGTAATAGAGATGGATATTTTTGTTCGAAGGGTAAAGGCATAAGAAATATAAAAATGTGAGGGTCTGATAAAATCAACGCTTATTGTCCAGCTGAAATCAATGTCTCGACAAATGGAACTAATATCGTTTGGTCGATATTAGTTCGTTTATATTAGGTTCTCTCCCATTTTTAATTTGCACCGAACCAACTTTCAATTTGATGACAGTTTAAAAATATATTTTGTTTTCTAATATATGGATTTCATAAATCCATATATAAATTTAAATCTATAGCATAAAAAAGTAGGAAAGTAGGGCAAGAAAAAAGTGTTTTATTTGTTCGAAACAAAAATGTATTTTAAATCCAGCACAGTCGTCATATGAGATTTTATCCAAAACAATTAGTTATCTAACTTGAAAGGCGATGAAGTTGTTCAAATTTCTCTGTCCTTGAGAAACGACTTTTCAGCAGAAAATTTAAAATCTCTTGGCATTATTTAGCATTTTACATGTTATAAGAGGATTTCTAATAAAATAAGAAGGAAACTCACAAAGAAGAAAATCTAACCTACAAATAATAAAAATTAAATAACTGAAGAATCAGACTCAGTGAATGTATTATTGAAAAAGATGCTCCTGCAATCGAATTATATAAAAAATGCTGTTAAAAAATATAACAAATACTCTTAGAAAATCTTCCACGTCTACAGCTGAATCACATCGGAGTATGGCGTCTACCTCATATAGAATTTTCATATATAGAAACACGTTGAATAATTTTTTCTTGATTATCATCACTCGTAGTGATGAGCGTTACGATAAGTTATATAATATCTTTTGGTGAGTATAAACACTAAAATAAGTTATATGGTAACACTATATTGTCTCCAAATATATAGAGATATTTCGATAGGAATAGAGAGGTTTCGAATTAAACTTCGTAAGGAGTGAGCCTTGAGAGGATAGTAGTAACTGAAACGTTGTCATCAACAACCTATATTACCAAAAGTTTTATAGTTTGGTAATGGTAATATTTAGAGAATCTTTATAGAACAAAAATTGTTCATTAATGGAGTCATATTCAAGGTTAGAGCGACACGGCAAGCGGACACTATAATAATTTTAAAACATTTGGAATAAAATCAACTGATGATATTATGACAAAGCCTGATATTTTTGGAGCTTGGGATATCATGGACGTTATGTGTATGTAGTTTGAATGTTAATTTAAGGTCAAATATAACACGTTCATCCTTTATGTTACTCTATTTAAGCAATGTCCTGACCCCACTTGATTTATTTTTGGGGATTTCGAATATCAAAATACATGAAACACCGATCGTTTCACAATTTCATCAAGAAAACTCGGAATTCGATATTATCGCCAAAAGATATGCAAATATTCGAAACGTTTATATATCAAATTAGGTAACACTCGTCTACTCTTATTTGAAATTTTTGACATTTATGCTCTCAAGGGTTGAATGAGCTGGGGGTTTCATATGATATACATATCGATCTGTCTCAGGACTTTTTTGAATACAAAATAATTATTCAGAGCGTCTTTTCATTGAAATTTCCTGTAGTTTTTCCATGACATTGAATAAAATATCTAGTAGGTATAAAGGTAAAATAGCATAGGTCCCAAATCGCACCCTGAGGTGCTCCACAAACCATTGCTTTTTATCACTATGTTAGTTACTACATGTTGTTTTCTGTCGCAAAGTTATCTCGTTCGCTATGCGAGGTCTACAAAATAAGATATCGAATCTATAAAATATCTATGAAATAAATTAAGATATCGAATGACTTCAGTAGACATTGTCATTCTGTTAGAGAAAACCCATGATCAACAAAATTAAGACAATGGAAATAAATTATTAAACTATTATGCACATGATTTTTATAGATCTCATTAAGTGTTCGACCAAATTAAGGGAAATCAGTCACTAAAGGACATGAATGATATGGAGATACTAAGAAAAATTAAGAATTAATGAAGATGAAGACAAGGGGACCGCCTAGCCGCGAGACTTGACCGGTAAGATTTCGATCTTTCGAGTTAAGCAAGGCAAGATGCCACCTGGCTCATGGATGGGTGACCAGGCAGGCTTGGAGACGGGCTGTGGCAGTCCACCTGAGACCTTGGAACACTCAACATCTGCTTCGGGCGTGGGGTAATGAGGACATGGAGGACGTGGGGTAATGAGGACGTGATAAATCTCAGAACCATGCTATCACACATAAATTGTAAGAGACTGCCACCAAGCCACCCGTAATAAATAAGATGGTTTGAAGAAAAGAACTCTAGGTAAAAAAAAGGACGAAAGTACAAGGGGCCTAATGAGGCCTAAGTGCTGTAGTCGAGGTGAACCACTACACTCCGACCTATATACATACATACATACATAATGAAGATTAAAGTTATTAAATGCAATTATAACCATAGGACGAGGAACAACATAAAAAGTGCCAGTACTCTACTATTCACTATATAGCACTGGATTCAGTAATTAAAAAAATGGATGCAATAATTGGAACGACAAAGATCACATGCAAGTAATAGCATATATGTGGATTTTATATGCTATTCCAAGGTGATCCCGGGAGAAAATAACTCGAAAAGCATCATCAAAACTTTAGTCAGTAGCGAAGTCAAGATGTTTAAAGATGTATGATGAAAAAACTAAACATAATGTGCTACAATAGAGAAGGAAGAGCAATGTTAGAGATATATGGAAATCATGCATTTAAATAACTGCAAATATTCAAATGTCTAGGAGTAATCCAATAGTTATTAAACAATAAAGTGGCCATCAAGATATAAATGACAGTGTGCAAAAAGATTTTAAAGAATTCTACCTGCATCAAAAGAATGTTAATGTTTAAAAAATCAGCAGAAAATTAAATTAATAATCCAGTAGTACGGTCAATAGTTAGGTACATATGCGATGGAAACTAAGAGAATAAGAAAAGCTTACAATTGAAAAATGAATAATGGGACCAAATAAAATGGGTAATAGCGGGGACAGTATATTGAAATACTTAGAAATGAAATCATTGTAAGTCATCAAACCGATAAGAATTATATGGAATAGACACATATAAAAGAGAAAGCACGGATGAGGAATAATATGGAAAGAGAAGCAGAAGAAAATATAAAGGATACCTATGACGGTAAAGTAGTGATACAACCAGAAGACGGACAGAAAATAATATGAGAAACATACTCAACAATATCATTAAGAGAGAAATAAGGACAGACCTACTAAAACTAGAATGATTCTAATACAATGGTTTCATATCAATTTCTTTGGAAAGATATGAAGGTCTATGTATTTTGTTGGTTATACCTATACTATCAATTTGTGCTAATTTAATATATCAGAAATGGTAAGGACCATCAGTCTATTAAATAATGAGACCTCATCATTTATATCACTCATGTGAAATACACTTTCAAATGAGGTTATATGCAAAAGGTTTAGAGAAAGTTGTGTAATATTTATTAAATGTCTAATCAATTCAGTTCGAAACCCATATCAACTTAAACAAAATAAATTAAATTATTCGACAATATCATGATTTCTTTGTCAACAGCTTCCGTAAACACCTGACGAATTAGTTCTGTCAAAGAAATACATATGGCCAATTCTTATACATGAAGATTGTGAATATATAACTAAACATGTTGCATGCCTCATGTTATGGATACAGAATATTCATAAGATTATTTGAATAATATGGGGGATAGTACACACCGGCGAAAGAAATTAACACTTCACTATAAATTAAACATAATTCGATCTTAATTTTTCCGAAACATCCGTCCGATTTTATTGCACGTTTTCAAGCATTATACAGAGAGTTCCAAATTGATGCGGATGGTTTTAATTCCCAGCGCAAAATTAAGCGAGGACTCATATAATTTTTGTTCCAGGGTTCCCCTCACCACATCACTTGATTTTTGTTGAAAATTCACCTTTTAAAATATGTCGCATCGATTCAGAATCATCCTATATAATGACTGGTGTTTTACAGCATCTTTCACATATCTTTCACCTTATTTCTATTATGTCATATACATGTTTATAACTCATACATGTTATACATGTTTTATTGACTTTTTATCACATTACAAAAGATAATGCACAGTAGGCTTCGTAAATAGCAATGTCTCTTGTATTCGTTGATATGGTTTAAGTTAATGACACCTTATTTTCGAGTAATAGTATTTTTTTATGCAAATGGAGGCAATGCTGAGTATTACGTTATCGTTCATGTTAAGTTGTGATAACGTTAATAATAGGTTGTTATTGAGTAAATTATATTAATAAGTTTATGCAATAAATACATACACTGTTATAAAAATATAGGGTTGTTTCTTTTTGTGGCCCAGATAAGGTAAATTAAAAAAGTAACTACAGGGTATTATGAGAATCTTGGCAGATCTCCGCTATCAGTAGGTATGTCACACTGCACGTAAGAGAATGGAATTATGGAAGAAAATATAAAACAGTAACATTCTATAAAATGCAAAAAAAAGAATAGCGAATTCGGATGGATCATTCGGGAACAAAATAAAATCAAAATTGTCTTTAATTTATGGCGATGCGACAATTTTTTTGCCTGTTATATGTTTACTAATTCCTTTACTCTCTGGTTCTTATACTGATGAGAGCTTAATGGTGGCATTAGTGATAGAATTAGAGGGTAATCTTCATTGACGACGATTAACAAATCGCATTGCAGAGACACTATAAAAATCAGCCACTTATTATTTTAACTATGTCGCATATTGCAGGAGGATATCCGTGATTCTCTGATGTCGGCACTGACGTACCTTTTTCCGTTCCTGCGGCGTCTCTTGGTGGCGTAGACGGTGCCTAGCTGGTTCATTGCGGCGGGCGTCGTGACGACCACGGGGGCGGGCGCCAGCACTCCCGTGGCTTCACCTACAAACGATACAGCGCCTACGGCCGTGGTCAGCGAACCCGGTGCACATTGGCCCTGCACTGTGGTGATGAATTCCGTTTTGCCGTCGAGGGATGATCACTCACAATGTACTACTACCCGGCACCACACGCGCCTCCGACTCGACAAAAGCTGCGCTCCGTTGTTAGTTTGGTCCTGAGCACGAGGACACTGTCAACTGTCTCGGCCCTGCCCGCGCGCTGCATAGCCCCACCATCGATGGAGCCCGCCAGATCCCGCCCCATTGGCGAATGGGTCGGCGTGACGTCACAACATGGCCTCGCGTGCAGTGGGGAGCTGTGGATACGCAAAAAAGTTTTCGCCTGTCTCCCCCGCCACCCGGCGTTATCCTTTTTCCAATATCTGATAGCAGGATAATAAGCTTGTGGGACGGTTTCAATTAAAACTCTAATTTAGTCCTTTATCTTTGGGAATTACGGAATCGACCACCCTTGCTCATTAGGAGCGGTAATTGTTGTGTATCTAGAGCCCATCCATTATCAGTTTTTGACACTGCGTCTGATAATTGCGTGATGATAAGTTGACAAGACATTTGATTACGATATTAATTATAACAAGGCTTACTTGCACCTTATTCTTAACGTCTTATTGGAATTGCAAACGTTTAGATTGTGGGCTCTCATAAGTAATCACAAACCATGTGACAAATAATAAAAACAGGCTTTAGTTAACTTGGCAAGTTGTCACTACAAAAGCTATAACTTATTGACTTATTAGTCGATGTAATTAATATGAAATTATATCGATACCATTTTGACAAACTATCCACCAACCACGAAATACAAATTTTCTGTTGACTGTAAGTACCTGAAAGCATAACAAACTAAAGTATCACAGCAAATCAATAATACTAAGGTAGGAACACCACCTAGTAGATACTTATGTTTTTGCACACATGAATTTTGGTCTTTATTCATGTATGCAAAATATCATGAATTCATGAATCTTTGACCACATCAAGAGTAATGGTAAGCAAAATTATATACAAATATCACAATTCTTATTAGATATGCTAAATAAAACTTTAGGAAAAACATAATGTAAGTAACTCGTTCTGCGAGTTCGTAAAAATCAGACAGTGCCTAACATCCACATAATTATGTCTCTTAATGGTACCTCGTTATATACAATTTCAATACATTTCGCCATACAATGCATTCGAAACAAATGGTCAGAAAATTAACGAATACACTATAATCCAAAACGATTTATTAAAGCCATATCATTATGTGAAGTATACACGGTTTATTATAATGTTACTCAATGTTTTTTAATAGAAATGTGAGAAAATAGCTCTAATACAATCTATAAAACGCATAGAATCATAACAGTACCTAGCTACAAAGTAAACAAGCCAGACCGTATGCAACAGACAAAGACGCTATGTGACAAAATAACGTGCCTTAGTAAAATAAAGACAGAGCATCATACCACATAGTATCAACGGCTATAAGCTGATTGGTCAATCCGAATTATATTAATAATTAAATTAAAAATCGCCAGAAAATTAAAGACAATGATAATAAGTTTGACAAGTCATTTTACGATTAATCAAATATAAAAATTTCTCAAACTATGTCTATTTATAATTATATATGTAATAAAGTATCCTCAAATGTAGGAGTTGAGATTATTTAGCCTCGCACCAAGAGATAAGTGTAACGTTGACTAACCAAAAGCAAAATGGTGATACACGTGTATAACAGAAATTAAGTGAAAATAACTGTTGTGATTGGTTGGCAGTTAGCGGCTATGTTAATGAATATACGAGTAACCAAGGAAGTGTTTTTGTTTTTGTGAGGAAACTTCCTTAGAGAAAGATAATAATGCATAACAGTTCATATTAGGCACTAGAACCGGTAGCCGCGATAAAATTTCTATCAGAGAAAGTTAAGTATTTAAATTGTGAAATTCTTGTTAATTGTTAAAATTTAGACATGATGTAATATGTGTTTACAACGTATTATATCTTGTTAATTAATGAATTTCGAGTGATAATAGTAATATCCTGGTAGTAATTAGATATCTAGGGTGTCCTAGTCCCGAACAGTTCAAATAGTGAGGACGCCGCTGCAGATTTCCGAACAAGTCAGCTATTTGCAGTTGCAGAAGCCACCAATAGAGGTCACCGCAACAGTGATTACGTAGTGCGCGTGGAGGTTTTTTTTCTTTGGAGATCTCGCCAAAGTACGCTAATAAAGTAGTTTCTGATCCAAAATGTGTGGTATTTTTACGATGGCACCAGAAGCGATAAACTTGGAATGATTTTTCGTACCCTGTCTTGCTTTTTATCGGCAACAAACTTTCTTCCAGTTTGTGAGGTGCCTCGTGGACACCGGTAGTGTACCACATTCTTCACTATCGAAAGATTCGACACTCATTTTAATATAGGTAATTTCGTGTCCGAAACTCGAAACCTTGCGGAAACTTCAGAAAATTATAAAATTATTGTGTCTTGATTTTGTTTTATGCCATAGCAACAACATAGCAACCATCAAAATTCTATTTCCTAAGTAAATATTTATGTCAGAACGGAATGCATTTCTGTTCTTCATAATAATAATTTTATTATATTGAAGAACATTTTAAGTGTAATTCAGAAATTCGTGGTTGAAAATAAAATAGTATATACCTACTTGATGGGAATTTTCATCAATGTCTCGAGATTTTATTTATCTTGACGCAACGCGTCTCGATAAATAACATATTCTCTCGAGAGTAATGAAAATCTTCCCATCTCGTATTGTAATATACTTTAAATTTACTATTTTTTATGTGTGATATAATTACTCTAATTATATAACTCTATTATAATAAGATCAAAATTATTCATTATGATATTTATGACATCATAGAAGAAGCAAATCTAAAAAATAATAATATATAATAAATAAAATGAATACAATTTTGTTTACAATAACACAATATCTTTAATAATAATATAAAAATCATTGAAAAAACCGAATTACAAAAAAAATACACGAAATGTTACAATTAAAATAACACAAAAATATCCGAAAATAAATAATAAAATGACAGTTTGAATTAATTTTTAAGTTCACTAGACTGTTCGATTTTAAGGTTACTAGACTGTTCGTATCATAGCGTCGTTGGCACGGTAATAGCTGCTACGTAAAAATTATAAAATTTTCACAATAAGCCTAAAACTTCATTATAATTAGAAAATTGCGATCAACTCAAAACTAATTAGTTATTAAATTATGATATATTTGAATATATAAGTTAGTTGTTACTTGAGAATTCAATGCAATGTTCAATATTTATAATTATTTAATTTTTTCGATTGGTAGTGCACATGGCAGATAATGCTGTTTTTTATTTTCAGTTAACATATATTACGTATATAAAAAATGCTTTGATTACTAATTGTGTACTTTATTAATTATTATTATTACCTTAATTTTTTATGTACTTACCTAAATTTAGAAGTGCAGTAATAAATATAAATATGAAATAAAAAGTAATAAAAATATATATGAAATGTTTAAAACTGTTTATTTTCTAACACCAGGATCAACACAAGGTTTTTTCTTATAAATTCAGCATAGAGTTAGAGAGAAAATAGAAATAGAAATACCTACAATAAAAGATATACCAAAGTTAGTTAAATATGGGACCTAGTGTGGCAGTCCATCATATAAAGGGTGATAATCTCTTTCCATTACGGCTTTTAATTCTTGCAGGTGCTGTATTTTTGTTTTTTAATTTTTATCAGTCGTGTATATAGAGGCTTTAGAATGCTATGTAGGTTGTCTTTTCTACCTTTATGGCTAGTACGCCCTTCAGTAAAATCAGTCCATTCATCTGTATGACGGATCTTATACTGCATTTTTCCTGACGGCAAATATAGTATACCCCGAAGGGGTATTATTTATTCGATTTGGCCTAATACTTGCCATAATGTAAAGTCAATATTGTGGACGTTATAAGTGTGCTGAAGTCTAGCTTGCCTCATTCTGACAATGTAGTCACTGGGGGCAAACATTGGTGGCTTAAAATGTGCCTCTAATAAGGAATGGACTGAATCCGCCTCCATCATAGTATGACCATGTTCCAATATCAACTGTTCTATTATAATTTGCAACTGCTGAGCGAGATTTAACAAGGCACTAGACAATACTTTGTTACGATTCTGATATCCACAGCCATCAAAAATTAGTACTACATGTGCATAATTTCTGTCTTGAGTAGTTGCTCTGATTAATCTACAATACAACTTAAACTCATTTGAAGTCACACCGCCGTTACTCTCATGCCAAACGTATAAATCCACATTTCCGTCATTAAGAGAATAAACAGTGAAATTGTGGATTTGCAGCTTTTGTTTGTAGTAGATTGATAGGCCTCTAGTTTAGGGGCCAACAAAACACTCTGCAAATCCATAGTAACCACCAGTTTTTCCTCACCTGCCGATTCCTTTGCTTCAATTTTCGCTTTAGCAGCTTCCTATTTTTTCAACGTGTTCAGAATATAACTGTTCTGAAACATTACCAGATTTCCATCCGCAACAGGTATCACACTGGTCTTTTCTAGGCTTATGTATTGCAATGTTTCCTTCTCCTAAAATTTTTCTAAATAATGTAACTCAAATTCTGATCTTCGCAATATCTTTGATAAACATGGTAGGTACATGTGCAATGTTGATCTAAACACAGATTCCACATAGGCTTTTTTCGAGGAACTGCGACAGTAGTGACTGGTAACTTTGAGTAACTGCTCCAGCCATTCTCGTGCACATCTTTATTTTTCATATTATTCCTAAATTTATCTGTACGCAATCGATCTGTTACCTCGTCATTTTCTTTTTCACTTAAGTTAGTGTTATCCGTTCAATGCATTTTTACACCAACGTAAGAAGGTATCCCTGCCAAGATCCAGTGTATTTAGGAGCATTGTTTTACATACCCGTTCTCCATTTTCTAAAGGAATGACAATCATGGCTTTCTTTCTTTTTTGCTAATACTTCACCAGTAGTTTTTCTTCTTCGTTGGGGTTTTCTTGAAGTAACCAGTCCTTTGATATAAGCCTTTCTAGCATCCCAATTAGGCAAATCCCAGAAGAATTTAAACAACCTTTCACGGTTTTGTTCTGTCACAGAAGAACACATAAATGTTCTACTCCTTACTTGATTAGATGTGATGGCATCTGCTTTTTACTGCCCTTTTTTCCGAATCTAGTTTTGTTTCACTTTACCAGTAGATTATCGTGTATATCCGGTGTATTGTTTTCCTCGAGGCCTTTTCAACTTTGATATTTCCCTAAAATTTTTCAGTCTTTTTTTTGTTTTCATTTAATTCGATTTAATTCATTCTCACTAAATTCGCTTAAGTTTCTTTTAGTTTCTTTTAAGTTGTCTCCTCCATTTTCTGCGTTAACAGTCTCATTTCCACGTATTTCCAATAACACACCATTATGCTATTCCCGAATGCCACCTTCATCGTCTTTTTCTCTTTCTTTTTCAGTCTCTATATAGCTATTTTCATTTCCATTCTCTATATAACTAGTCTCATTTTATCTGGTGATGGATACCATACATACCATACTTGTTTTCAGTCATCTGAACCAGTTGCACCATTAATTTTCCACCACGACAGCACATTATTATTAATAATATAATTTATTATTATTATCACAACACTGGATTCACTGTGTTTCATTACGTAGTATATTAGCTCCGTGGTTAGGTCAATATCTGCTATGTGCAAGAGTTAGAGGGGGGTTATATTAATATTAACATGCAATAACTGCCATGTGTATAACTCGCACATAGCAGATATTTCCCTGCCATATAAATACATGCCAGATATTACAAATCAAATTTTATAAATTTCTGTTTATTCTTTCAACATAGCATTTATTTCAGTTTATAGAACACATTGCAGCGATTACAGAACCGTGTTAAACCAAAAAGTGAAAAAAATTCACATAGCAGCTATTACCGTGCCAACGACGATAGGGAAGAACAGTCAAGAAACCCTACGAACTTAGGCTATTTTATATTTCATTATTATTCTAATTTTGGTTACGTTAATATTATGTAGATGTATATTTATAGTAAGTATGTATGTACATATATAAGTTGTATGTACATAATATATAGAGAGAATGTTTTTTGTTAACTTATTTAATATTTTTATATTAACAAATTGTAGATTGTAGAAAGATGTTCTGTATCTTTCTTGTTATTACATGCATTAGGATTTTTTTGAATATAAATTAATTCCATAATAAGCCGTGTTTCATAATTTTGTTCAGTATCAATAACTTTTATTTTCGTAGTTAAATTGATAAATAATAAATTAATATTTTTCCATATATCCAACATTATTGAAATTAATTGTTGATGGTTATATACCGAAACGTACATGGTAAAATAAAGAATTTTGATTCAATATGAATGATATTATAAAAAAAATACTTTCAAATACCTATTCAACATAATAAAGGAAATATACTTACATATTATTATATATAGAGTATATCATAATTTAAAGTCTCTCTAAACCTATGGTAATATAGTTAGGACTTTGAGCCATGTCCAACGTCACGAAAAACTTCGTCAGAATAAACCTCAGCCAAAATAAATCCATATCATAATTCTCATAGCGAGTGTTTTGGAAAGGCATTTAATATTTTAAAATCCTTCTTGGTCAAAAATGTGCAAAAACCTTCTAAATTGACTAAAATGCATAAGGCTTTTTGGAACATTAAAGACGTAAAAAATGCTTACAGTAAGTTGCCTGATTTATTATTTCAGTCGCTAGAACATGAATATAATATCCTAGTAAATGGCGAAGGCGAGGGTGAAAATGTTTTAGATTTAAATATGTACAATAATTAATTTTTATATACCTATAAATAGGCATGGCGTTACCTGAATAGCCCGTATGATAAACATTTATAAAATAGGGTCCTATTTCGCATGTTCTGCGAAAACATCTCGCTGTTTTTTTCGAGGACGGGACTTAGCTTTGCTATGTTAGAATGTGCTGTAGTAACGAGGCCAGGCGGTGCGTCATTTGAAGTCGAAAATCCATACAATTTTTTTATCATTTAATATCTTTATTGGGCTTATATTTATATTGGGCTGGCTATTATTTTTAGCCTGTCTACCTTCGCTATTAATACCCGCTTAGCTAATATTGCGAGTTAACTAATAATGGATACATTATTTACAACATCAATTATTTATAAGATATATTTAATAAAATATCTGCGGGTATGTTCTGCAAAACTAAAATATATAATTTAAATAATATGCAGCAATGAGGAGTACCCACATAATTCGTTCCCATAATATTTTTCTTTTCCCATAATATATGTTAAATTGAGGTCATCATATTTCGATATAAAACATTTTAAATGATCCACAGGTAACCAGAATAACGTAAACTGTTTCAAATGCAAATTACGTAACAGATGGTAGAATAGTTATGAACCTTTTATTTTGATACGTTAACATCCTCATACAGACCCTAACATATTTATTGGTGAAAACTTTATAATTGATACAGGGAAAGATAAAACCGTTATATTCAGGAACTTTAAAACACTCTGTAGATTTATTCGACTCCTGGAATAAGCTCAAAATTTTTGCATTCTTTATATTGAAGAATAATTATTTGATAACTGTCAAAATATTATTTTTTGTTGACATGAATGTTACCAAAGTAACATTAACAATGCACTGTGATACATTTTTATGGCAATAACCCGCCTTAGTACCCCTTTTATTACAGTCTACAGATGATTTTCAGCATCCTTAAATTATGTATTTTATATAAAATCGAGGAAAGAATGAAAACTTTCATACATTACACGCTGCAAAGCCCTTTTAGATGCTCGGAGGTATTCGAATAGCCTCGGCTACGTTTCGCTTCACCTCGGCTATTTAAATACACCTCGCACCTAAAAGTAAGCTTTCGCAGCTTGTAATATAAATAACGCTTTTACGCAACTGGTTTTGTAAAGTTCATTTAATAGTAGGTTATTTAGACCTGGCAAGCTATGAAAGTGGCAAGCTGTCACACCTAACTCGCTAGTGCTTGTCCGCATAAATCTGCTCGTTACACAAAATAGTACTTTTCCCAAATAGCTATTGTACCACAGTAGCCCAATACCGGTATGCTACCTTAGAAGCGAAAACTGGTCAAGTCGGCGCAGATAAATACATTTTATATGGGCGGCCTCCGCAGTGACTTGTACATTTCATCTCGGGAACAATGTATTTTATATGGGCGTTCTTCGCAATGACGTCTGGTACTATGCGCATCGGCATACCGGTATAGGGCTACTGTATATTGTACCATTACTTACGGTTACTATAAAAATATTGCATAATACGATTGTTATACAAGTAGTAACATAATGAGATAATTATAAATGACATGCAAAAATATATATTTCCAAAAAAAAATTATAAAAAGTTTAAATAATAATATACTTGGTCCCTTTTGAATATTAATTAAGTGGTAAAATTATACGTTACCGGTGAACTCTTTACAATAATTATGTATAAAAATTACTGTGTTTGTTTTGTATCTTTAATCATTGTATTGAATAACATATAATTATAATACACGAATAACATATACAGGGCGTTTCATGATGAATTGTACACAGATCAACCATAAAATCCTGAAATGTTTGTCTATCATTTTCTTGAAAACGGAGAGACATATTTACAAGGAACACTTTTTGCGTAGAAAGGATGAATAAATCGATATTTTCATTAAAAATGCAGATACTACGAGGACACAAAAATATAGGACGTTTTAAACGTACGAGAACTGCCCTCTATAATATGCATCAGAATTATTAATGGATTTAAATTTATTGCCCTAAATAAACTTGCGTCAATAAGTTTTGCCCAAAAATATTGATTTTTAATTTTACTCGAAAAATTTCTCGGTTATTGCCAACATTTTATTAAAGTCATATTTGGCATATCGATATATTTACTGTGACGTCAGGATTTTACGGTGCCTCTCTCGTAATACGCAGAAGGTACTTAATTTTAGCAATTACTTGTACCTTGTTTTGGCTCTTATGTAAGTATGTTTAACATTATTTCCAATTGACATTATAAAAAATCTGTTGAAAATTATAGTTGTTTCATTATTATCACATCTAGTAACGTATTAGGTATCATTATTATTTCCTAGAAAATACTAAATTATGTCCAATTACAGAATACGTCAAATCGTAGTCGTTTAAGGATATACGTATTGATAGCAGCACATAAGTACCTATATATATATATATATATATATATATATATATATATATATATATATATATATATATATATATATATATATATATATATATATATATATATATATATATATATATATATTAGCTTTGAAATTCTTTGCTATTCATATTTATTTTGTGAAAAGTAATCTTGGGTTTGTAGCATTTCATTACATAGAAATAAGCAACTAGACGAATAAGAAAGGAAACACACTTACCAGTACTATATCTGGACACACATACGGAAATGAATCACTATGCATATGAAAACGAACCACTTAGAAGTTGTACAAGTTCTTTCACCTTTCTTGAGGATCTTAGCAAGCAATTTCTGTATCACTCCCTCTTTGAATGCTTCAGAACTCTATTGTATATATAATTCAATATTTTCCCGCATATAGTTGGAAAAAGTAGTTGTTTTTCAATAGGTTCAACAAGATTTTATGCATTTTAAAGTTTAACATCTTCTGGATAACTGTATGCCTAATGCTTTTATATATAATATGTTCAAATAGAACAAATATAAATAGTAGACTAGGTTTGTGTATTCTAAGAATGAGTTCCGTCAAAAACTAATGTCATAAAATGTCACTGCAAGTGTTGGTGTATTGGTAATTTAAATTCAAGTATGAATGATCAATGAAATAAATCGTATACTGCTCTGAAGATCCTCAAGAAAGGTGAAAGAACTTGTACAACTTCTAAGTGGTTCGTTTTCATATGCATAGTGATTCATTTCCGTATGTGTGTCCAGATATAGTACTGGTAAGTGTGTTTTCTTTCTTATTCGTCTAGTTGCTTATTTCTATGTAATGAAATGCTACAAACCCAAGATTACTTTTCACAAAATATATATATATATATATATATATATATATATATATATATATATATATATATATATATATATATATATATATATATATATATATATATATATATATAATATATATATATATATATATATATATATATATATATATATATATATATATATATATATATATATATATATATATATATATATATATATATATATATATATATAAATATATATATATATATATATATATATATATATATATATATATATATATATATAAATGTTATATATATATAAATATATAGAAATGTTATAGGGCTTGTGCTATGATCTATACAATTAATTCAAGTTCGATTTTTTATTTCTTTATATCCTACTAAGTTTATAGGGAATCTCACACAAGCTTGAAATTTTAAGAAAATTAGGCATAATGAAAAATAATAATAAATAATCTAAAAAACTATTTATAATATCTGATCGCAATGATCTAGTGAAAGCGAAGAAGAAATTCATAACAATCCCCAAAGAATGTTGAGTATACAAGGAGAGAAAGAATAAAGAATAATTGATGTAAGTGTGCCAGAAACATAGAAAAGTGTATTGAAATTAATGAGGGCCGTACAAAATACAAAAAAACAAGAGCACAGGCTGAGTTTGCGGATGAAGAGAGTGAGTATGAAGAGACGTCTATTATATATACAGGGTGTTTCAGATTTTAATCGGAAAAATTTACCATTCGATGGATCTCGCAATAATAATATGAAAAGTTTATATAAACTTGTGTGATTTAGAGCTTCGTTTTCGTGATATAGGTTGTTGAAGTTTTACAAAAAAAATGGAAATTAATTAATATTTTCAAAACGACTTGAAATATTGCCCTGAAATTTAGTGAGAAGTAACAATTTATAAATATTCCTAGTTTAACAGGTAAACTTTATTTTAATTTTATACAGTGGAGTGCGTACGGGCATTGCCATTGACATTTTTGAAGGAAAAACGGCACGTCACTGGTTTATTTTAAATAAAAAATATTTTTGAGTTCCTTGTTCAAATTAGAGTAAAAAAGGTCTGTTCCGTTATTTCTTTCTGATTTGTCATTTTTGAGAAAAAAATTAAAAGCCGTTTTGATGTCCGATAAATTGTAAAAATTCAGGTTTATTAGACATTTTTAAGTTAAAACATTTTTAATTTAAATAATTCACAATAATTGTTCAAATTCATAACCCCCAACATCTACCCATTTTCTGCAACGACGAACAACAGATTGAACTGCGCCTTGTTATTTGAATTTGAATTTCCTTGAACTTCATTGAATGCATTTTGGATTCGAAGAATTAGATCATCTCTGGTGCTGACTGCTGTTTTGTATACCTTTCCTTTTATTAGTCCCCACAAATAAAAATTTAAATGATGAAATTTTCTCAACAACGACGCATCGAAGAGAAATAACGCGATGGACCTTTTTTGTTCTACCTTGAACAAGGAAGTCAAAAATATCAATTGCAATGCCCGTACGCACGCCACTGTTTCTTCAAGATTTCTTTTCGCAGAACAATTATGAATAACGAAGAACTTAAAAAAGCAAAAAATAATAAGCAAATAGACGAATAATAAGGAAGATACACTTACCAGTCCTATATCTGGACATACACACGGAAACGAACCACTTAGAAGTTGTACAAGTTCTTTCATCTTCATTGAGGATCTTCAGAGTCGTGTACGACCTGTTTCATTGATCATTTATACTTGAATTTAAAATATTAATACTCTAACACTTGCAGTGACGTTTTATGACATCAGTTTTTGTCGGAACTCAAATCCTTAGAATACACAAACCTAGTCTACTATTTATATTTGTTCTATTTGAACATATGTTATATCAAAGCATTAGGCATACAGTTATCCAGAAGATGTTAAACTTTAAAATGCATAAAATCTTGTAGAACCTATTGAAAACAACTACTTTCTTAGCTACGTGCTAGAGAATATTCAATTATATAATTATAAACAATTAAATTCAAGTATAAATGACCAATGAAACAGGTCATACACCACTCTGAAGATCCTCAATGAAGGTGAAAGAACTTGTACAACTTCTAGGAGGTGAAGAAGGTGAACTTCTAAGTGGCTCGTTTCCGTGTGTATGTCCAGATATAGGACTGGTAAGTGTATCTTCCTTATTATTCGTCTATTTGCTTATTTCTCTATGTAATAAAATGCTACAAACCCAAGAGCTGTATACTGGGAGCATGTTTTAAGATCTTTTTTTGGAGGGACTGTATAGATTGAGAACTTTTTGGTACTTTGAGGACGTGTCTCAAAGAAACCAGCGACAGGACGTATACATTCGGGCCTTTTTCTGTTTTGGAGGGATAGCATATTTTCGGGACCGGGCCATTGTCATGCCATGCGATGGATACAAATTCGATGAATACCAATAACGTCATAATTCTATAAATATTGCTTTATATCCGAAAATTCGTTTTGTAGCAAAGAACAGAGTATATATATATATATATATATATATATATATATATATATATATATATATATATATATATATATATATATATATATATATATATATATATAGTATGTAATATTGTTACCTAGTGTTCCTTACCAATTAGGGTGTCATATATTATGTGACACTAGTCAAATTTTTCCGCCCCGATAAATAATAAATAGGGATACGTACAGTGGCAGATTACTATCGGCTTTGTTAAATACAAAACACGTCTTATATGCACTTTTCGATGGAGTAGATACATATTAATATGCCTGCGTTCTTGTCGATGCCAATGCCTGATAGCCATATGGTAGGTATGTATAAGTACAGTTACCCACGTTACAGCTACCGCAAATTAATACCACTAATGGCCTCGGTTTTAATCACTATCTTCTTAATTAACTTAAGTAGGGCGACACTTTTCGTTTTGTTTTAAAACCTAAAATAATATTTTTAACAGATAAACTTGGAATAAACGTTCGCTGCATTTTTTTATGTAAATAGATAAAACAAAATTTCTATCATGACCGGTCTCGTGACAATATTTTAGGAGTTGGTTTTTAAAAATCGGTCAAAAGCTTTCTGAGCTTTCTGTGACGAAACAAAGCGTATTATATACGCCTATAGACAGCAACGGAAATGGATTTTTAACATAGTTAGCTGTGACATTACGCTAATTTCTGCACGTATAACAAAACAACGATCTACTGAAATAAAAAATTGACTTGAAATTTAACTGACGCGTCGCCATAACCCAAGGGTATCTATCTGAACTGCAAATGGTAAGTTATAATCAGGACAGCTTTTACTAGAGCATCCACCAAACATTGTTCAATTTTACTGGAAATTTCACGCGTCACTATTTTAGCCAATCGGGGTTGCCATTTGGTTTCGTTACCATGATAACAACCCAAAAAATATACCCAACTTTTCATCCTCCGGGAACGACCTTAAAAAGTGGTAAAAGTGTAAAACATTTTTTGATATCAAAGTTTCCTAAGTTATAAATAATAAGCTGACCGCTGTACCATGTCTATAAAACACGAAAATATTATCTACATTAAATAAAGTTCCACCCATTTTAGTGAACTTATTTTATAGCACACAAATAGAGCTTTTTTAAACAATTTTAAGTAATTTTTTATTCTAAAAAGGGTTGAAAATATATTATTTATTTATTATACGTATAAAGTTATATTCCGATTCACCCGAATTGTTATGTTTCAAAATATAAAAAACAATTTTACCCATTGTCTCATTGTAGTAAAGAAGAAACAAGAAAATATACTATAAAACATTACAATATATATATATATATATATATATATATATATATATATATATATATATATATATATATATATATATATATATATATATATATATATATATATATATATATATATATATATATAACAATATGACTTTTTTAAATGTTTATAATTTTCTTAGTTTACGATAGATATAAATAAATATTTGATAACAACGTTCCTGTCTATTTGTTTCCAAAAATGTAAACTTAACAGAATTTTCAGCATATTTTACGAATTTGTGTGCCTATTATAAAGTAAAATCAAAGAAAATCACAAAAAAGACATTCTCAGCAGGACGTTGCGTGTGAACATTGTCCTCTAACATGTCTATGCAAGAAAGTACCTGTAGCTACTTGTTTTCTACCGCTCGTATAAACATCGGCATGCACGCGGACAAGCATAATTATTGTTCTCAGTTTATTCGCACATTCAAGTAAATTAGTGCAGGGAGACGAAAATTGAAAGTTTTTTAATTGTGTTAATATGCCTCGATGAAAAGCAGACCATATCTGGCAGTTTTATATGACAAATCTAGCATGTAAATACAAGTATAAATGCAAATTGTTCAAAGGATTACTTTTAGGCATATTTTCCAGATTTCTGTAGTCAAAAATCTTAACTTTTTATTCTTGGAGAAATCTTGAAGGAGCAAAAAGTAAAGGGGCCAAATTAAAAGTATGTGGTATTTTATTTTTCAGGTATTTTTGAAATCTGAAGTAATAATATATTTATTATCCTGTTTATTTTTGTTAAATCAATAAATTTTGTCAGAAACGTAAAGATAACCTACCCTGACAATATATTTTCCGTTGTTTCACATTCCGACGCGGGTTTCGCCTTCAATGTCTCCATATGCAAATAGTAAAAAAAAAATTTTACCATTTAATGTTCGTTCTAATTAAAATAATTAAAATCTGCATCTCGGGATTTTTGAAGTAACAGATCACAAATATTCTTTTCAAAATAAATATTCAAGATGGCGATTGTGTTTACTATTTATCGTAATCGCAAATCATGATTTTTTACCACAACAAATATTCAAGATGGCGGCTCTAAGAAGGCTTATGGATTTTACTATTTATGCTACGACTCGGCTCAAAATCTAAAAAAAAAATCTAAACCCAAAATCTAAAATTTTTAGTTTTCATGAGGTAATTTTCAAATGTAATTTCATAAGGAGGATGGACTGTGCATCCCTACCAACATGCATACACGCTAGGAAAATCCACCGACACTGCCCTCCATGTGGTAGCTAGTCGGATTGAGAAATCCCTGGATCATAAGGAAGCCACCCTGGGTGTCTTCATAAATATAGAAGGTGCCTTTGACAAAACCACCTTTCCTACAGCGGCCCTATCACATAAATTACAGCGGCCCTATCACATAGAAACGATCCTCATATATATTGTAGGCAGCTGGATATCCAACATGCTCTCTAAAAAAGCAGTACAAATCAGTGCATGAGACACTGTCATAAGAGGACTGGTTGCGAAAGGCTGTCCCCAGGGAGGTGTTTTATCACCACTGCTATGGAATCTGGTTCTTTGACAGCCTCCTAAACCACCTCAATATGGAAGGCTTCTACACAATTGCATACGCAGATAACCTAACGAAACTGCTTAATGGAAAATTCGAAGGAGCCCTCTACCAGAGAATGCAGATGGCCCTAAGAATAATCGAAAATTGGTTTGAGGAGCATGCTCTATCTGTCGACCCCAGGAAGACGGAAATGGTACTCTTCACAAAAAACTGCGAAAGAAAACTGGAGACAATGACCACCCGTTCTCCTAAACACAGCATTCAATTTTGCACCACAGGTTAAATACTTGGGGGTAACTTTCGATGCTAAACTAAACTGGAGTCTTCACCTCCAAAGAAGAATAAATAAAGCCTACATATCATATGAGCAGTGTCGAAGAACCGTAGGGAAAACCTGGGGAATGAAACTCAAGGGGTGGCCTGTGGATATACACTGCTATCATAAGACCAATGATGGCCTATGGAGCTGTTGTTTGGTGGCCCATGAGTCAACAAATAACAGCAAAACTCAAGATATGCTAGGTACAAAGAGTTGCCTGTCTGAGCATAACCGGAGCTATGCGAACAACACCAGCGAGAGCAATGGAGGTAATGCTGTATCTTCCACCGCTAGATCTACATCTAGAAGAAGTGGCTTTGACTACCATGACTCGCATCAAATCCTTTGGCATACTACCAAACGCAAGCTGTGCCCAAACCAGAAGCCTCCTGTGGATTGAGGCTGTCAAAACCAAACCCCTTTTACAGGCATGTGCATTTGCAGATGGTATTCCGCCTCGGCTTGTCTTTGACAAACCTTACACCATACAAACTGAAGATGAGACCGGCGTTGAAGGTGTACAGTATGTCTTCACAGACGGATCAAAGAAGAAGGAAGGCGGAATAAGGAAGAAGGAATATATATTTCAGAAATCTGCGACTCCGATGCTGGATTATGGATAAAAATGCCAGTGAACAGAAACAAACAGAACTCGCAGGTATATCCATAGCCGCACAAGAGATTGCTCGCAGCTCGCAGAGAAATAAGGGGCAAGGCAATCAGAATCTGCACAGATAGTAGACAATCACTCACTACTGGCCCTGAAAAACTATATAGTAACCAAAGGGTCAACATGGGAATGTCACCAAGCACTTGTGAGAGCCTGTCAGATGAATTACATCTGCCAATCCTTGGGCCTGGTCCTTCAAGTACACTACCAATTGCAGCGAAACTCCAAATAATAAAGGAAAACACCCCTAAGAAATTTGAGATTCCGCACTCTAAACAAATTACAGAATACAGAATTTTACTAATCAATAATTGCTGATATTTTGGGAATTGATTCTTAGTCATGCAGAACGCAGGAAATGAGTGTTTTGAATATGATCTGCGAGGAAAAAATGCCTTTGAAATTACTTCTCCTAACTCCGTTAATTCCTTCCCAAGACCATCATCTTTCCATACCCATCAAGATTTTTTATCCAAAGCCTGCATTGGACCCTTAAATCACCCCTCTTAACAGCTACGATATATATTTATAAATTCACATGCAATACTTTTATATTAATTTTATAAACATATGCTTTAAAATATTTACATAGTCCGCAACATTATTTTAGTGTCATTTATTTGTCATAGTACGCGGTTTCCCTAATTATATTCGTAATTACAGCAATTGCGGTTTTTCCGGTGCGTATCTATAGCTATTATTGGCTCCAATTTCAAGGAGCATTTGAATGAAATTTTTATGACATATTTAAAGAATTTATCGGCGGGAGACATGCATTTCCTGTAATTTCAATTTGGTTATTAAGCCGTTAAGATGAAATTGCGCCGATACGTATGCATTGGCAACTTTAAAATGTGTCCCCAGCTTGGCCAGACTAATAGCGGGATTGCGAATAAGTTATGACGATTTTATACATTCAAATTTTATGTACTATGTGTCTAGAGGAGCTGTAACAAGCACATCGACGGAGAATATAATTCAAAATTGTCCGTGGTCTCGTGATACCTGCTTATAAAAGATGCATGAAAATATGCTAATTGGTTCATTTGAATTGAACAGTTTGTAGTGGACAATCTCTGTCGCATGATTGATACACAAATGTATTAGCCGTTATCAACATTGAACGTCATGCTTGCAATCTTTTGCAATTGAGTCCCAAAGCTTGGGTTTTGTGATCCTATTTATTAATAATAATTTCTACGCATTTGCGTAGAAATATATACTTGCGTGCGGGAATATATACTTTATCGCATGTGTGCGATAAAAATGGATTACCTACCAATTTTTTTAAACATATTTATAATAAATTGAAAAGCTGAATTAAAAAAAAATGGATATTTATTTTGTAATATGTCTTGTTGTAATTAATTGTTTGTAATTAAATGACATTTAAAATAATCATAGCATTGATATAAAAAGTTTTAAAAAAGTAGAAAATTATACAGATGGAAAGTTTGACTTTTTAATTTTTATATTTTTTTGTTATTTTAGTTAACGCTCGTAGGGATGATATTGTACCTAAATGTGTGGGATGTGTCTTTCCCGCACTCAATTGCTGACCGAAGTCCGCCGCACATTGTTCGGTCAACTGCAATCAGCGCGTACGGAAAAGTATCGTTTCCCGCACTTATTTAAATAACTATTTTGTCTCGTAAACCACAACCAAAAA